>JAIFZK010000071.1:5137500-5267500 GCA_027481765.1 Tenualosa thibaudeaui
CTTAGCACTCCACAAGAGGGCAGACTTCACTTCCAAATATTTCTCCAGGCCTACTTCTGTTTTCCAACAGCAGGAATTTTGTCGTCACTGTCTTCTTCTCGGTTCATGAAATGATTTTAGGTCTGCATGGTATTTCAGGCTAAGAAAAAGACTGCAATTATGAAAATTGAAGTGAGCAATTAGATAACATGGTGCATAAACACGGAAGTATGTAGGCCTGCTTAAGTGTAGCCTAATGGAAAATCATCTGATGATGTACTTGCTTTGCTGCATTTAATAAAAAACGTGGATATAGAAAAGGGAGCAGTGAATTTACGCAGATAACGCTGCAACAATAAAATTAGGACCAATTAAGTCTGTAAAAATCTAATATTTGAAATGCTACAGCAGAGGCTGTATGGGTTGGTAGCAATTGGACGAGGTTAAATTATCTGAATTTGCTGTGGACACGTAGCCTAGTTTATACAGCTGTGTCTATTAGGCCTATTAATTTCACTTGCCTGGTAAAACACAGAGAACAGTTCAATCAGCAGGTGTTTATCAGTCTATGGTGATAGTGACTAGAGGGGGAGGGTTGCGCTTTCTAGGACAAAGTCTAAATCCCCACCGGTAGGCTATTAACATAGATTCATGGTGCGTACGAGGGGAGGCGGGGCTACCGAAAGGGCCTGTCCGCGCTTTTATACAGATGCGACCCCGCACTTCTTCCTTCCAAGCGAGCGATCGAGTGCCAGGCGGAGAAGTGCAAGACAAAACAGCACCATGACAGAAAACACATACGACGTGATAGTCATCGGGGGAGGCATTTCAGGTTAGTGTAGCGAAGGTGTTTTTTCTCAACTTAATTCACTTCGTTGAAGAACAAGTGTATAAGACAATTAATTGATAGATTTTGCAATATTTTATAACACTGTAATATTATGAGTAACTATTGCTCTGTATTTTAGTCTACTAACCGAGCGTCATCTCTCACGATAACCGACGGCTGGTGGCACCAGCAGCTGCTGCAGTGGAGCTTTCAATTTTTTATTAAAGCAACCCCACATCATTAAAATATAAGATCATACCCTTGGTTGACAATTCGTCACTAATGTCTACATAGTCGGTCTTTTTCTGTACTTAACAAGCAGTTAAGTGCGTTGTTCTCCCACTCATCGTCTCTTCCGTGAATTCTCGTCTCATAAACGCATGTAGCTGAGGAGTGTCCGTTAAGTAATATCGTACAGGTTGCCATGTCGCCCTGTTGTAAATTAAAGAGCCACCCAGAGCCAGGATGCTAGCCATCCAAGAAATTAAAGTGCAGCTGACGTGTAATCCTAATAGTTCCTGGGTTTCAATTACACTTTTTTCCTTCTAGGTGCAGATTATAATAGCCTGCTGTAAATGTAATGTGCCTGAGTGATCATTTTAAGAGCTCAATTATTATTAGTTTTGTATCTTAAATTATTTCTGTGGATATGTCGTGGTATGACTGTTTTTGATGACACATTTCACCAGATACTATGGAGTTTTTCTGTAGACGCTTTAAATGTATTTCTGTATCATTACAATTCTCGGGAGAAACTTGGTACTTTGACTTATTCTTGACCTGACATCCCCTACAGAAGACCAGGGTATCTGTTTAGCTGAAGGTAGACAGTTGACAGAGAGTGTAAAGGACCAAATGAATCCTTGCCACAGATGGAGAGCCACATAAAAATTCACCAACAGTGTTCCGACATCAGTCATGATGTCTCTGTTCTTTTTTACAGCCCAGTCTAATAGAGGAGCACAAAGCCAAGTATAATATTGGTTCAGTAGATCAGAGACAGATTTGCTTGGAGAACTGAAGAAAGTTAGAATGAAGAATGTAATCTGTGAATGTATTGCATGATTACTTACTAATTTATGCATACAGTTTACTCAGTTTCGACACTACACTTACAAACATAACCTTGCTGTCTGGATACGTAGGTAGGTGTAGTATATGGTAATACTGCTTAAAGGTCCTGGTGGTACTAGTTAGACAGTCGTAGGGTCCTTTCCAGTCATAGTTAGACAGGCAAGTTGTTAAAGGACACTAGTGGTGGTTAAATAGTTGACGGGCTCTGCTGAGACTTGTTGCATAGATTGTAAGACCCTGGTAAAAAACAGTAACATAGGCAGGGGCTTGAAGGAATAAGTACTTGTAGGTAGTCAATTGAAGCATCCTGGTGGAGGTATTGCAGAGATATGTAGATGCTCTGCTCATGCTCTGATGTATACATCTGGAAAAGAAAAGTACAGTTGTTCTGCCTACCCATTGCTGAGTCAAAACTGATATCTGATTATAAAAGGAACACCTATATATTTGAGCATACACCTCGGAATATCTTCTCTGGCCAAATTTGCGTTTGTACCTTTCATTTACAGAAGAAGGTTGTCTGTGTGTAGGCCTAAATGATTTAAAGTAAGTCGATTTCTTCAAAATCATGTTGTCATTAGAGACAAAGAAGAGTTAACCTGGCCTTTCTAAATGAGCTACATAGCGGGGTTGCACTTACCCAATGCTTCTCAAGGGCTTCTCAAAGTTTATTGGTCCGGAGACCCCTAATGGAGCTGAAAAACTGGACCCCAGTTTGAGAACCGATGATATAACAGACAGATGTTGGTGATACAGATATTGGTACTTTTGAGATCACTGGAATATGATGGATAGGCATTGTGAAATTGTGCAATTTACTGTTGATTCATTGAAGTGCTGCACATCCATCCTGTGAACACCATCCAGTGAAACCAATCATGTCTGTTTGAGTGGTCATGGAGTTGAATGCATTGCTATTAGGACATGCATCAGGGTGATTGGCTGATTAGAGAGTGAGTGTGCTTGTTCCCTGTGGCAAATTGGCCCCTGGACACTGTATACAATCAATATGTTATTGGTTCATTTACTTTGTTGATGGTTAGGTTGCATGTCTTAGAGCTTGTTTGTCTTTGATCTGTAGTGGCCGAAAGCTACCCGTCTTTGTCCGTCTCTTCTGTCTGCATTTTACTGCGTTCTTAAACCAAAAATCACTTATAGAAAGAAGGTACAAGTTTATGCTTTAGCAGACACTTTTATCCAAAGCGACTTACATTTGTCAACTATCAATTACATCAGGACCAGTGTCCCCTAGAGCAACTTTGGGTTGAGTGCCTTGCTTAAGGGCACAATGGTGACAGCTGGGGTTTGAACCCACAATTTCAAGACTATTAGCATACTAGCAGGGTTCCTCAACCAGTATACCACCACCACCCTAAGAAGGGGTCAGGACATTACCTTAAACTTGTACTTTAACACAAACAGCTTGTTTGGTAGACCAAGTTATGAATAAATAAGATGAGACTGAGTCACTATACCGTGCCCTGGGCACATGTTCCAGGCTATGAATGATGCAATGTGCAAGCCAATAGAATGGCTGAACTTTTGCCATTATTCAGCTACTCAGTTAAGCAGAAATCTTAACTTGATAGTTTGGACCTCGTACATTTTCTTATGAGTTTTTTTATTGTTGTTGTTGTTGTAATGTAATCCTATCAGCCCCATAGGAATGTCAAATGTGTGCAGTGCCTAGGATGGCCGAGACAGTGGTTTCCAGTGTGCAGCTGCAAGTTCTCACCCAGGCGTAAGCCAACACTTATTCTGGTCCTCAGACTAGTGTGCTAAATCATGTTTTAGTCGCTTAGTCATTAAATGGCTCATTTTGGGGCTTGTGCCCTTTTTAAAAAGTCAAATCCAGGGTGTTTTGTTTTAATCAAAGCGTATAATTTGGAAGGGGGAGAGAAATTGCAATCTTGCTAGTGGGTTTCTTTGCTAATGGCCTATAAGCCCTTGTAAATTCAATTGTTATCTGTGGTCCCGGTGGACTTGTAGCCTGGGGAGGCTACACTTTCACACAAGCACTAAGTCATTCTGACAGCTCAGACAGGGCACAGACACACACACACACACTCACTCTCTTTCTCTCTCTGTCACACACACAGACACACACAGACATATACAACATCCACACAGACACACACACATACACACGCACACACACACACACATACACACACACATACAACACCCCCCCCCCACACACACACACACACCCCTCCAGGGCCAAAGAGTGAGTGGCAGAGAGGTGGCGGTGGTGCAGAAACAGGAGACGCCCTCTGAGCCCCAACCTTATCATTCTGCACGGGTGACCACCAATCAGTCCTGAGGGTGTGGGAGACAAAGAGGGGGAGCTGTTATTAAACTTGAAAAAAAAAACACTAGCTTTTGTAACAAGTTTTTTGGACTATGTCCACAAACATAGGCGTTTCGGCACTAGGCCATCATCAGTGTGTCCGGGACCAGGGAGAGAACACAACAGGAATGAAGAGACTGAGGAAATAAAACTCTATTCACAACTTAACTCTTGTGCAACAAGCTCCTGAATGCTTAGATAACAAGCACATGTAGCTGTCCCCACAATTTAAATCCGGAAACAGGATATAACACTAGGAAGGCCTCTGAGACCTTAGTGAAGATATCATCCACACACCCTCTGCATAAGAATACATGCCTTTTGTTTCTGGGTAACTACAAATTATCGCTTGTTACTGTGTTTATAAGAATGCACTTTAATAAAGTGTAATAACAGTTTCTCTTTGAGGTATGAGGACGGTACCAGTTGGTCAATAGCTGCACAATGTTTGTACATAAGTAAACCTCCCTCCCGACGTGAAACTAGCACTCTGGAGTTTTAATTCACTCGCCTTGCTGCTAGCTTGATATCTCCACCACAGTAGCACTGATTCTGTTCTTTTTTTTTTTGGGGGGGGGGGGTTGTACTTAAAGATCTCTAACAGTAGAATATAGGTTCAGACAAAATGGAGCTCCCCTTTTAATCTTCGTATGTTCATGAGCTATGATGTGTATTGCAGTGAAAATGTCCAGAAAGAAAAACGCCAGCAAGAAAGCCCGATGAAACTAATGAATTATCCCCTAACCACTGCCTGCTATGTGTCAAGTGTGAGAGTCATAACCTATCATATGATGGTAGAAGCTGAGCCTGGTCCCTGGTCAGCAGAGCTGGGAATTCCACGACTAATTGTGGAGGCAGTTCGTCTGTTGACCCCAGCGTTTCCTGGTAAGAGTGTGTGTGTGTATGTGTGTGTGTGTGAGAGAGAGAGAGTATGTGTGTGAGAGAGTCTCCCAGTCCTACTGAGGAGCCCTGGTATTCCAGCCTCTGGAACGGAGCCAGGAAAAACAAGCTGGCTCTGGCAGGCCATGCTGAAGAGGAGAGGAAAGGAGAGGGGGCATCACTAGATGTTTAGTGTTTAGCATGCAATGGTCCTCAGCGTGTCCCACGTTAGCTGTTTCTTTAGAGGTGGGGGTGGGGAAAACAGCAGTGTCAGGTCACTAAGCTTGAATCTGACCTGTGTAACCAAATAATGTACCTCATTTAAACACATGGCTTCAATTTAGGGCCTGTTTACACGTACCTAGATATTTTTACAAACTGATATTTTTGTTTTATCCGTTTGAGCCTTTTTTTTTACATGTAAACAGAGTTAACACAATAATAAAAAGAAAAACAGATTAAAAATATCTGCTTATAAAATATTTTGATATGTGTAAACAAGGCCTTAGTCCTCAGTCTTTCATATCCAGCTAACAGAGTCTACATGAATTCACCATCAGTATAAGAAGCATTATTTACTGTAAGGATTCTTTGCTTTGCCGTCTCTTTCACAGTGTCATTTGACAGAGCATCATGGCTTTGTTCTCTTACTCAAATAATTTTATTTGTAGCGCAGAGATGAGCTGTAACACAGTCATATCATTCATTGTCCTCATTCATGGCTGAGTACATGACATATGCATTTTTTGATCATATGGCTACAGCCAGTGCTTAATGTAATTCAATTTGGTCTTCTCTGACAAGACGTTTATTATTGAAATTGAGTTAAAATCCTGATCCTGAACAAGATCCTGACAACATGTAGTCTCAATAGGCTCAATAAAAAAAATTTGACTCAATAGTCAAATGTGATCCCATGCGGACATGAGACTGCTTTGCATTGCTGCTGTATAGATGTGGGAGACTTCTACTGTATTTGTATACATCCTGTGATTAGGTATTTCAGGTATTGTGTTTCCACCTGATCAAACAGGAGGCTATCATCAGATATCATTCTAGGTGTATTTGTTTTTTTTCTTTTCTGTGAAGTGTGGACAGAATCCCCAACACCGTATTTGTACTCTCAGCTAAAAGCCCACATCTGTGAATTTCTCATGGTTGCCAGAGTACCGTGAATTGATTTGTAACGTTTCATGCTGACAGCAATTATTTCCGTCCTTTGTGATGAAATTTTCCATGTTCCATGATGCAAGTGGCGTTTGGAGCTGCCATCATGGAACTGAGACATAGAGTTTACGGCACAAATGGAACAGGACTACTGTGCTTAGACAGAATGTGCTTTTGTTTATTGGTGTATCATCTGAAAATGGTGATCTGCCATATACTTATGAGAGAGCCTATGGTTGGACCCCCAGTGGCTCAGTGAAAATGATCTACTTGGTGTACATGTGGAAATTATGGTGCACAATTCAGATAGCAGATCCTTCTTCCACAGTAGTGCTGACATTGATAGCATGATTATATGAGAGAGGAGAGAGGGCCAAGTGTCATCAGGAGGCTCATCAAGGGTGGGCGGTGATGGGTTTTGACTTCAGCTGACTCACTGATGAGGGCTATTCTGCAGTGCTCCTGTCACTATGATGGAGGATAGGAACAGCCCCCCCCCCTCCTCATCATCCCCTTCGTCTTCATTCTACTTGCTTATGCAACCTCAGATAATGCCTTATATCATGGTCTCTGGCACTTCTTGAAATCCTTGGAAATAGGCTACACCAGCCAGAATTCATAGAGATGCCTTTAATTTATAATGCCTCTGTTTAATTGCATGCTGTTTGTGTTGTGTTGGGGTATAATTCCTGTCAATGCAAGCCTGTAGTTACTTTACTTCAGTAGCCTTTCATTTTTTGCGCGCTAACCTGATTTAACCTGTTTATTTTTGCACTGCTGTTTGTTCTCATCATCAGCCAGCTGAATGGCAGATTTGTTGTTTTGTCAGACAGAGGAAAAATCACTGTGCTGGGCTCGTGGAACACAAGACAGGGGAAATGTAGTCGCTGTCCTATTAAATGCTTGTGTATCGGATCAATAGTCTGTTGTTTTGCAGCAATCTCAGTAACAACGCCTTGTCACTTCAATTCAGCTGCTACTGAATTTTGTTGTGAAGTGGCAACCCTGTGTGTTTCCTAGCAGCAAATCATTTTACACCTGTCACACTGGGTAGCCAGAAACAATCCTTTGTGCTGTAAGGATCTCAATGGGCTCTGTGCATGGCAGACTTAAAGTCCCAGAAGACCTTTCATTCAGGATGGGCGTTTCCGGTAATTAGCTTTTACATTGGTAAACAGTTATAATGAGGCTATAACTATGAGATAACTATGAAATGAACCCTAAACTGGTGAGGAACATGGAGAGCTTAGTAGTTAGACATACTCTGGATAGTAAACTATTATAACTACACTATACAACTAGTGCTTTTGCCTAATATCAATCTATCCTCCCGTAGTTCACAAAAATAAACGATAACCAGAAAAGAGTAACCATCCTGACCACAAGTCCTTTTGAGACTATACGTCTACTCCTCAGTGAGGACAGGCCTCACAAAGAGGGGTCTGTGCTGAATTGCTCCAATGACTAAGTGGCGGATAATAACATGTTAGAATCCTGAGCCCCAAGATTGCCTGAGGTCGCCATACTAGGTGGTGTTCTGTGTCATCTCTGATTTGGACTGTGTGTGTAGGGTGGCACAGGGTGGGGATTGGTGATGGGGGCAACATAGGGATTCAGTAATGCAATTTAATCATTATTATCCAATTGACAGAGAGAGGAGGGAGCAGGGATGGGCTTGAAACTGATTGAATATGAACTTTGAGCTGATATTAAATTTCAACACTGTTTTGCTGTGGCCCACGATCAAAGGCAGCTATAATGGCTCGCTGGCGGACAAAAAAAGGTAAAGATCGGATGCTGTTAACCGCTGTTCATTTTCGCGTGACATTCATCGCTTGATGGGTTTCACGGGGAGAGAATTGTCCATTATCTACCGCCGCCACGCGCGCGCACACACACACATACACACTAATGCTGTAAACAAACAGTGATGCAGAGCTGTGGGCTGTGTTTTGGGAGAGGCAGTTCAGCGCTGTCTGTGTTTATGCCTGTTCCATATGCTGCCCCCGTGAAGACAATAAGCTCAGTTCCCAGTCGCTGCTCCCAGGCAAATATCAGCAACACGTGGGCTTGATGCCTCTCCGCAAATAGCTTTTGTCCCTCCCTGGTTTCCCATTATCAAACTACAACCGTGCTCATTTGAAAGGCACTGACGCACGCTTGCCAGGACCGGTCCAGCTCATTCTCATTCGGTTGCAGTGTCATCATTGCTTTGTGGCTAGGGAGATGACATTGTAGATTTAGTGAGCTTTTTTAGTTTGTTTTACAGCAGGCGATATCAGTTGCAAGTAACTTAAACAGTGTAAACAGCATGCTTCTTAAAAAACTCTGAGAGATATTTTACACTTCACAGTTTGTGTGGTGGACTCTTCTTCATTTCAAGACTTTCTATTCCTCTTCATAGCCCTCCCTTCTCTCATCTCTTCTGTCCACCACTCTCTCTCTTTTTCTCCCTCTCTCTCTCTCTCTCCCCCCTCTCTCTCCCTCTCTCTCTCTGCCTTTTCCTTTTTTTCTGTTGACAGCACATCTTAAGCCCTCTGCAATATCCCACTGCATTCTGTGAGCCTGTTGCAGGCTGGTTCTTTTCAGGTCAACACACCACTCAGATTCCCTAAAGACGCCCACTCTCTATGGCCCAAAACCATCCATCAGCTGAAAGAGGAACTGTCTTTAAGCCAAGGGCCAAATGCAGCAATCAGAATCAACTTTACAAAATCCATTAGATAACACAGTCTGTTTTGAAAAAATATTACAATTAGAGTAAAAATCAAACTTCCATTAAAAACGTTTTGTGGGTCATAGTTTGCTGTAATAAGTCTTGTAAGATTCTTGCTAGGTCATTGTGTTGGTTTGAATTAGCCTGGGTTATGTCATTCTCAATGTGATGTTTGTTCTCGCTGTCTAAGCAGAGAGCTGTAATTGGACAACAATTGCTGCATTTGTCCCTTCCTGCCAAAGTGGTTGCATCTTTACATTTGCAGTTGCCAGGGAAACCTTTGCCGTCCTTGTCAATCCGATTTGCCAGCCAATTGTCCCTGTGTCTTGACATTAGCAGGGATGAAGAGAGGAAAGCCAGATATGCTTTAACTCTGAGGATTACTTGAGTTTGTGCTTGTGACTTACTGACCAACAAACTGGAGACTTATCTTTCTCAAATCAAGTTCAATAAAATAAAAAAAACAACAACATAGAAACACAAAATCTCTCAACTCTTCTGGGTTCAGCCACATAGACAAGTCTTATGCTGAAGGCCTGTGTTCCTAAGAGCAATGGAGATGCAATGGCAAAGACACACTCATACAGAATCCTATGTGAAATCGGGTTGTTGTGTGGATATGTGGCGCCAATGTTTGTTTTAGTGTCAGTGTAAAGCTGTTTAATTGTTTCATTCACAAGCTTTGTGGTTTGGTACAGACATAACACTTCCGAAGAGGGACAATATTTAGGCCAATGCCTAAGGTTTTATAAGAATCGGAATGAGTGGAGGAAGGGAATGGTGACAGAGAGAGGGGGGTGGGAGAAGATAGATAGAGAGAGAGAAGAGAATAAAAGAGAAAGAGGGAGAGAAGGAGCTCTAGGGGTATGACTTTGATCTCACAGAGTTTCCTTCAAAGGCTCCTTGACCTTTTCTTCAGTGGACTGAGACTCCCTATGGGATTGGTCTCTGCCTACCCACTATGTTTCCTCTGCATGGCACAGAAACATGTGGGTTTACATACTACCCTTTGCAGCCCGGCTCATTTAACTTCTCCATGTCATGCTTTTATACATTTTCTGGGCTTTCGTGACCAGCAGTGTGTTATTTTTATGGCTTTGTTTATTTGTTTGTACTGGTCTGAAAATCCAGTAGTTAGTTCAATTACGGGTTTGGTGTCTAAGTGCCAATATTTACGCTGTGCAAATTCAGCATGGAATGTTCTACAGTAGAGGTTGATATATTTTGGTCAAACTCAGCGAGCAGATAGAAAGGAAACAGATCTGTAGTTTGCAACACAAATCTTTGATGGCACGTATGTGTAATAGTAATTTTTTTATACTACAGATGAAGGGAAGCCCAGTCAGGAAATGTTAAAAAAAATGAGGAATCAGGGTTATACATTGATGCACATCAAGGGAGAGACGCCATTCTTCACATAAAAGGTGATGGTGGCAGTGAGTAGGTTGGCACCTTGCATGGCAGTCTCCACCACCGGTGCATGAATGGGTGAATGTGAGGCATACACTGTAAAGTGCTTTGAGTGCTCGTAGGATTAGAAAAGCGCTATATAAATGCAGTCCATTTCCATGAAGATCCTTCAGTTGTTCTAACTAGAAGAAGTCTGACTTCAAATACCTGTATCCATCCTGATTGATGGGAGATGGTGTTGGTCATCCCAGCTTAATTGGACTACACTAAATCAGACCCTGATTATGGCCATATCTGGCCATAAGAATCGGAATGAGTGGAGGAAGGGAATGGTGACAGAGAGAGGGGGGTGGGAGAAGATAGATAGAGAGAGAGAAGAGAATAAAAGAGAAAGAGGGAGAGAAGGAGCTCTAGGGGTATGACTTTGATCTCACAGAGTTTCCTTCAAAGGCTCCTTGACCTTTTCTTCAGTGGACTGAGACTCCCTATGGGCCCTATCTGGCCATAATCTGGCAACCTAGAGCAGATAATTATTGACACCGACAGACAGACGATAGACAGTTAGACAGACAGGCAGACAGACAGACAGATAGATAGACAGACAGATAGACAGATATATAGACAGATAGACATAAATATACATTAATCATCCCAAAGAGAAATTCCATTGTTTCAGCAGCCTAAAACCTATGCTCCCATGCAGACCGTGAAACACAACAAACACGTAATATTCCACCTTATCTCTGATACACACAGCCACAAGATCCAGTTGTCCTGAATCATAGTACGGAGAAAATGAAATGTAAGATTTAGCCTAGTAGGACTCCTCCAGGTCATGACGAGATGCACCTTACTTTGCCAAGACTGCTAAACTTTGTCTGCTGGATAGCTTTGTAAGCACCATGGGAGGGATCTAGAAGGTTGTTTACTGAGATCGACTTGTTTTCATAGTGTGTTTTAGGGCTGGTGAGGCTCAAGGTCAAGGCTCAGTTAAATTATCTTCTGCTTAGCCTTGTATCTCAGAAAAGTAGACAGTCCGACTTCCTTTCGCTATTCAAAGCCAATGAATACGTTAGTTCATGGCAGTTTGCTGTGAGGGGAAACAAGGTCCTTTGAGGTCATGTGTTTAGATTTGTTGCATTAGTAGATACTGTGTATTCAGACCCTGAGCCAAAGAAACAACAGAAATAAGTAGATAGTTGAACTCACTTCAAAGAGTCTAGTTTGCTCCCCCTGAGCATAGACCTTTACTGTGCTTACTAAGCTTTTGCATTATTTCCTTCCAAAAGGGTGTGACATCAAAGAGATGTCGAAATGGCGTTTTTGAAGTCTAAGAGAAAAGTGCTGAATTACTCTTCCTCACTCACAAACATTTGTAAGGTTGAAAAAAAGAGGCAGCAATTTATTGTTGTCAGACAAAGTCTCTCTGTGGCGACTGCCTTTGGCATAAACATTGGGCAAAACTAATATCTGTTTTTCCCTTTTGTAACTCTATGTGACCTTTTCTGTGTGAAAGTCGAGGCAGTCCTGTTGTTATAACACTCAGCTAAGCACCCCCATTCCTGTTGCAAAACCAATAGACCCAGTGGCGGGGCTCAGAACTAATATATATTCTGGTGGCAGTCCAATTTGGATGTGCCGTAAAATGACTTATGACTGAGGCTGGATTTGTACAGATGTGGACTGTTGTTGATGGATTACCGCACAGTGTTAAGGGAAGAACACTTTTTGGACAAATAGGCCTCTGTTTCCCAAGCGCGCACCCACACTGTCTTGAGATAAACTTGTGTCAGACTGTGTAAACGAACGGGTGACATCATGTTCGAGGCCTTGCTAACGACGCGCTAACGATGCCAGAGATACGCGTGGCGGGACAGCGCTGATGTATTTCTCTGCAGAAATTCATTTACTATTACGCACAGCTCTCCATAGCAAGCAATTTTGAAAGTGTTATTATTGCGAATCCCCCGTGTAAATATAAAGTCCTTACAAGTCAGCGGTGCTGCATTTTTTCCTGACTGTGCTCACTGAGTGGACCTTCTCCCTCTCTCTCTCACTCTCTCACAGACAAACACACACACTAACATATAGTACTCACTCTCTCTTGCTCTCTCACAAACACACACACACACACAGACCCTGAGATCTGGGGGATTTTGTGTTTTAAGTATTCTCCCTATGTGTGTCTTTATGTGTGTGTATGTGTGTGTATGAGTATGTGTGCTTGAGAGAGAGAGAGAAAGAGAGAGAGAAGTTTGAACAAATAAAATAATAAAGAGTAGAGTGAAATAGTGTTTGACTATTTTGAGATATCCTGATTCCAAATGTAAACATACTTCCCTTGAGTGGACAAGAACTCCATGCAGTCACTCAGGACATGCTCTACAGGCATATAGGCTGTGATTCATTACATGGCCAAGGCCCACATCTGTTCTGCTTCAATTCCATTCCTTCTACACCGAACAAACACTTTCACTTTGTTGTCTCTCAGGCTCCTGCTTCCCTTAGCTTTAGTTACACTGGGAAACCAGTCTGTCATCCATATCTTGTTCAGCCACAGATAGAAACACTGTTGTGGTGACATGAGAGCTACTTGCATCCACCCACTTTACCTTTGTGAAAAAAAAGATCTCTGTCTCTGGGACGTGACGGATTTCTGTGAATGTTTTGTACATTCTCTGTTCAGTTCACAAATTCAGGATACCAAAACTGCCTCTCCCATTCCCAAGCAATGCAACAGCTAAACAGCACCTTGGAAGTCCTCTCAATGGTAAATGCGGAGTGATTATTAGCTGTGAAGAGTCACCCATGGCATATCCACCCTTGCCATATCGTGGGATGTCCTCACTCCTAGTGACGTGTAGAATGTGTCTCATACAATCAGAAATTGCTAAATAGTTTGACCGGACCTTACTGTTTCATAGTACATGTTTGAACAATGTGAAATCATTTAGTGGAAGTTAGAACAACACCAGACCTCATACTATAATTAAACAAGAAATCGGGAGAGAGTTTGATCTTAAACAGATATAACTTGAGAAAAATGTAGTTTAGATACATTCACAGAGAGAAAGAGAGAGAGAGAGAGAGAGCAAGACAGACCTCATACCATGATTAAACAAGAGGTTGGGAGAGCGTTTGATCTTAAACAGATATAACTTGAGAAAATGTACATTCACAGAGAGAGAGAGAGAGCAAGCTCAGCATT
This sequence comes from Tenualosa thibaudeaui, assembly GCA_027481765.1. NCBI lineage: Eukaryota > Metazoa > Chordata > Actinopteri > Clupeiformes > Clupeidae > Tenualosa > Tenualosa thibaudeaui. The sequence goes on from JAIFZK010000071.1 coordinate 5,151,113, forward strand.
GGCATGGGAAGGAAATGTCTAACCTTATCCACGGTACTGGGGAGTGGCAGCACAGTTAATACACGGACGACGAAAGCCTCCTGTCATCTTATTGTTGCAGCACATCCACACCAAGAGCATTTCCAGAGTGGCCGGACATTTGGCCTTCCACCCTCTGTTCTCTGCTGTCTGTTCTCCTCCGGTACCAATGGGACAGACACAGCCAATGTGTTTGTTTATATAATCTTAGAGTATCTCTCTTTCTCTCTCTCTCTCTCTCTCTCTCTCTCTCTTTCTCTCTCTGTCTCTCTCTCCTTGCTTCAAGAGTGTTCCAGTTGCTTGAATAAAAGTTCCTGTAAGTCAGCTGTTTACGGGATGTCTTTATGTTCACAGTTTCAGTGGTCTGGTTCCTGTTCCAGGCCAGCTATCATGAAACATAAGACAGGGCACTAACAGTTTTACGCTTAACTTGCAGAGCCAAAAAATGCAACCATACCTGCCTGACAGGGTAATAAGAAGTTAAAAACACAGGGGGGCAAAGGGAGGGAGAGAGGGAATGAAAGAAAAGAAAAAAGAGAGGTAGAGCAGCGGGAGAGAGGATGGGAGAAAAAGAGAAAGAGAGGTGGAGCAGGGAGGGAGATGGGGGAGGGAAAGAAAGAGAGGTGGAGAAGGGAGAGATGGGGGGGACGGTGGGAGAGAAAGAGAGGTGGAGCAAGGAGAAGGAGATAGAGAGGATGTGAGGGTAGGAGAAAAAGGGAAAGAGAGGTGGAGCAGAGAGAGAGATTGGGGGGAGAGAAAGAGAGGTAGAGCAGGGACAGAGAAAGAAAGTGAGGGAGAAGCAATTGTCACACAGGTTTAGTGAGCAGATATATGAAATCGTTGCTGTGTTGTAATTCCTCTATTCTCACGTGGCCTCAGAGGTTCCCTTACTCAGCACATTCACTACTGCTCTCCTCCGTCTTCCCCAACCCATCCAATCCTCCATCTCCCATATCTCAGCCTGACATTACGCTGCCACCAACCTCCACATCCAGTTTCACATAGAACACATTACACACCAACTGCAGCTTATGTGGTCTGATTGCACCAAAGGAGATCGCTCTGCCGAAAACATATGCATGCTTGAGCAAACTCAGACAGCCTGGGTCAGACTCTCTGATCATCTGAATCACATGATGTGTGTGTCACTTCCTCAGAATGAGCGCTCACATGCTTGGAGGAAGCCCCTGTCTGTGCACCGTACTAAGAGACTTCCCACAACCGTGCAGGACGGATAGAGTGTAGGCATAGAAGTATGCTTTAAAGACGACATGAAACGCGCCTAATTTTGATTGAGGAGTTATATGAGTTATATTTTGAGACTATGAATAGTTTTGTAATGCATTTTAATGGAATTAAATGGTTTTGAAATATATACATTTTACAGACAAACATTCATGGGGCTGAAACAGTAGTGCATCCCAAAATGTTCAGTGTTCACATCCAAATTCACATTCAGCATGACCAGAGGTGTCAGTCTTCTAAAATAAACTAGACTGTACAATATGTTGCAGCCTGCTATACCCTGAGAGACAGTGAACCTGACTACGTATGAGTGTGTACATTTCTTTCAACGGTTTTCAATGTTACTATGATAATCCACAAGTTGAACCATTGATTGTTGAGCTGTTCAAACTGTATGTGTGTGTGTGTGTGTTTGCATGTGAAACATTTAGTCTACTGCTATAAAGCAACTTTGAACTTGAATTTGATTACAGACCTTGATATGCAGTCCATGTAGTTAACCATTAACTCGCCTAGTTCTCTAAAAATGGGATAATAGCCCTATTGGGAAATCAGTAGTCTATTGCACAGATTTGTTGCTTCATCATCACACCTGACTGTTATCATGGCTGAAAAAACACACAGATGGAACTGAAGCTTTAGATTTGCATTGCATTTGCTGCAACAATCAGCTTCCACTGTAGTCAATGGAACTGGCCAGTGTGCACCAGAAACGCTAGCATACATTTGTCAAGGAAATACACCAGGCTTCTAAAATTACGCTGACACAACGTGACTTTAACACTTCAGTAATGTTCCCAGTGAAGCCCTAGCTCAAGGCTAACATATGAAAAACTCTCTTGGCTAACTATTAACCAACACTAAGGGAGGCCCATGTCAGGACCGACTCTCCATCATAGAGGCCCTTCCTGGACGCCCATGCTAGGCCCGTCTCCCCTTCCTTGAGGCTTTGTGACCCCCCCCCAAAATGGCACTGTCAAATGGACCCTTACTGTTACCACCATGATCCATGACACTATGTCTGGCCACTGCTACATTGTCCAGCCATAATTCCTGATAACCACCTATAGACTGACTACCATATAATGTAAAAAGTGGGATAACACTCCATTATGAACTATTACGAACCTCAGCTAAAACCATAGGCAGCTTGTAGTCTGTCATGATTACCACTGATTGTAATTTTTCTGCATGACCCCCGGCAGTTGGGTTAGCCCCTTGAGTCATGGATCTGCCCAAGGTTTCTTCCTAGATTAACTGAACATAAGGGAGGTTTTCCTTGCCCTGGTTGCTCTTGGTGCTCCTGCTGTGCAGCGCCACGAGACAATACTATTGTAAAAGGCGCTGTATAAATAAAATTGAATTGAATTGAATTGAATATTATTAGGGCGGAGGTAACGTAGCAGTTAAGGAACCTGGCTATCATGCAAGTAGCCTGGAAAAAATTGTGGGTTTGGACCCTTCTTGATTCTGCCTGCAGCCAGCTCCTGCCCAATCCTCGTGATGCACTTTTGTGACCCTAGCTACAAATTCACCACACTTTCTGTTCTCGTTTTGAAACAAAGACACTTACTGTGCACACTTACTGTGATCTACATGTGACTTTACTTTACTTGCAGTATTTTGCTAAGCTCTCTCTATCTTGCTCTGTCTCCCCACCACCACCACCACCCCCCCAACTTTGCAGGTTTGTCTGCTGCCAAGCTCTTGGCGGAGGAGGGCCTGAGTCCCATTGTGTTAGAGGCCAGGGATAGAGTCGGGGGCAGGACCTTCACTTCAAGGGTAAGATTGGCTTGACATGACATACCACACACAAACACACGCACACACAAACACACACACGCACACAGAGCATGTTTTGACAGCATGTTATTGCATGACAAGAAGTTAAATACCCCCAGTTGTGTGCACATTATTCCTTATGAGAAGCTGAAAGCAGCAGAAGACCAGGCAAGGGAGAACAGTCCCTGCTCAGACGTATGTGTTCAACCTACTGCTGCTGTCTGCTCTCTGTTAGAACAAAGAGACCAAATGGGTGGATCTTGGAGGAGCCTATGTCGGCCCTACACAGAACCGTATATTCAGGCTGGCCAAGCAATATGGGATCGAGACCTACAAAGTCAATGAGAAGGAGAACCTGGCACATTACGTCAAGGTGAGGTGCACACAGACATACACACACACACACACACACACACACATTCAAGCGCAAAATCACACGTGTATATGTTGATATGTGTACTTATGTTCTGGGTTGTGTATAGTGAAAGGTTGGCGTGGAGGTGATGGGCCGACGGGTGTGTGTTCAGTGTACTTATGTGTTTATGTCCGTGAGGTCTTGGACCGATGGTGAAAACAAATTACCATTGCGGACAATAAAGACTATCTGTCTGTCTATCTACCACACTGCACATTGCACATTTTTAGCAACCAGCCTCAGCCTCAGGCCTCAGGCTCTGAGCCTCAGGCTCTGTTCTCCTTTCTCTTCTAAGGTAACGTAAAGTATACAAATCACTATGCAGAAGTTCAAGACCGGTTCAAACATAGCTGTTTGTTTTTATCTGAAGGTTACAGTAGCCTAGTTTCAAGTTCTTGTTAAGATTTCAAGAGCTCTGTCTGAGGATGAAAGAGTTTCTCTTTGACAATCTTTTTGACCCCGTCATTTCAAAAGTAGCTCGCAAGCCGATAAAGGTTGGACACCCCTGTCATAGACTACCGTCCACCCAGCACCACTTCTCTTGGCTAATACACAGGAAGTACGTGCTCCTTAGCATCTCTGATCTCCTTACATAGAGTTCCGCACTTCCCCAGTCTCTCCACCCTCCCATTTCCTTTAGCGCTGGAGGGTAGAAGCAGGGCCTGGAGATGCCAATCAGTGGCTAATGCAGTTTCTCCAGCCTTGAGTGGGCCCACGAAGGAGCTGACCAAGACAACAGCCCTCTCCCCTGTGGTCCTCGATCCAATTTAAATGTACACACCAGGGCCCTTAACGGAGGAGAGCAGCCAGCGCTGATTGGATTTGGACAGCGAATGGCTGTCCTGCACACGGGGCTTCTGTACAGTAAATCACACAAAACCATTTTATGTCAGTCTGATGCACATTATAGTCAAGTCACAAATACATCTACATACAGTACATATATTGCAAACTTGCGCACACACACAGATACATGCAAGTTTTTATGTATACTACATGCACATGCAACACACATATATTTACACACACATACACACACACACAGAGGCACACACACATTGAAGTCGTGACAGGAGCAAATAAAGGTCACGTGTGGTGTGCAGTGAAGTGTGTGTGTGTGTGTGTGTGTGTGTGTGCGTGCGTGCTCGGTCTGAGAAGATGCCAGGGGCTTCTGGAGGCTCTACTTCCACACAGTAGAAAAGACCTGCTGGCATCTCCCATCCCCCACATACCTCTGCCCTCATACACACACACACATGCACACATACACACACGTGCATACGCACACATACATATACACACACTACTAAAGCTACACATTATAGCACGCACACCAATAAATATGTCATTGTGGAAGCACACATGCTCCATGCATCAAGGGAGCCCCTTCACTCATTTTTTACAGCCAGCCACACTCTAAAACATGCTCAGGATTACACACAGACAAATATTTTAATTCTCTCTCTCTCTCTCTCTCTCTCTCTCACACACACACACTCGCAGTCTGTCACAGGCTTGGTGTGACATGATGGCAGCGCTCTAAAGTGACAGCAGACTCCCATAGGCAGATTTTCTGCTCCATTGAAAAAAAAAAGAATCTTCTAAAGCCTCGATTTGAGGATCAGAAAGAAGCACTAGCGCTGATGTCTAAAGACTACAATAAAGAGCATAGATGGAGATGGCTAAAGACTACAATAAAGAGCATAGATGGAGATGGCTAAAGACTACAATAAAGAGCATAGATGGAGATGGCTAAAGACTACAATAAAGAGCATAGATGGAGATGGCTAAAGACTACAATAAAGAGCATAGATGGAGATGGCTAAAGACTATAATAAAGAGCATAGATGGAGAACAAACCTGGCTAATGTATCATCCCTACTACTCACTTATCTACCTACCCACTTATCTATATATTGTCTATACATACACAGTATATAGTACAGCATACACAGTACACAGTATAGACAGTGCGGAGTATACAGTGTATTGAATGAGTGTGTGTTCTGAGTAGAGCGACCTAGGAAGTCAGGACTTACCAAACTGGGGAGGGTGCTGTTCTGAGGGTCCTGTTCTCTGTGTCTCTCTCTCTTTCTCTCTCTATTTCTTTCTTTTTCTCTCTTTCTCTCTGGTGTGTTTGTGTGTGTGTGTGAGGAGGGATGTGAGGTTTGGGTAAACAGGATGCCTGTCTGTTTGGAATGGGGGCGGAGGAGGAGGAGTAGGGAAAGGGGGACGGGGGGGTCTAATAATGCAGCAAAAAGGAGATCTTCTGTTACAGGCAATAAAAGAAAAAAGAAAAGAAAGCACTTGCTCAAAAAAGATCACACACACACACACACACAGAGAGAGAGAGAGAGAGAGAGACAGAGAAATGTACATGCACATACAGGCCTCCATGTACAAACATTATGTCACGATTGCACACACACACACTGACAGTCTCTCTCTCTCTCACACACACACACAGTCACACACCCCATGAACAACAGAAAGATGGTTTTCTGGCCTGATGAGTTTTACAGGCTCTTAGACTGCTATTATTAACATGACCTATTTCAGTGGCAGACAGAGGTGGGGACAGCATGGTATCTGTGTGTGTGTGTGTGTGTGTGTGTGAGAGACAAAACTGACCACATGGCCATGTGCAGACAATTAGAATGGTGTGTGTGTGTGTGTGTGTGTGTGTGTGTGTGAGAGAGAGAGAGAGAGAAACAGAATCAAAGGCCCCACTGTTTACTGTCTCTCTGTCTGACATTTCAATGCTGGCCATCACAGGCATGTGCTGTGGTTGAAGATATGTGGGAGTGTCTGTGTGTGTGTGGTTTGTAGTGTATATGTGAAGAATGTATGTTGTGTTTTGCTATATTCACTCTTTCTCTAGAGTGTTACTCCTCTTCTTTCCTCTGCACTCTCTCTCTGTCTCTTTCTTTCTCTCTCTGTCTGTCTGTCTGTCTCCCTCTCTCTGTTTTGTTTTTCTTTCACCCTTTATCAGCTCCTTGTGGCTTCCCTCTGGGTTACCATGACAGCATACCTAATGAAAAGCTTCTGTATCTGTCCTCAGTAAGCTTGCTATTGTGTGTGTGTGTGTGTGTGTGTGTGTGTGTGCGCACGTGCACGGTCATGCATTTGTTTCTGTATGCATGTGTGTGTGTGTGTGTGTGTGTGTGTGTGCGTGCATGCATGTGTGTGTGTGTGTGTGTTTTATCAGCCCAGACTGTGTTTGTGTGTCTGGCGGCAGGTTTGGTAACAGTGTCGTGTCCTGCATGTAGATCCAGTTCAGTTGGTCTCCCTGTGACCTCTGTGTCTCACAGACCAGTGGGAACTCCTGCAAGAGAGGAGAGGGGAAGGGACAGGAGAGGAGGAGAAAAGAGAGGACTGGGGAGAAGAGAAGAGCAGAAGAGAAGAAAGGATATTGAGAGGGGAGGAACGGGGCAGGAAACACGGTTGCTGTCCTCAAATAAAATACACTTTGGGCCCATGAAGAACCTCAAATTAGAACTATAGGCCCAAGATCTCAGCTAGAACAGTTCTCCACATAAGCTTTTCCATTGCAGGAGCCCATGATTGGTCAGTGGAGTTGTAAGTGAGTCCTTGTTTAAGGGTCCTCCAGTGAGGCCAACCAGAGAGTGGAGCTGCTTAACTCACTGTGCCGCATTGCCAGGAACCAATCACCACTGATTTAACAAGGCACCCAGGGCATGTTAACAGAATCTAAAGAGCTACAACAGACTAAACACCCCCCCACACACATACACAAACACACACACACACATACCCACACACACACACACACACACGTACACACACGCACATACACACACACACACACACACACAGTCTTTCCTTCTGTCTCTCTCTCACACGCACTGTTACACAAACACACACACACCTACTGCCACACACACACATAAACACACACACACACACTATTGCCTCCTCTCCCACGGCCTGATGTAAGTGTCTGTTTATAGTGGGTTAGGGTACAGTATGCAGTATGCTGTCTAATTGGCAAAGTGTGTCACCGCGCTGTGTGTGTTTATAGAGGGCTACTGTGAACGGCGGTGAGCTAATGAAGTGACATGGTCTGTGTGAATAGGCCTGGCTGCCAGGAGAGCATTATGAAAAACAAATTAGAGAGGAGGGGGTGCAGAGAGAGAGAGAGAGCAGAAGAGAGCAGGCCAGTGCTGACTGTGGGTCAGAGTGGGTAGAGAGATAGGAGATGTGTATGTGGGAGAGAGAGAGAGAGATGGAAGACGGAGGAAGCTGAAGAGAGATAGAGAAGCAGACAAAAGGACAGATAGAGACTGTATGTGTGTGTGTATGCGTGTGTGTATGTGTGTGTGGGTGCGTGTGTGTGTGTGGGGGGACGTGTGTGTTTATATGTGTGTGAGTGTGTGTGTGTGCGCGCGTGTGAGTGTGTGTGCATGTGTGTGTATATGTGTGTGTGGGCGCGTGTGTATATGTGTGTGAGTGTGTGTGTGTGTGCGTGCGTGTGAGTGTGTTTGTGCATGCTTGCATGTGTGTGTGTAGGTGAGAGGCAGAGATGGGCAAAAAGCCACAACGTCCTAGAGAGTGACACTGCGAAAGTGTGAAGGCCAAGATAAGGTGAAGAAATATCAGCTCTCTCATCCATTTCTGGTTTCTGTCAAGACCCTCCTGCGTGTTCCGAGACATCTGTGTTTGCATTTGTTTTTATTTGTCTATGACATTTGCTGTAATTTCACACACATGGCTCTCGTTCAGACATATTCATCTCCGTAATTTAGTAACCGGTGACCTATTGCACAACTTTGTGAATGCAGAAATGTGTGCTTCATATCTAGCCATTATCAGTGATAGTATTAATACAACTAAATAATAGGAAATAATTGGAAAAATAAAAACTGATTAGCTTGTGAATTTTTGTAATAGCACCTGAGATGGATACGAATAGACTGGGCAAAACCCAGTTTTAAACCATAAGGGTTCATGCTATGGTGAACATGTTTCACCATTAGGAGTTGTATCCCTGCAAGCTTGTTTCATAATCAGCTTTTGTTTGATGCTAATCTGATTGCTTGGACCTAGTATGTCTTATCGTTTGTAAAACTGTATCTCTGTGTCCCAGTGTGTGGACCTAGTATGTCTTATCGTTTGTAAAACTGTATCTCTGTGTCCCAATGTGTGGACCTAGTATGGCAGCACCATCAGCAGACTCCTGATATTCTGGACATCTGGCGTCAGTGTCGAGATTTTATAGAGGTGTGTGTGTGTGCGTGTGTGTGTGTGTGTGTCTAGGAGCGTGTGTATGCAGCTTTTGATGCACAGACAGATGTGTGTTTAGCATGTATGTGTGTGTTTTAGCATGTGTGTGTGTGTGTGTGTGTGCATGTGCGGACTCCATATCAGATTGACTTGGTCTATTCTGTGTGTTCACCCACCCTCTGTCACCATGGCAACAGACCTGTTGCTGCTGGACCTGTTGCAGGCAATCCAAGAAACACATCTGCTTCCCTTCTTCCCTCTTTCTCTCTCTCTCTCTCTCTCTCTCTGTCTCACTCTCTATCTCTCTCCATCTCTCACACAGTCAGTCTCAGTCTGTCTTATAGTTCTCCACATAGTGCTAACTTCAGAGAGCTCAGCACCGTACTGACGGACAGCTGGCCCTGCTGCAGATAGTTCAGTCAGCCACGAACAAGCTGGTAGAGGTGCGAGGTATCGGCACAGGTGCACATAGCCTACCGCCAAAGCCTCTCATCAGACAGGCCCAACTTTTATCAGATGTGTCTGCTTGGTGTGTGCTAGGCTTTACAGTTTCTGCATGAGAGAGAGGAGAGTTTCAGACCTTTTTTTAGCTTTTCATATATGTAAAAATGCAAGGATTTGCTAGACCTCAAATGCAATCGTAACAACTATAGGTCTGAATAGTGTGAAATTATTAAAAAAAATTTCATTTATGTGATATTTTTTGCCTTGTGTTTTGTTGTTGTTTATTGTTGTAGACTGATTCTAAAGCAGACAAAATGGCAGAAAACCTGGGTCTGAAAAGTTTCCCATGCTGCATATCCATGTATTGTAACTTTCTTTTTTTCTCTGTTCCTCTTTCTATGGTTCAGTCGCTCTCTTCCTATTCGTCTACCAGTGAAATCTTTCTTTCTTCTCCTGTCTTTCTCTCTCTTCCCAAGCCTCCTCAGCCTCAGAGTTCTGCTCTCTCATCCATTTCTGGTTTCTGTCAAGACCCTCCTGCGTGTTCCGAGACATCTGTGTTTGCATTTGTTTGTTTTTGTCTGAGTGAGTGTGTGTGTGTGTGTGTGTGTGTGTGTGTGTGTGTGTGTGTGTGTGTGTGTGTGTGTGTGTGTGTGTGTGTGTTTGTACGCAGTTACGTGAGGGTTATTTGTGTTTATGTGTGCCTCATAGATGTTCATGTATATTAGAGGGAGTGTAAAGGTCTTTGACTTTGCCCTCACTGCAGTGCACACCACAGGCACCTTGCCTTGACAGCTCTCAGCTCCAGTCCTGTGTGAATCTCCCTCCGGTCCTGGCAGGTTTAATGGTCTTTCAACTCATTTAACTGTCCAAGTGCCTGTCTGCTTGTCTCACCACCCATGCCCATGGCAAAGGTCCTCTCTGCACTTTCATGTCTGGAGAAGGACAATCATGATGATGGGGTTTTCTCAAAGGCAGGGAGAGAAAAGACTCTTAGGGGGTAGACCCACGCACACACCACACACACACACAGACACAGACACACACGCAATTGTTCATCTGTATATGAATATAAACACATGCATAGAATTCCCTTGCCTGTATGATCTTCACACTTTCCTGCCTTTTACACCTGGATCAGTTTCCCTCTTGTAAACTTTAATATCACAGCTAATTACAGCTGTGCTAACAGGCTTTAGTGATTATCACTGCCAAGTTGATTGGTTGACTCACACATGTCTACAGTAGATTTACGTGTGTGTGTGTCTGTGTGTGTGCCCGCCTGCGCACCCGTGAGTGTGTGTGTGTGTTTATCACAGTGTGTAATCGGCGGTGGTAGTGTAGCGGTTAAGGAACCTGGCTAGCATGCAAGTAGCCTGAAAAGTTGTGGGTTCAAATCCCTGTCCCAAATCTGAGCAAGCCAATTAACCCTAAGTTGCTCTAGGGGAGACTGGTCCTGAACAATTGATAGTTGACAAAAAATGAAAGTCGCTTTGGATAAAAGCGTCTGGTAAATGTGTAAGTGTGTAAGCAGAGAAATCACCAGTTTATGAACAGCTTTATGCAGTGTGTAATCACAGGCTGTTTATGATCCACAATAATTCAGTTGTCAATTCAGGAGGCGGTACCACCAGTTGTTACTAGAGGCTGTTAACTCAGACGTTAGTCTGGGGCAGATGTGGAAAGGCTGTCAGGCGATTTGAAGACGTGATGACTCAGTAGGTAGTTGGTTATTGAGAGCCTGCAGTGGCAGCTGCAAGGTTGCAAGGCCCTGAAAAGGTGATGAGAGCTGCACGTATTCACACATTTACATGTGCGCATGCATAAATACACACGTACGTGTACACACACGCACATGCACTTACACACATTTACTCATAGGGTTACACACACACATGCACACACACACAATGCATACACATTAACAGAAACACTCACTCCTGCATACACATACTCACTGATATGAACACTTGTGTATTCAGGCATGCTCACACATAATTAACAAAGACACAGACACTCACAAACACACACACACACACAGATAGATACACACATACTCATACACACACCCACACACAACAGTCAACATATGCAGACTAGACTATCCATATCTGACCCGTGGTTCACACAGCTATCTGCCCTGCTGCCATCAGTTGCTTAAGGACATAACCAAAGCCTGGGAATGTGTTACAGTGTAGTGTAGTGCAGTGTAATAACAATGCAAATAGTAACACAGTGTATGCAAACACACACACAGATTCTCTCTCTCACGCTCTCTCTCTCTCCCTTTCTCTCTCTCACACACACACACACAGGCACACACACTCAAAGGGCATTATTATTTAAAGCCAAACCTCTGACTGAGAATGGCGAACATATGCAAAAAGGTGGTATCTAGGCTATTCTCATTGTGATTGTGTGTGTTTGTGTGTGTGTGTATGTGTGTTACAGGGGAAAACCTATCCATTCAAGGGCTCCTTCCCCCCTATGTGGAATCCTCTGGCCATCATGGACTACAACAACCTATGGAGGACCATGGATGAGATGGGCAAGGAGGTGAGTCATTAGGTCACTAGTCAATTCATCAGCCGCAGATAAGATCTTACTAGTTATTACTGGTGTGCGTGTGTGTGTGTCTGTGTGTGTGAGCAGCCATGACCTGTAGTGCCCTTTGAAAGTGTATGGAACAGGCATCATCCTGCACGACTTTGCCAAGCCTCGATTTTGTGCATTCATCATTAATAAGAAAAGGAGAGGCATGGGATGAAAGGTAGTGGCTTCTAAAGTCCAGCAGATCACCTTATCACAGACAGAGGGCTAGGCACATGGCGTGCTTTCTTACCCAATACTTGGCCTAAGGACACATGGCCGCCACTTCCCCCAGTCAGGTGATGTAATACACTATAGTTCCATCACGGTGACACAGCAAGTCATAAACGTTCAGTCAACATCTGTAGTGTCACAAAATAGGTAATTGATGGTATAGCAGCCACTGTTAAAAATCTGAACAGATTGTGTCTGTCGGGGAGGTGTTATATAATGATATTGTTTTACATCTGCTCTATGCACTTGTATTATAGCATGTCATCACCTCAATGACTGACCTGTGTGTGTGTGTGTGTGTGTGTGTGTGTGTGTGTGTGTGTGTCAGATTCCAAGAGAGGCACCGTGGCGAGCACCCCATGCTGAGGAATGGGACAAGATGACCATGCAGGAGCTTTTCAACAAGATCCTCTGGACTAAGTAAACACACACAAACACACACACACACACAGTCACACAGTCACACATCCATACAAAGCATTCATATACCAGCCTTGATCACTGCATAGCAAGTGTTAAATAGATAAATACAGTATGATACACTCAAACACACACACACAGACACATTCATGTAAACAGAGAAGCACACAAACATACAAACTCACACACACACACTTGCACATAAAAAGACACAAATTCACACACACACACACACACACACACACACACACACACACACACTCACATACAAATACAAGCATGCATGTTCACTCTCTCTCACACATACACAGGCACACACACACACACACACACACACACACACACACACACGTGGTCACATCTCTTATATCCCCGGTGGGACGCTTCACAATTTGACGTTGTTTTACAGACTAATAAAGATTTAGTTAAAGAGTGATGTGGTCCTCTGGTATGTGTATGTAGTATTGCTTCAAATTAGGCAAATTGCACAAGCAATAGGTGACTGTGTAATTCCTCAGATGACGTCAAGGAAGGAGCTAAAGTAGAGGCCTGACTGAAGTGTAACCTGGACGCATATAAAACAAATAGACCCTTTACTATTTACTCACTGTAGCATTACGTCACAGTGTAACTCTCCTGTCACCTCCACTGGGCTTCTCTGTCTTTCTGCTCTCTCTCTCTTTCTCATGACGTCATCTGTCTGTCTGACCGCATGCTTTTGGCATGGTGTTGGTTTGTATTGCCAAATTTGTCACATTAAGATGAGGCAGATAAGAAATAACAAATTTAAGTGTCCATGTAAAAACCTGCATAGTTAACATGAAATGTTGTCAGCACAATTTGCATACTTTTTACATAAAATTTATCTCTAATTAGTGTTTACATAAAATTACTCATAAAATTTACCTCTTTCTCTCTCCCTGTCTTTCTCTCTCTCCCTCCTCATCTCTCCCCTCTCTCACTCTCTTCACTTGCTCTCTTTCACCTTTTCTCTCTCTTTTAACCCCCCCCCCCCCCAACTCCCAGGGTGGCAAAGCAATTTGCGAAGCTCTTTGTGAATGTGAACGTGACCTCTGAACCCCATGAGGTGTCAGCCCTGTGGTTCCTCTGGTACGTCAAACAGTGTGGAGGAACCATGAGAATCTTCTCCACTACTAATGGAGGACAGGTACTGCATGTTTGTGAGTGTGTGTGTGTGTGTGTGTGTGTGTGTGTGTGTGTGTGTGTGTGTGAGAGAGAGAGAGAGGGAGAGAGTACAGACATGTCTGTTTGTATATGTTTTTAAGTGGGGGTTGAGCAGATGCCAACGTTTGTGTGTGTGTGTGCACACGCATGGAAACAGAGATGGCAGTGTAACTGGGGATAAGACTTTTGTGTCGGCTCCTGTGGGCTGGCAGCACAAGGCAACAGAAACATGAGTGTGATAGTGTGAGTGTGTGTGTGTGTGTGTGTGTATATATATAGTGTGTGTGTGTCTGTGTGTGAAAGAGAGAGAGCAGAGATGGCAGTATAACCGCTGTCTTTGAGGATAAGCCTACTGCTAGTGCAAAGCAACACAGTGAGTCCCATTCAGTTACCACTGAAACAATTTAGCCTTTGAAATTGGCAAGTGTCAGTGCTCAACTCCAGGCCACATCCGCTGCTGAGGTAGGAAGGAAAGATGTACCTGCAACAGTTTCCCTCAGGTGGAGAGACTTCAGCAGAAACTCATCCAAGACGAGCCTAAGTTGGTTTTAATGAACAGCCACAGGGTGTTTACTGAACAGCCACTGATTGTGCTGGCATCCCATATCTCCCACAGTATGTCACTGTAGGGGTTAAGAGGTACTCTGTGAATGAGTGTGTGTATGTGTGTGTGAGTGTGTGCGCGTGTGTGAATGTGCATGCGTGTGTGTGCGCATGCGTGTGTGTGTGTGTGTGTGTGAGTGTGTGCGCGTGTGTGAATGTGCATGTGTGCATATGTGTGTGTGGGCTGAGGCAACAGAGCAGTGATTCAGACAGGAGTGTGTGTGTGTGTGGGACAGAGTATGTGTGTGTGTGTGTGCACCTGTGTGTGAGTGTGTGTGTGTGCGTGTGAGTGTGTGTGTGAGTGTGTGCGCGTATGTGTGAATGCGCGTGTATGCATGTGTGTGTGCGTGCGTGTGTGCGTGTGAGTGTGTGTGTGAGTGTGTGTGTGTTTAAGTATGAGTGTGAGAATGTATTTTCTCTTGCGGACATGAAAAGGGGCACCAGTGTGCCTAGCTGGACTCCTCTGCAAAGGCTGTGCCCTGAGACAGAGGGTGTGGGAGTGTGTGTGTGCATGTGTGTGTGTGTGTGTGCACGTGTGTTTGTGTGTGTGTGTGTGTGTGTGTGTGTATGTATGCACACACATGTGCGCGCGTGTTTGTGTGTGTGTGCGTGAATGTGCGTGCGTGTGTATGCATGTGTGTGTGTGCGTGCATGTTTGTGTGTGTGTGTGTGTGTGTCTGTGAGATAAGCAGACCAGCAGGTAGCAGAGGGAACCCAGAGATGTTCTGCAGGGGGGCAGGAATGGCTTAACCTCCACAACACACACAGCATTCCTCCAGCTCTTTCTTCATACTGTGTACAAATGAAAATGTACTCTCCAGCTTAACACACACCCCTCTTCCTCCCTCCCTCACACACACATACACACACACACACACACACACACACACACACACACACACACACACACACACACACACACACTGTCTTTATCTAGACTCCCCTCTCACTTCATGCATGTACACTTTTCAGGCCCTCTCTTGTCTGTTCCTGCATATCCCTCTTTCACAAGCCCACCCCAGACTCCCACCCCCATCCCCCCGCCCTGGTCCCCCAGGGCCCCCAAACCCCCCCAGTGTGATCCTGAGTACAGTTATTCACAAACTCACATTTGGTGTTTTTATGGGTGGGTGGGGGGGGGTATTTGAAGTAACACTGAATGCCTGGGTGCCATGGCTACAGAGGAAGGGAGAAGCGTTCTCTTAATTAGAGGATTCTGTTCCAGAACACCCCCACCTTACCTCTCCATTCCTACCCCCTTTTCTCTCAAACCCCGCCCCCTTCCTGCTTTAATCCCACTACTCATTTTCTAGTTTCCCTCTCTCCATCTCTGCAAGGAAGAGAGCCCTGTTGCCGCAGCCGAGGAAGCCGGGCCAGAGCTGACCCGCAGTCAGGCATCTTATCACGCAGTGACCTGATTTGACCAGGCAGTGAAGTGGCTGTGGCTGTGCTTGTGTTTGTGTTCAACCACTCAGATTAGCTTTCACTGAGTTACACACTGTTTGAAATTCCCATGCTGTCTCGAGCGTTTTAACACAAACCATGGATTTTATTTGGCAGCTGACGTGCTTTCCTTTCCTTCAGGGCCCTGTTTTAATAAAATCAAATGCATTTGATCTTTTGAGGCAAGCATGCATATCTGTGTATCTAAGATGGTAGTGATTTCTGTGCCGTTGAACGTATGCTTCCTTATGTTCAGAGCTTGGAGCGTTCGTAGCCAGGGGTGATCCCGTCGGCAAGTCCAAAAGCTGCTCATAGTTTCCCAGTAACATCACCCTCTTTGGTTACACGGTTTTCTCCAAGGCCTATGGGTTGCAGTATAGGAGCTGAAGTGGCTATAGAACTGGAAAATGTTGCGTCTCTTCTCACCCATGCCAGCGTTGCCGTGGTCCATTTCAGGCGGGTGGGGTTGACACAAGCAGTCACTGCTGCTGCTGCTGCTGCTGCTGCTGCCGAGGGAAGCTGGTTCAGTTTCAGCTGAGTCCACTGCAGTGAAAGCAGTGGTGTATGTATGTGTGTGTGTTTATGATTACTGTACCTGGAGAGCCTCATGCTCCACCACGTGTTGACAAAGGTCAAACAGGGGAGGCATTTCTGAGGTTTGCCTTGATGTCCCTCCACATTCCCCCAGCTGTTTCACGTAGGGCAAACAGAGAAAGTGCCCCAAATGATTGAGACAAGAAGACCTGGCAGCATGTTGTGTGCTCTGGAAGCACAAGCCACTTGGCTGCATTCTTAACGCAATAGTCAGGAGTAAATCAATGACATTACATATATCCAATGATCAACTTAAGGGGCCTCTGCTCACTCCTCATGGAATATGATCCAATCGTGCAGATGGCAGAAACAAAAAAAAAATGCATTGACTCCTAAATATTGGTCAGACAACGAAGTGTTGCATGCTTGCTGTGACAGTGTTGTGCCCTGCCATGGATAAAAACAGTGCATAGCTCACTAATCTGGCCTTTGTGTAAATACAACAATGCCTCGCTGATGAACACATAGGGATGCCATCTGTGTGGGAGAAGCCAGGGAGGCTGACCTATAACGCTCACGTTGTGAGCAGGGGGGCTGATGGGATGCCGGACTAGCGCTGGTCACACAGTGACCACAGTGCACACAGACGCAGATCTATTCAGCACTGGATGTCGACAAACGGCAAATGGCGTGAGGTTCTGTGAGTGTGCTGATGTGAGAACACAGGAGGGAGTTTTTGGTTTGCCTCTGTTTGAGTTGTGCTCATTGTGTGTCATGACCCGGATGTATCGAGATGACGAGGAAAGTGGTGGAATGCGTGTGTGCATGTGTGTCTGTGAGTGACGTGTGTGTGCATATGTAATGTGTATGTATGTTTGTGTGTGTGTGTGTGTTTGTTTGTGTGTGTGTTTGTGTGTGTGTGTGAGAGAGAGTGTGTGTGTTTGTGTGTGTTATGTAGCTGTGTGTGATCTCTCTGAGCAAATGTTGGGGTCTGTAGATGCTGTTTATTGTGTGGCCTCAGTGGCAGTAGGCTCAGAGCCAGAGCTCCTTCACTATCAGCTGCCTCTTAGAGGATGCAGTGTGGGTGGCTGCACACTCTTAGGGAATAGGGTCAGCTCAGGACTGTGTGTGTGTGTGTGTGTGTGTGTGTGTGTGTGTGTGTGTGTGTGTGTGTGTGTGTGTATGTGTGAGTGTGCTATACTACCTCCTGTTGTTCAGTATGAAAACTGCAGCAAGACCCAAATAAACGTTTACCTGAGCATCAGTAGGATGTGAAAAAACTGTAGGTGTGTGTGTGTGTGTGTGTATAAAGATTTGCCACACTAACCTGTATGTGTTCTCTCCATACAGGAGCGCAAGTTTGTGGGTGGTTCGAGCCAGATCAGTGAGGCCATGCATAGAGAACTCGGGGATCGGGTTAAGCTGGAAAGGCCTGTGTACAGCCTGGACCAGACTGGAGACCTGGTGGAGGTCAAGACAGTCAATGGAGAGACATACAAGGTGACCCTTACAACACATTCACAAACACACACACACACACACACATAAATGCACACACTCACATACACACACACACGGACATAAACAAAGGCATACATACACTAACACATGCACATCAATATGGATACCCAAGTCTGAACACAAACACACACACACACACAGACAGGGCTGCACGTTTTGATTATTTATTCACTTGATTAATCAATCAATTGTTTGATAGATTATAAAGAATTAAAAAATGTTGCAGAGCTTTGTCCAAAGGCCAAAGAGAAGCAGTTTGCTGTCATGGAGGGGTGAATAGGTGTGAGGTGAACAAAATGAAATAGATGTTGATTCGCATAATAGCCAACAATTAAAACGTTAATCAACCAATCCATAAATCAAATCACACATACACACACACACACACATTCACACACACACGCACACACTAACTTCCTTATCCTATCTTTATCACTTTATTGTCTAAAGTGAAGTGAAGTGTTCAGTGCAGCAGGCCGCCAAAGCTGTTGAGATGTCACAGAAACACATAGTTGATACTGATGTGTTTGCCTGTTCAGTCCTCCTGGAGACGATGTCCAGCTGCACTGTGTGTGTGTGTGTGTGTGTGTGTGTGTGTGTGTGTGTGGTTATGAGTGGCCCAAAGCTTATGTTGACTCAAACTATTAATCCTGCTATGGCTGTCTGGGCTAGTGCAACCCAGTGCAAGACGTATGTGTGTTTGTGAAGATGTGTGCGTGTGTTGGTATGTTTGTGCAAATGTGTGTTTGCATGTTCCTGTAGTTACTATATATTTGTAAATATGCTCGGTGTGTGTGTGTGCGTGTGTGTGTGTGTGTTTGTCTGTGTGTGTGTGAACTACAGCAAGATTGTTCTCAGTAAGCTGGGGCCTCATCGCTCTGCGTGCTACACATCCTCTTTCCCTCTCTAAAGCTCATTAAGTGCTCCAGGCCAAAAGAGCTCCTTAGGCACAGACACACACACACACACACACATACACACGCACGCATGCACACTCTCTCTCTCCCTCTCTCTGTCTCTCTCTCACACTCACATTCATACACTCATACATACACAGTGACACGCACATATGCACACACACGCACACTCTCTCTCCCTCTCTCTCTCTCTTTCTCTCTGTGTCTCTCTCACACACACTCACATTCACACACTCACACACACATGTGCACAGATACACACACCGTGACAAGCACATATGCACGTGCACACACACACACACACACAAATAGAAATGGATAAAGACATGCTGCTGTCCTGACCCAAAACCGCACCCTGCAGCCCCACTACCACTGTATCACTCCCCCACCCTCCCACACTCTGTCCCCCAGTGCCACCGTCACCATCTGCCCCCTGATGTCCATCAACTTTTCAGATTGGCCTGATTTCTCAATTATGTCTTTCCATTGGCAATTGCGAAGATTTTACTACACATGCATCATATAACTTGTATAGACATTTACATTTTACATTTACATTTAGGCATTTAGCAGACGCTTTTATCCAAAGCGACTTACAAAAGAGGATAACATTCAAGCTACAATACAATGAAAGAACGAACAAGGAGTGCATATTGCTAACATAGAAACTGCACCATTTTAAGTTGAAAGTGCAATAGTGCAGAGAAATTAAATTGTTAAGTGCATTCTCAAAGTTTACGCCAGGAGATATTCTTGGAAGAGCTGGGTCTTCACAAGTTTCTTGAAGGTGGAGAGGGTATCAGTGGATCTGGTAGCACTTGGGAGGTCATTTCACCAGCGCGGAACCAGATATGAGAAGAGTCCGGATTGACCTGCACAAGGTGTTGGCCGTGCTGGAGAACGTTCCTTAGAGGAACGAAGTGGTCGTCGGTGACATAGGGCTTCAGGACAGGATATAGACCCTGATGTCCATCACCCAACTCTCCCACCCTCCCACACTGGCCTCTCTTTGCCTCTGTAGTTTTATCAGTCCGACCGACTGTGTTTTAGCTCAGAAAACCCCCATGCCGTCTAAAACATTGTGTGCTACACATATGATGCTGTAGTGCTTACTGTTACATTCATTCAGGTTAAAACCTAAAATCTGTTGTATTCAGTCTTTTAAAAATGCACTGGACAAAGAAATAATAAGAGGCTTCTCCAAATATTGAACCTCCTGATATTCAGCCTACAAAAACCAAGATGTTGCTGTTCTGCCTGTTATCTTTATTTTACGGATGTCCCGTGGATTTCGTGGGGTGTACACAAATCAGATACAGTAGAGCATGGATTGGGGCGATAATGGCGTGTCATCCACCAATGGCTCAAGTTTGGCCTATCTCACGTAAACGTCATCAACTTCATTGGCCTGATTTCTCCATTTATTTCTTTTCATTGGCTATTGCAGACAATGAAGATTTTATTACACATGCACCATATAACTCGTATAGACTTATTATATTTCAAAAACAACAGGTAAAAAGGTTTTGTGTGGCAGGGCACCTTTAAAATCACAGTGACAGCGCCGAAACTATGATGTGTGATGCACAAATATTAGATAAACGTGCCATAATTATGAGCCACATTACATTTTAAGACGCGCCACTTAAAAGAGAGCAACGGGCCGTAACTGGCCCCCGGGACTGGTTTGGTCACCACTGTTGTAGGCTTTATTTCATACTACAAATACCTAAATGTTTATTTTGCTTTATAAATTTTAGCCATGTACTTTTTGTAAAATAGTGTTTTCTGTTTTGTATGTTGCTTTGGATGGAAGCGTCTGCCAAGAACCCATAAATAAAAATATAAACATAAACAACAGAAACGTTAACATGAAGATGAACATCATTCAGGGTTGTGTTTGTTTATCACCACCACAACCCCCCCTCCCTTCCACATACACACACACACACACACACACACCACAACCAGGACCAACATCACCACAAATTCCTTTCCCCTCCGGAGCCCCTAGCACATGGGAATTCAATTTGAGTTACTTCCATGGCATACAGACACACTCTACAGTGTGTGTGCAGGTTTCACGCTTGCACCATCCTCCCTGTTCTGTATGCTGTATGCGGAGGCTCTGGTAATTGTGCTTGACATTTACAGTCTTTGAGAGGGTTACATATGTAGAGATGGGCGAGATTAGCCTGCGCTCATGTTAGCATGAGTGCGTGTCCAATTGACCAGAGGGTATCACTGGAGATAGGAGGATTTATGGTTTATGAGTGCCTGGTGGGAAAGCCTGTTTGGGAATATGGGAAGGAAGTTTGGTGGAACATGTTGTCAGTCCAAGATGGAGTGTTTGAGTGTGTTGGGTTCTCTCTGTTATTACTGCTATGACATGTTATGACCATCAGTACAGCTGGTTGGCTTTGTGTCTCTCTACTGCCACCCTGTGTCTCGCTGTGAACACATTTGAACACGTAAGGACAAGGAAAGTCAGTGAAATAAGCTAAAGCTAATTTAATAGTTTTAATTATTTCTCTCTCTTCTTTCTGTCTTTCTCTCACTCTCTCTCTCTTTCTCTCCCATCTCTCTGCCTCCTCCTCACTCTCTTCTGATGACAGAGTAAGTATGTTATCCTGGCCATCCCACCAGGACTGAACGTGAAGATCCACTTCAACCCGGAGCTCCCCCCCCTGAGGAACCAGCTCATCCACAGAGTACCCATGGGCTCCGTCATCAAGTGCATGGTCTATTACAGCGAGGCCTTCTGGAAAAAGAAAGGTACGGGGATCAAGCGTGTGTGTGGGTTTGTGTGTGTGTGTCAGTGTGTGTGTGTGTATGTGCATGTGTGTGTGTGTGTGTGTGTGTCATATCATGGAAAATCTATCATAAAAAGAATCAAATATGAAAAGACAGACCCAGATTCATAGATGTTCTTTAGTATAAAGGATTTGTTAAAGGAAAAATAGTTTCATATACTTATTTAGTATTATTTAGAGTTTTCTTCACCTGGATCAGTAACTGGGTCAGTTTAATTCAAAAACTGTTGAATTATTTGTAAATGTATGTGGATTGACGAAGCACTATGTCATCTATGCCAAGTAAGACAAGAGTTAGAGCTATCCGATAAGTATGTATACTGTAACTTGACTTGTGCCTACACTGACAAACAGGCTACTGTGGAAGTATGGTGATTGAGGATGAGGACACTCCCATTGGTCTGACTCTAGATGACACTAAACCTGATGGCAGTAAGCCCTGCATCATGGGGTAAACGACCATGCATTACTTCTGTCAAAACCTAGGAGAGCCATAGGAGAACATATGGAATTCTATAGAACTTCACTCAGTTGAATAAACAAAAAGTATCCTCTGTGTCTTTTTTGTAGATTCATCCTGGCGCGAAAATGCAGAAAACTTTGCGTTTTGACTAAGGAAGAGAGGTAAGCTTAATGTTTAAATTTAAAAGATTCAGATCCAGCGCTTCAGGCTTGCTGAAGATATTGCCTGTGTCTGTTTGTGTGTGTGTGTGTGTGTGTGTGTGTGAAAGAGAGAGAGAGAGAGAAAGAGAGAGTGTGTGTTTGTGGCTATATGTGATGATTTGAGATAACACTGATAACACTGATGTTGTCTTTAGGTTAAGGAGTATCTGTGAAATCTACTCCAAAGTGCTGGGTACTGAAGAGGCTTTGCATGTGAGCTCACTTCCTCTTTGTGCAAACTCCACACAGAATGTCACTGGCTGAATCCCAATGTCCTCCCTATGAATCCCCATTAATCAACCAATCAGAAAGCAGATTCATGGTAGTTGAGTGGAGGGTTTAGGTCTTAGGTTCAGGAGGACATTGGAATTCATTCAGTATTTCTTCATTGAACCTACAGCATGCTATTCTACCCCAGAATATTCATTACATAACGATGATAATGCCAGTTGGCTGTACAAAGAAATATATTGTGAAACGTTTTGTAAATTATGCAGGAAAGGAGTTTTTTTGTGTGTTTGTGTTTGTTTGTGCATGTGTATGTGTGACTTTATTTGTTCATGTCTATGACTGTGTGTGTGTGTGTGTGTGTGTGTGTGTGTGCATGTGCGTTGCAGCCTGTCCACTATGAGGAGAAGAACTGGTGTGAGGAGGAGTACTCTGCAGGCTGCTACACAGCCTACTTCCCCCCAGGCATCCTCACTCAGTTTGGCAAGTAAGTACTGGACCTCTCCACCTCCAAACCTGTACCCCAACACCAACATTGCAGTAATTGTCCTCATCCATGTATTAACCTCAGTTTACTAAGCATTATCTTTTGACTCACAATCAGATCAGATCAAGTAGAATGATGAAAAGAAATGCAATCCTGTATATAGCCCTCACCAATGTATTAACCTCATAGATGGAGGAATTTTTACAAAATCATTGCACTAACCTCGGTTAATGATCAGGAAATTACGGTAGTGGACCTCTCCACCTCCAAACCTCCACCTATGCTGAACTCTTACTAAATGCATTCATTAGGTGATGATGATGACAGGAGTGAGATGACCCCTTGAATTCAGTGCTTTGATTAATGCCTATTAAAATATTAAATAATGTTACTAAGGTAGAGCTATACAGTGCAGCGCTGCATGGGGAGGAGGTGGTGGGGGGGGGCTCCACATCACTAATGATAATGATGATGATGATGTCTTCAACAACCATTGCGTGGGCATGCTGATGCAGACAGGAAGTGTGCTGTATGAGAAATATACAGGAAGTGCATAATCACGAAGAGTGAATTATAATCTGTGTGTGTGTATGTGTGTGCATGTTTGTGTGTGTGTGTGTGTGTGCTTGTGCACCTGTGTGTGTGTCCGTGTGTGTGTGTGTGTGTGTGCGTGTGTGTGTGTGTGGTCCCCTCGCACAGGGTCCTGCGTGAGCCTGTGGGCAGGCTGTATTTTGCGGGCACTGAGACGGCCACAGAGTGGAGCGGGTACATGGAGGGAGCCGTGCAGGCCGGGGAGAGAGCCGCCAGGGAGGTGAGACTCCTACAGCACCACTGCAACACAGCATCAGTAGTACAGCGTTTGTTTAAGTAACACCAAGCAGTGTTATTGAGTGTTGATCAATAAAGAAGAAGAAGAAGAGTAAATGTCTTCCAGTGTGCGGTAGTTACCTTACAGTGAGGCTTGCTGAACATATTGCCTGTGTGTGTGAGAGAGAAAGAGAGAGAGTGAGTGTGTGTGGCTGTATGTCTTGAGTTGAGACACTGTGTCTACAATTAGAGAACTGCAACCCACTGGCACCTGGATTTCAGACACAGTTGGCTGTGCAAAAGGATTCTGTTTTTTTTTTTAAGTAACATCAAGCAGTGCTTTACTTTCAAATGCACAGCTTGACACTACACCAGTTAAAACATGGAGAATGAAGTGTCCACCATTGATGCTTTTGCATTACATTGAAGCACTGATTCTTCATATTGCACCATGTAATTATATTTATTGATCAGATAGCATCATGATTTTTTTTGTCATATTTCTTTGTCATATTTACTCGACTGGATACTGAGTTAATACTAAGTGATGTTGAATGTAGATAGACAACAATATCAATTCCTCCACGGCGTTGCTTTAAGCTCTTAAGGAAGCATTATGAAGACTAAATACTCACATGATTTATAATTTATCAAGTGAGCATTCCTCTCCTGCTTGCAGTCAAGCTCCAGTTCACAGGTCTCACACCTGTGACCCAAAGGCGGTTCAGTGCAAAACAGCACCCTCTGCAGTATAACGTTTGATAGTGCAAGTGTCTACACTCATGTCTTACTGTGTGTTTACACCAGAGCGACAACAGCTGTAAAATCACAGGAAGTAATTCACTTTGTATGGACAAGAGCGACTAAAGCTACAAATTTGTGTGGCTAAAAAAAGACATTTTGCAAGGTAGCTATGGCATATTTCGGCTGTAAATGAAATGTCAATGGGAACATCATAAGAGATTAGAATAACATGAGTGAACACAGATATTTTAAGAGTTTTTTTTTTTTTATGAGCGACTAAAATCATTTTACAGCTTTAGTAGCTCTTAGTGTGAACACACCTAGGAATACAGTTGGTAAGAAACAATTCTGAACACTACTACCATCTGTCATCTGTCACATTTATTGCACAGCATAAATTTTAAATATCCCAACCCAGTTAAAGCTACAAGATGGTGTGACTGGGTAGATAAATTCAGTCTCCTGATCAGGAAATGCTGCAGAAGTGCTGTCTAAATTTTAGAAATAATCTCTTTTTCAAACTTTGAAACATTTATTTATGTATTAATTTATTTTTGTTAGAAATAATAATTTGAACAAGTTCTATGTTTATTCACATGTCCATATATTTTTCTTTGTTCTAGATATTATGTGCCACGGGTAAGATCCCCCCTAGCGAAATCTGGCAACCAGAACCTGAGTCTGTGGTGAGGGCTTCTCTTTGATTTCTCTCATTACTCTGGGATAGGATATTTCTCTACAAAAACTACCACTCAGTGCACAATAAGCATTTCATGACCATCTCGCAGTAAACAGTGTCGTTACACAATGTGTGTTGTTGTGTGTCTGTTGTCTTACATTATTTTACTATAGCAAACTGTTACATAACTATATATAACTACTATAACTGTTTCTCTTTACATAAAATAGGGCGGCAGGCAGTTTAATGATATTTCATACCCATTATTATCACCGTATAAAATATACTTAAATGTACTACACAGATATGTACTACACAGATATTTTTTATCAGTGAGTCATCATTAATGGTGTGTGTGTGTGTGTGTGTGTGTGTGTGTGTCTCCAGGATGTCCCCGCACTGCCTTTTGAAAACTCTTTTTGGGAGAGGAACCTCCCCTCTGTGACTGGCCTCCTGAAGTTCATGGGCGTGTCCACCGTCCTGTCCATCATAGCGGCGACAGGCCTCATAGCCTATAAGAAGGGACTCTTCCCCAGGACCTAAAAAGCCGCTCCTCTGGCACCCACCTCCACCTTGATCCCCCCTACCCCCCCAAGCCCTCCGGCCCTTCACCTGGTCAAGACTGTTCAGCAGAGGCCCTCCCAGAGGTCACCTGTATGTGATTAAGAGGACAAAGCTGTAGACACTACACACCCACTGCAGTCTTGCAAACTTAATTCCCATGATCACTGACATGCTACATATGCCATTGTGTGATTTACTGATCCATTTACAAAATGAAATGAAATGGAAAGAGAGATAGAAAGATCAGAGAGAGAGAGAAAGAGATCCAAATGGAAAGATAGCCTATGAAGGTCTGAAGGTTTGAACTTACTCAGACCCAGATCCAAAGGTTCCAGATATGAAGCCAGATGGACACTGAATTTGTCACATGCAATTTAACCCATTCAGTGCTACACAATGAGACATAGGGATCCAATGACACTAACATTCCAAATCTTTATAGTTCATTAGCTAATGTGCATTGACTGTTGGGAAAAAAGGTAGTCCTATATCATCATTGTTCTGTGTGTGTGTGTTTCGGATGTGTATTTTGTGTACACACACAACATGTATGTGCGTGTACGCAGGGCAATGAATGCACACATGTGGATAGGCACACACTTCATGTGTTATGTAAGTATGTGTGTGTGTGTGTGTTTGTGTGTGAGTGACATTAATAGTATAATGGATTACCTCTCCTGTTCATCTGGTGCTGTACATCTCATGACTGGTGGTCAGCAGCTTTGTATGAAAGATGGATCCTTTCTTAACGTTAGGAGGCTGCTGTGTTGAGCAAATATAAGCACAGACTGCAGAAATGCGCTCTCTAGGAGGTTTCAATCTGCCGTGTCACTTATCATGAGTCTATCACTTGTACCAGAAGCAGTTGAATGTATCATTTATTGATTTGAATTGAATTGATTTTGAATTTTATCATATTTTTTATCATTGACATTCTAATGACGTGTGTGTGCGCGCTTTTGCGTGTTTTAGATTCTCTATGTACGACTGCATAACCCACACAGATGCTACGTCCCAATGGAAAGTTGACCTTGCAGTTAGCTCTTGTCGTGTTTGTCTGAAATTTTGCACTAGTGTTTTAATGCCACTTGATGTCGAGCACATTTCAAGGTTCACCAACCAGAGAATAATGTAAACAAAACAAAGATTGCTATTTATAAAAGAATACTATGAGTATCACCCCACACAAAGAAGACTTTGAGAAGTGTAGAAATGGTATGGTGAAGAAGGCTGCATCTTATGAAATACTCCACCCATGTTTTGGTTTGTCTACCCCTGCACAAATGATTTATGTTTATGTTCAAAAGTCAGATGTTATGAATAACAAAAGTTAGATGTGTGACATATGAAAATGAATCAGGTCTGTCATACGTTGCATGTATTCTTGATTGTCATACTGTTGTGTTTTATTTTCCTTGTCTATTTTACATCTGCATATATGAAAAGAAATGCAAGGGGGTAAAGTACACTGGCACACTGACCACAGTGTCAAATATGTGTCCACCATCTGTTTCAAACCCAGAGCGATATGTTGCGGAAACACTGAACTATATACCACAGCATACCTGCCACAGAAAGGAATGATTCTGTATATGAATATGGAATATAGTATACAGATGTTTATGTTAAATCATTAGTGAAACAAACAGATTAAATAAATAGCGTTAAATAAAACACATAGTTTAAATCACAACAATACCTAATCGTAACCCTGAGAGTATGGAATGTATGTTGGCTGTGTCCCAACTGTGTCCCAAAGAGATGATTTGTGTGTGTGTGTGTGTGTGTGTGGTGCCTTACTCTAATCATGGTGTTTCCTCTTTTCAAGTGCCTTTGTGACTTCTCTGTGTTGCCCTCCCTTTCCAATTCACCTTTTGGCTCAGAGTGTGAGTGTGAATGTGTCTTTGTGCACAAAAAAAATGGTTTTGTTTGTTTGTGTGTGTGTTTCAGATTTGGCTTATAATTATTGTGGTCATACTGACATCCAGTATGTAGAGTAGAACGGAAATAAGTGGAAATACGAGGAATTAAGTCAGTGTTGTGTCAGTATTGTTAGTAAAGGGGAATTTATTGTACATCATGTGCAGCTTGTTGAATTATATGTGCTGCTGGATCTACTGACCAGTTGCTTGCTGGCTCATGCATTCTGTTGTTGTGCCACCTGCTGGTGAAGTTAGTAAACTACCAGAATTCAAGTTTCAAGTCTTGAATTCTGGAATTTGTTTGAGCAGTTCAGGGTGAGATTCCTAAATGTGTCATAGTTAAATTAGAACAAACTTTCATTTTTAAATGCATGCTCTTCACAGCAACCACAGGATTTCAATGGACATTTTGAGAAACACAGTCCAGTTCAGTCATCTGATCCTAAAGGTCTGCCACTTTATATGAATAGGATTAACTATTTTACATAGTTCCCTGATACAACATCCACATAACAAGATAGCACTGGCACAACAACCACAATCTCACAAACATTCTCAACATGACAAAGATTCTACATCTTGTGCGTGTTCCAGTCCATTATCCTTTTGATGCTTGGTGACCTTAGACCTTGATAGTGGTGGAAATCTTTCAATGTGATTGACTGTAAACTGTGTGACACAGTAATGACTGTTTGTGCATATTGTTATTTCAAGACTCTTGGATCCAATGAGGGTGTGTGTGTGTGTGTGTTTGTGAGAAAGAGAGACAGTGATAAAAACCTTCCTCTTGAAATGCCCCTTTTATCATGTTGTTTACCCTTAGTCCAAATTGGGCATATTTGCACTTGATCCTTGCACACCCTCATCAGATAAAAAAGAGCTTGGGTTCCTTCATCAGAGTTCTGTGTGCAAATCTGTGTGAAGTTCTTGTCCCGTAAGTGCATTCTTTGATCTCTTTGTATGAAGATGATGAAAAAAATCTGTCCAAAAATAAAACGAAAATGTGAACATTTTCCCTCCTGCTTGTGAGAGCGTGTGAATAAGCAAGAGTGTGAGTGCGCATGTGTGTGTATGCGTGTGAATGAGTGAACAAGATTGTGCACGTGCGTGTGTGTGTGTGTGTATGTGAATGACTGAACAAGAGTGTGCGTATGCGCGTGTGTGTGTGTGTGTGTATGTGTGTGTGTGTCTGCATGTGTGAATGTGCACATGTGTGTGTATGTGAATGACTGAACAAGAGTGTGCGCGTGCGTGTGTGTGTGTATGTGAATGACTGAACAAGAGTGTGCATGTGCATGTGTGCGTGTGTGTGTGTATGTGTATGCCTGCATGTGTGAATGTGTGTGTATGTGCGTGCATGTGTGTGTGTGTGTGTGTGTGTGTGTGTGTGTGTGTGTGTGCCTGAATGTGTGAGTGTGTGTGTGCCAGTGGGGGATAGACAGCTGGCCTTTCCTTTTCCACACCGTGACTGGTGTGCCACTGTAACGTCTGCCTTGAGGCCTTGTAGGAAATGCCACCACATCCATAGGACGTCCATTTGCACAGAGACGCAAAATGGCTGGCCCATTATTTTCCAAGGCAATGCATTTTTGCCACTTGACTTACAAACATACATACAGTAAGCTCTAGTCACACCAACATCCACCAAGACCTTAAAAGAAGACTTCAAAGGAATTATTTCTGATGCGGCCATTGTACAGCAGTATGCCAAGTTTATACTCAACACAACAGAGCACACAAAGGACTGGTAATTAATTAAATTTGCCTGCCAGGCCTTCTGCAACATTGAAGAGGCTTGTTAGAATGTGTCAATAGCTTCAGTGGGGGGAGAATGTTTGCACATGAATGGATCTATGGCAACCATAGTGCACACAATTAGTCTGGGCTTGATAACGGTGTCGGTGAAATCATTCTGCTGTGTCACGCCTCAGAGTGAACACCTATGAAGTGAATTAGAAAGAAACTACTCAGATCGGCCACAAGAGGGCGCAAGAGTGTGTAGATTTATGCAAAATTGGAACTCTCTGACCCCACTGATGTCATCCTACTCTGCTGAAAGGAAGTAGACTTTTTTCGCTTTATTCAAGAAGCCCTGCAGAGTGTTTTCAGTGGCCTGAGTGTTTAACAACACTTCACCTGGCCTGAGCAGCATACCGGGAACAATCCCTCTGACCTCTCTCAGGCTCCAACCTGTAGACAAATCAATTATGTGGTGTGCAAACGCCAGTAAGATACAGACCTTTGCTTTTCTATCCCCACTTCAGAGCATAAGGAAATTCAGTGTAACTTCAGTAAGAGTCTCTCTAAAGTGATGAATGAAGGTAGCAAAGTGGATCATTCTGAAACATTACAGTATCCATTTCAATTGTTTGGTTACAGAAACTATTCTCATCAAACACCCTTGCCTGATGCATAGCACTGAACATAGTACTGAAAGAAGACTCATTTCTTTTTCACATACCTCAAATGTGAAAAAGATTTTTGTCTCAGCAAGTCAAACGCTTCCAAATATTCTCTTCCATAATTCCTTCTTCATAGAATAAATTGCCAAACATCACAGAAGCAACAGAAAATACTTGTGCTGTGAAATATAATTTGTACACCCATCATTTCCATTCACCCAAAGAGAATATCTATCTCTCTCTCACACACACACACCCATACAGACAAATACAATGTCTAGGCCTACTTATGCCTCAAGTAACACATCAAAAAGTGTGGCACTTCTTTTCTAATCCACCTCTGCTGCATGCCCCTTTAAAGGAGAGCATCCTCCAAAAGAATCAATACAAATGTTGAAAAGATGTTTGCAGCAAGAGAGAGAAAGATGACTTCCCAAGGTCACAGAACACAGCTTGACAGAATCAAATGGTGGTGAGTCATGCAGCAGTAGAAACACATCCATCCACACAAATCAGGGCCCCTTGGCTGAGGTGCACGCACCACAGAGACAGCATTAATGTTCACATCGCTATTCTCACTGCAAAAAAGGCAGTAAAACTGAGACGTTTGATAGAAACATCCATATCTACTTGTACTCATATACTTGGAGAACCATCTCCTGGGGAGTAGGAACCATCTCCAGTAAAACAGCATATGGCAAGACTGATTGCGGAAGGAGTACGGTGAATGAGTCAAATGTTATTCTGACCAGAAAGCAGTCAATGTGGCAGTGTGTGTGAGAATAATAGGTCCACCTGTGTTTGAAGTAACTTCAAGACATGGCATGTTAATAATAACTTAAATGCCAACAAGTGTCAACATCCATCTAGTACTGACAAACAGAAGGGCTCAAACAACCTATCTGTTACTTACAACTGACTGCTAGCAAACTGGAACCTTGGTCTTTCGTTAACCCTGAACTTAAACACATTTCATCTTATTACCATCTGCATTATAGTTGACACCAGGCACTTTGTAAGTCTTTTATGTCTTCTACTGCCATCTTATGTTGAGGTTTTATTCACACATCCCATTTTCAGACACTTATTAGGGGCAATTTTAGTCATTTAGTCATTTAGTCAATTTCCACATCTCCACAGGCAAGACTTGAGACATCTGTTTACCTTGCTGTTTACCTTGTCCAGGTTTGTTGACAGCTCTCATTCATGATACTGAATGACACACAAGATATGTCTAACACTCATCACTAAACATGTCATTTGGAACAAAAACTGCACAAATAAAATGCACTTACGGTGTTCATATGTGACACCCACCATTTGCTCGATAACTGCTCACCTCCTACGCTGTCAGCTTATCCATGGCCAGGAGCCTGATTCTTACTAGCGGCATATTGAGTTCAGTCATGCGTCTCACAAGCTGAGCTGTGTTTATCTGTCACGGGATACCAGCTCTCTCTTTCTTTCTCTCGCTCTCTCTCTCTTACTCTCCC
This sequence comes from Tenualosa thibaudeaui, assembly GCA_027481765.1. Lineage (NCBI taxonomy): Eukaryota > Metazoa > Chordata > Actinopteri > Clupeiformes > Clupeidae > Tenualosa > Tenualosa thibaudeaui. The sequence continues at coordinate 5,182,506 of JAIFZK010000071.1, forward strand.
TCTCTATCTCTCTCTCTTTCTCTTTCCTTTCTCTGTGAGTGTGACAAGACTTAAACATTCCTAACCAAACCCAAAAATGTGCATGATAAGAAAAAAAAAGAAAGAAAATGAACAGTGCAATGGAAAGATAACAGAACCGGGATGACACAGTTCCCAGCACTGCTTTGAAGAGGTAAAAAAAAAACATGGAGGGCAGATAAGCCCAGAACAAGCAGCCCCAATTCAGAGGGTGCTGGATACTGTCTGGAACGTAAAGCACCAAAGCAGAGACAGAAATAGCAGATAATAAAAGGCTAAATGCGAGAACCCCAATGAAGATGATAAAAGTAATCGCCATAGCCCTTTATCGAAGAACAACAAGGATGTTGTAAAATCTTGACTGCCTAGGATGGTTTTCTTGTTTAATGTCACATCTTCTTGTTTGACTCCTCTTGGGAGTTTGTGTGTGTGTGTGTGTGAGTGAGAGAGTGTGTGTATGTGTGTGTTTGAGAGAGAGAGAGAGATGTCAAACACTTCTAAAACCACAGCTTCTCAACGTCACACAGTAATAGACATCCTTGACTTTGCAGTGATGGAGGGCTCACCCTCTGGGAACATGCAGCAGCAGATTCCATTGTCAGTGCAGCTCCTCAACTGACCACCAGGGGGCACAGAAGACCATTTATAGCAGTCCCCTGCTCCCAGTCCTTCCTCAGTCTAATCAGTGGCAACAGAGAGATAATGTCAGGCTGTCTAATAAGCACAGCCACTGTTCACTCCACAAGCCTGGTCCTCTTCTCTCTAAGGGCATCAGCTGCTGAATCAAAGGTTAAACTTGTCAACTGGATGACATCATCCTTTCAGGGCAGGCAGGTGGGGTGGAGAGTGTGTGTGAAGGGCTGGATTCACAGTGATGGAGGATGATACCTATAATTGAGTCACACTGATCATCTGACAGATGCTTACAGTGCATGTTTGGGCAATAAAAGAAGTAAGCTAAGATGAGGTCTGTTTCCTTCTGACACAGAAGCATGTTTATTCTCAGTCTGTCTGAGAGTGTGTGTGGCAATGGAAGTGTTACAGGCTTTGGGTCTTTCGCAGAACAAACAAACCAATCTGCCCAGCCCCACATACTGGCTCTTTGCTTCATCTGCCGTGAAGGAGGCTAGGCGCTGGAGCTGTATTTGGGGGTGTTTGAAGTGATGTTATCCATCTGGACTCAGTGCTCTTTACTAGCTCGCTTTACTGTTTTGGATGTTTTGGACTGTAATGGATTACTTTAGGATGTGGTGTTCCTCCGTTTGATGTGCAATTATAAATAGTTTTAAATTTTTTTCTCTGTCTTGAATGATTGTTAGTAAAGCAGACTTATAGAGCTTTCTTTGTGATTCTAGGCATATACTGCTTATTAGCTTTCTGTAGAATTGGGGTTGAACAGTCAAACTACTGGAGCAACATTGAAGACCCCAACCATAGAGCTAAGAACACAGAAAAAAACACACACCACTAGATATCCTAATCAGACCACATTACGGTGAAAAAATATCACGTAAAAAAAAATCTGTCTGAAGCACAGACCCTTGAGTCTCAGATGAGTGATCCTCTCTCTCTCTGTACATCTGGCTGGTGGAGATGCATTCATGAGCCGTGGCTCACATTAAAGCCTCCAGTGAGTCCTTTTATTCACTGTCATTGCATGTGAATGCAAGAAAATGAACAGGGGAAGGCACTTGGGAGAATCGCCTGGCCAATTTAGTGCTCACTCTCTTGCTCTTTTTATCTCTATCTCTCTCTTACTCTCTCTCTCTCTCTGACTTGCTCCCCCACATGGTCTGCTCTCTCTCTCTCTCTCTCTCTCTCATTTGTTTGGTTAATGAAGTATATTAAAATCTCAAGTCTCCAGAGAAACTGGGAATGAATAAAACAAAACAAAGAGGGTCAAATGTGGGCCCCCTGGTAACATTTCTGATGACTGGAGAGGCCCTCGAACCAGAGGAGCAAGCTGACACCATGCTATTTAGAGAGCTAATTTACTATTGACACATTAGACAGTGCTACCTGAGAGATACATCACAGTTACTTGTGGGACAAGTTGATACTACATGCCTATAGATCGTATACTAACTGCTTGTAAGGTGTTAGTAGAATGTCTATTACAGCAAATGCAACTAAACCTGTGCTGCAGCTTCAGCAGGAACAAACCATGGCAATAGCAATACTATTGATAAGCCAACAAAAATTGTGAAAAATTGCAAAAATAAAGAGACAGGATAAACAGGTCTGTTTGGAGTGCTACAGGGTGCGAGTCCATTTTGGTTCATTTCGGCGTAGGGATTCCAGATATTAAAAAATAGACAAATCTGAGGCACTCCGAGGCATTAATTAAAAACTTTATCATCTTATTTCTTATACTAAACATGCCTACATGTTTCGGCCAATCTGGCCTTCATCAGGGCAATTCAAAAATGGCTGCTTGTTTGCTGCTCTTTCAAAGCAGGTCAATCAAGTCGATCACATGACAAACAGAGATCACCTGATTGATCATTGTCATGTGATTTATCAATCAAGTGATGTCTGTTTGTCATGTGATCTGCTTTCGAAAAGTAGGCCGATTCAAGAAGCTGTGCAGCACTGTGCAGGGGCGCTGATCTCTAAAAAATACCTGAACAGAGCATTTACTCCATAACGCTGAAGCTTATTCTTTAGAGATCAGTGCCCCTGCACAGTGCTACGCAGTACTGTGTGATCTATTGGCAAACAAGCAGCCATTTTTTAATTACCCTGATGAAGGCAAATGTGACCGAAATGCGTAGGCAAAGTAGTCAAAAAAAAAAATTAATCCATCCTTCTTGAATGCCTCGGATTTGTCTTTTTTTTTTTGATAAACCATTGACTAGTATTGGATTTAATACCATTTAATTCCATCCTTTCTAAATGATGTAACTAGAGTTACAAAGTTGTTATGTATAAATAATATATAAATGAATAACTTCTTGCTGAGAATTATCTTGTGAAGGACTTCACATTTCAGCTCTTTATAGTATCACTTTGTGAATTGCCTTGTGGGTTTACCACAAACACAACCTCACTAACTGACAGTGCTGTATTTCTTTGCATTCACACATTCACTGTTTTGCAATTATCATGACTAAGAGAACTCAACTTTACAGAAGGTTCAAGGTAACAGCTTTGTAACATACAATACCATTCACAGGATAGAGCCATTGACTCATAACGAAGCACAATAAAGGTTGTTGCATAACATAGTCACAGGATAAAGTCCCGAAAAGTGCAACGTGACAGCCACTATCCACACCCACAAAAACATCCACTCATCAAAGCAAAAAAATGAACTCTAAGTTTTTTTTTTTCTGAAAGCATTCCATCTGCCATATACAGTATGCGCAGAATACTGATTTGGGATTATAGCAAGGCATGATCTTATCTGAGAATAAAGGTCCATACAAGTCATATAACTCTGCTTGATTAACTAATGAAGTCTTTGTGCAGCAGACTTACTGAGGATTATAAAACAAGCACTAAAGGTATTGTGCATCAGCTTTTTTTACAGTCCAGGGAAGATCCAGTAGCAAACTCAGGCAAGAGGTTTATGGCATTATATGGTAACACTTTGAATGGGTCTACATAAGGGTGACATGAGCCTAATATAAACATCATGCCTATCATAAACATTAATGACACTTCATTAAGTGTCATTTGTTTTTTGCAATGTCTGCATTCCATTTAAAAAAAAAGAATGACAATGAGAACAGTCATAAACATGAATTAAGTGTCATTTATGTTCATGCTACATGTCATATCATGTTTATAACAGGCTTGTGTCACCCTTATGTAGACACCTTCAAATAAAGTGTTACCCATTATATAAACAAATATGCATGCTGGAATGAAACCATTTTCATGCAGACATTGGTTTCATTTCTATGTGAGTGAGTGGGCGGGATGTGTTGCATTATCTGTTCAACAAAATGAACCACAGGCACAGACCAAGGCTGGTTCACACCATTTACTAGATGTCCTTCTGCACTCCCATACATGCACACGTGGTAAATCTCAGACTTAACCAGTACATCAGTGAAAGAGGGTATAGAGGATCTATATCTGCATGTGTGTGTGGTGAGCAATAATACAGAAACGCTGTGTCCTAACTGCAAGCGAGTGTCAGGTTGTCAGGTTGTCGTGATTGTTCCCTGTCTACATTAGGTCCGACAGTCTGCTCCCCGCACCGTTCGCGTCACCTTAGTAATTACCCTTGTCTCCTGTGTTTTGCCGGTCTGTTGTCTCTTCCCCTGCCTTCAGTTCTCCTGTCTCCTGCTCCCCTCATCCCTACGGCTGCTTCCTGGATCACGACTCCTGCCTGTCCCCCGACTCTGCTCTGCTCTGCCACTTCCTGGTCACCGACTCCTGCCTGTCTCCCGACTCTGCTCTGCTCTGCTGCTTCCTGGTCCCGACCCCTGCCTGTCCCTTGACTCTGCTCTGCTCTGCTGCTTCCTGGTATCGACCCCTGCCTGTCCCTCGACTCTACTCGGCTCTGCCCCTTCCGGACGGCGCTTCAACCCACCCTGCGCTTCTCTGCTGCGGCTGCCTGCTCGCATCGAGGCGCTCCTGGCCTCCTGGGGCTCCCCGGCTCCAGGGCTCCACGCTCGGGCGAGCGTCTCCCCGGACACCAGTCCACCCCTCTCGGGGCGCTTTGCCTTTTCCCCCTTTCCCTGAATCCTCAATAAACTTGTGTCAGAGAACGTTCGCTATTGGGTCTGCCTTCTGTCTGTCCTGTTCCCTGACAGAACGGACTCACCAACATGGACCCAGCGGACATTCCCATGGACCAGTCTCCCAAACCTCCCTCTCCTTTACAGCGTCTGGAGAGTTCGGAGAGGGAGTTAGGACGCGTTTCCAGTGATGTGGCCTCCCTGATGGGCACCACGGACCACATCCGACAACTGGTTCTGCTACTGCAGCAGCAAGGAGCGGCTCAAGCTCAACAGTTGGCCCAGATCGCTGCCAGAATCGCCCCCACTGGAGGGACTAGCCCGGCGGCTCCCCCCGCAGACCGATCCGCCCCGGCACCGGCTCCAGCGGAAATGCCCATCGCCAGCGGAGGATCCGAGCTTAGGATCGGACTTCCAGAAAGGTTCGGGGGGGACTCCAAGGAGGTCGTAGCCTTTATTACCAACTACCAGCTTACCTTCGACCTCCAGCCGCGAAACTTCGCCTCGGAGGCTGCCCGAGTGGCATTCGCCATCAACCTCCTGACTGGTCGAGCCAGGTTATGGGGAAAGGCGGAATACCAGCATCGTTCACCTGCCTGCGACTCTTTTGACTCCTTTGCTGCCGAACTCAGGAAGGTGTTCGGTGCGGGTTCCCCCGTCGCCAACGCCTCCCGCGAACTCACGGAGATCCGCCAGGGGAGGCGGTCTGTTGCGGATTACTCAATTGACTTTCGGACTATTGCCAGTAGGAGTCGTTGGAATATGGAGGCGCTGGTGGACGTATATCTCCACAGCCTGGCGGATTACTTAAAGGACGAGTTAGTTTCTCATGAGACCCCTGCTACCCTGGACGAGGCCATCGCTCTAACTCTCCGCATTGACCGGAGGGTCCTGGCTCGGCGCCGAGAGAGGGGCCTCGTCAACCAGCCCCCCCCCCCCGATCCGCAGATCGTGCGCCACCACCTCCGGGCGCTCTTCTAACCATCAGCAGGGTTTTCCCGAACCCATGGAGGTAGATCGCACTACCCTCTCTCCACAGGAGCGACAGCGTCGACTAGAAGAGGGCTTATGCCTCTACTGCGGAGGAGAGGGCCATCGGATACCCTCGTGTCTGTTAAAAGGTCGAGATCGCCGGAAGTAGGGGGCGTCCGGTTGAGCTCAACCTCCACTAGTGCCCCTAGAGGTGACAGGCCACTCCTTCGGGCTGTTCTCCAACTCCCCTCTCGTATGCAATCACTAACCGTCCTGGTGGACTCTGGTTCAGAGGCCAATATTATGGACTCCTCTTTCGCCCAGCAGATGGGGGTAAAGTTCCACCGACTTCCAGCTCCTGTCCCTGCCTGGGCCCTGGATGGCCATCTTCTGGGCCACATCACTTCCGTCACAGAGACATTGGGGTTGTTGCTGTCAGGGAATCACCAGGAAAGGATCCGGTTTCACCTCCTGTCCTCCCCTGGACAACCGGTCGTCCTTGGCCTTCCCTGGCTCGGACAGCACAACCCCCGCATTGATTGGCGGAGGGGTCATCAGTCGTGCCTTCGTGCGGCTGCTCCGCCTGTCCCGTCTGCACCCTCCACGGTCCCTCCCGATATCTTCCTGCTGTCCCGAGTTCCCTGCTGTTACCACGACCTGCGAGATGCCTTCAGCAAGACCAAAGCTACTTCCCTGCTACCTCACCGCCCTTATGACTGTCCCTAGACCTGGTCCCTGGAGCCGCACCTCCTCGTGGGCGTCTCTACTCCCTTTCTGGCCCTGAGAGGCGCGCCATGGAGGAGTACATTGCTGACTCTCTGGCTGCGGGCATCATCCGCCCTTCCTCCTCTCCTGCCGGGGCGGGGTTTTTTTTTTTGTTGGAAAGAAGGATGGGTCCCTTCGTCCCTGCATCGACTACCGTGGACTCAACGACATCACGGTAAAGAACCGTTACCCTCTGCCCCTCCTGTCTACCGCCTTTGAGCTTCTCCAGGGGGCCACGGTCTTTACAAAGCTGGATCTCAGGAACGCCTACCACCTTGTCAGGATCCGGGAGGGCGATGAATGGAAGACGGCGTTCAACACGCCTAATGGACATTACGAGTACCTGGTCATGCCGTTTGGGTTGACCAATGCCCCCGCCGTCTTCCAGGGACTAGTTAACGACGTTCTGCGCGACATGCTTGACCGTTTCGTCTTCGTGTACTTGGATGACATCCTAATTTTTTCTAAGTCCCTGGAGGAACACAAGCAGCACGTCCGTCTAGTCCTTCGTCGCCTCCTGGAGAACTCGCTCTTTGTCAAAGTGGAGAAATGTGAGTTTCACGTTAAGACCGTGGCCTTCCTGGGGTACATCGTGGCAGAGGGTAACCTTCAGATGGACCCTGCAAAGGTGTCGGCGGTTACCTCTTGGCCTGTCCCTGGGAGCTGTAAACAGCTGCAGCAATTTCTTGGGTTTGCAAACTTTTATTGACAGTTCATCCGCAACTACAGCTCCGTTGCTGCCCCCCTCACGGCCCTCACCAGTACCAAGCATCCCTTTGTCTGGACGCCGGCCGCCGACAGTGCCTTCGTCCTCCTCAAGACCCGCTTCACTTCGGCGCCCATCCTCCAGGTGCCCGACCCCGAGCGGCAATTCGTAGTGGAGGTGGACGCCTCCAATGTAGGGGTAGGGGCGGTCCTCTCCCAGAGGCACCGGGAGGACAACAAGATGCACCCCTGCGCCTTCATCTCCCGCCGGCTCTCCCTAGCGGAGCAGAATTACGACATCGGGGACCGGGAACTCCTCGCTAGCTGGCCCTGGAGGAGTGGCGTCACTTGCTGGAGGGGACGTCCGTGCCCTTCATCGTTTGGACAGATCACAAGAACCTGGAGTACATCCGATCAGCTAAGAGACTCAACCCCCGACAATCCCGCTGGTCCCTATTTTTCTCCCGTTTTAATTTCTCTCTTTCTTATCGCCCAGGTTCCCGCAACCTCAAGCCGGACGCCCTCTCCCGCCAGTTCCTGAAGGAAAAGGACAACCTCCAGGGGCCAGTCTCCATCCTCCCCGGTTCCCGAGTCATGGCGGCACTTACCTGGGACATCGAGGAACAGGTGCAGAGAGCCCTCCGGGAACATCCTGGCCCCAGTTCCTGCCCGGAGGGTCGCCTCTTCGTTCCCGAGGCCCTCCGTTCTCAGGTCCTGCAGTGGGGACACAACTCCCTCTTGGCCTGTCATCCTGGGGCAACTCGCACCAGCCATCAGATCGCCCGACGGTTCTGGTGGCCCGACCTGGAGAGGGAGGTCCGGGAATACGTGGTGGCCTGCCCTGTCTGCAGCCGGAACAAGAGCTCTAACAGGCCACCTGCCGGCCTTCTCCAGCCTCTGCCCGTGCCATCCTGTCCCTGGTCCCATATCAGTTTGGACTGCACTGGACGGCTTGCGTCGGAGGGTAAGACGGTCACCCTCACTGTGGTTGACCAGTTCAGCAAGATGGCCCACTTCATTCCTCTTCCCAAGGTCCCTTCAGCGAAGGAAACTGCGCAGACAGTCCAGCAGCATGTCTTTCGCCTTCATGGCATACCCCAGGACATTGTTTCCGACCGTGGTCCCCAGTTCACCTCCTCATTTTGGAGGGAGTTCTGCCGGTTACTGGGGGCCACGGTCAGCCTCACATCCGGTTACCACCCCAAAATCCAATGGGCAGTCGGAACGGGCAAACCAGGAGCTGGAGAAGGCCCTGAGTTGTGTGACCTCCCAGGACCCCTTCTCTTGGGCTAGCCGTCTGGTGTGGGTCGAATACGCCCACAACTCCCTCAACTGCTCTGCTACCAGCCCCCGCTATTCCCTAGCCAGGAGGGAGAAGCCTCCTGCACTTCGGCCCTTGCCAATGCCCGCCGCTGCAGGAGGACCTGGGCTCGGGCTCGAGCCGCCCTCAGGAGGGCCAACTCGGCCTACTCCGCCGGGGCCAACCGGGGCCCCGGCGTACCAAGTGGGTCAACGGGTCTGGTTGTCAGCCAAGGACCTCCCCGCCCGAGTCGAATCCCGGAAGTTGGCAGCCAGATTTCTGGGGCCCTTCCTGGTGGAGCGTGTTGTCAGCCCCACTGCGGTCCGCCGTCCGGGTGAGCCCCCAGACCCCAGTGGAGCCTCCGCCTCCCGCTCCCCATCTACTAGATGGGGATCCGGTCTACACGGTCCGGCGTCTCCTTCGATCCCGATGGAGGGGCCGGGGTCTCCAGTACCTGGTGGATTGGGTACGGTCCCGAGGAAAGGTCCTGGGTTCCGACCAGCAGGATCCTGGACCGCACCCTCATCGCGGATTTCCATCGCCAAAATCCCGACCAGCCGGCCCTCCGTCGGGGTCGACCTAGGGGCTCCTCCCAGCCCGGTTCAGCTCCTCACCCTCCGGCACCTGCTCCACCTGCCAAGGGCACCCGACCTGCACAGGAGGACGATGAACGGCTCTCGGATCGGTCCGAGGAGTTCTGACCCCACCTCCGCTCCCCTCCTCCCACCCGGTTGGTGTTTCCTTTTCTCTCTTTCCTTCTCCTGCTCTGGGGGACTTCTGGGGCCGTCACTTGGGGGGAGGGGTTCTGTCACGGTGTCGCTCCGAATCTTTGGTTTCTTTGGGGATTTTTCCGTCTGGTCTTCGCGGTTTCACTTACCTCATTATTAGTTTCACCCCACCAGTCTGCTCCCCGCACCGTTCGCGTCACCTTAGTAATTACCCTTACCTCGCCTCCCTCATTTCCCGATCACCGTGATTTTCCGTCTCTCATTCACTTCCTTGTTTTGTTCCGTCACTAGTCCATTCTCCTCTTTCCCCATTATCTCCCTCACCTGCACTCCCCAATTATCTCTGCATTACACTCGTTCTGTTGGTTACGTTTTTCACTATTTATACACACCCCTTTCATTCACTCTTTGTCAGTCCGTCTGCGAACCACTCGTCTGGCAAGCGTTTAGGCTCCGTTTTCCTGCTTCTCTGCTGAGATTTCACCCTTTCGTTTTCCCCACCTTTCTGTTATCTGTTTAACGTGAGTTTTTTGGTTTCCCTGTCGGTCTCCCAGCTCGTTTGTCTCCTATGTTTTGCCGGTCTGTTGTCTCTTCTCCTGCCTTCAGTTCTCCTGTCTCCTGCTCCCCTCATCCCTACGGCTGCTTCCTGGATCACGACTCCTGCCTGTCCCCCGACTCTGCTCTGCTCTGCCGCTTCCTGGTCACCGACTCCTGCCTGTCTCCCGACTCTGCTCTGCTCTGGTGCTTCCTGGTCCCGACCCCTGCCTGTCCCTTGACTCTGCTCTGCTCTGCTGCTTCCTGGTATCGACTCCTGCCTGTCCCTCGACTCTGCTCGGCTCTGCCCCTTCCCCCTTTCCCCGAATCCTCAATAAACTTGTGTCAGAGAAAGTTCGCTATTGGGTCTGCCTTCTGTCTGTCCTGTTCCCTGACACTGTCACTAACATTTGATCACGTCACTTGCAGTTAGGACACAGTGTAATATTGAACAGAAGACTGATGAGGTGCAGAACCACACAAAACATTTTGCAGAAGTACCTCTCTGTCCCTATAGTCCCAATGCAGTTAAGTTGCCCTATAAACTACTTATTTATGATTAAATAAATGAACAACAAATTAATTTGCTGCAAAAGTTACACACAAAGTCCCATGGTTTAAAGACCCATTCAGACTACCCAGCTACTCACCCATTGCTAGCAGAGATGGGATGTGAATGTGTTTGAGTGATGTGAGGCAAGGACAGGCTAGCGATGTGATGTGGATGGGTGCCAAGATAAAATTATTTTAAGACGCAAGTGAGGTGATTACCAATGGGAATGAGGGATTCCGATGATTGACAGTTAACTGTCAACTGTACATTCCATAAAATATCTTGGGTTTTGGTTCCTGGTACGGGAGAAGTAGAGACATATTCATAGTTTTCACAAAAAGGTGATCTGTATACTCTTTGTCGATTAACACAAATGACAGGTAGTACAGCATAATGTAGTATAGTATAACACAGTGTAGTGTAGTATGGCATGTTTATACACACTGTTCTACTAACCCCGAGAAGAGCTTACTATATACTGAGAAAAAGGAGCATATTAACTGATGCTGAGCCAAATTACAACCCTTAACAGCACCTTTGGTGCTCTCATGGGGTGCCTGTGAAACACTACCAGCATGAGACCACTAGACAAACACACACTCAAACATTTCATCTCTCTCTATCTCTCTCTCACACACACACACACATATGAAAAAAGGAAGAGAAAAAAATATAAAAATAACAGAATTCTCCACAAGAAATCAGGCAAGCAAAGCAGGACAGGCAGCAATGTGTGTGCCCAGAACAATCCATATGCACGGGTGGATGGATCAAAAAGCAGAATGTACAGGCCATTATGGACAACATTATCAAACAGCAGAGAAATACTCAGCCACATGCAACTAGAGCCTGGTCATGCACCATTAGTGGGAGAGACATATGCTCCTCAGCAGACTGTTGGATGAAGAATGAAAAGGAAAACTGACAGAGAGAGAGAGAAAGAGAGAGAGCAATTTGTGAAAAGAACATGGGGAGATTCTCAGATGTGGTGGCGCTCTGCTGAACATGTGGATGAGCAAATGTGTGCTGAGTGCTGTGTGAGTATGTGTGTGTGTGTTCATTATGCCCTCCTCATTAACACTGCCAATTAATCATTCAGCCTCAGCAGGCAGGCGTGCACGCACACACACACACACTTCACACACATTCCTTTGAACATGAATAATCCTTTTTTCAAATTCTTTGTCTTTCTATTTTTTTCCTCATATTTTCCCTCCTCTTTCCGATAATTTTCTCGTCTCACTACAACACTGTGAGCAAGACTACCCTTATCAAATCTGGCGCACAGAACTTTGGTTTGGTACAAAAGTGAAGTGAAAATTCTTTCAGAAATGAGCTCAAGCTAGCCTGCTAATATCGTGAGCACAACAAAACATTGTGAGCCATGCATATTTTATACTGTGAAAATAAAAACCCAAATATATATATATATAATATAGCCTGATAAGTTGAATCACATATGTCCATTTACTGTGTTTCTATCCATAGACATAGCATTGGTCAGAACAAGTCCCTTGATTAGGCTAATGACCATTTTTTATTTGTATTACAAACTTAATAGAAATACACAAATATTCTTGAGCCAAATTTTCATCAATGAAAAAATTAAAAAGCAAATAAGTTGAATGGAGATCTGGCTACAGTTACAGGCCTCAAAACCTTCAAATTAGAAATAGTGTTTAGTCTTAACTGCAGTGGCACAAAACTTGATATCTGAAACAGGTGTGTGTGAGTAACACATTTGACAGGATTTTTTTTTCCAGTGTCCAAGGAGATTCAGCATGAAACTTTAAGCACTTCAGTTAGGGGTTGAGAGCAAAGATGGCTGTGGTGTTCCTGAGGTGAGACCAGTGGCTTTCTTGAGGTTTTTCTGAAGTGAGAAGAGAATGGCAAACTATACTTGGATGTATATGTAGTGAGGGCTCGTACAGAGTTACACACACACACACACACACACACACACACACACACACAGCCATTGTTTTACTTGGCACCATGGAGATGGAAAACTCTTCACAGTGGCCCTGCAGCCATATCACACATATGAAATATGACACAGGCAATTTACTGCAACATCCCTCATGTTTTTATTGGTTTCATAAGTTGTCAGAGCGTGGAGGGAGTCATGGAGCATTGGGGTGTTGGGGTGTGGAGACTAGAGGCTTTGGCCCAGCTTCAGACACCTGGTGTGGGCACTGAATCAGACACAGACCCTTCTTCTGGAGCGCTGGAGCACTGGATGTTGTATATTCATGCACTAGCATCACAGTTCTCTAATTAGGGTTGGATAAACTAGCCTATGGATATTGATGATGTGAGAAACACAGCTGCGGGGGAAATAAAGTTCTTGGTTTCTGGCTGAAGGGTCAAGGGTCTGTGAATAACATTAAAGAGTGACTGCCATCCTGGAGCTTGAAATCACTACAGTGGACGTGATTTATATTACAGCAATACTTTCATATCAATATATGGTGTTTTTTTCCTAAATGATGTCTCATTATTATAATTTAAACATTTTTATTTATTGAAATTACTGTGTGGTAAAGAGAAGTGTGACCCCAGGCCAGCAACAATTCAAGATGTCTCTGTTTGACACATCGCAGAGGCACAAATCCGTCAGGAAAAAAAAAACATCTCAGTGAGGATTATGGTAGCAGAAATGGCTGAAATGTATTGGCTAGACTTGATCAGGCATATACGGAACTTTAATTACAGTTCATACACTTTCTACAGGTCACCTGACCTTTTTCCTAAATGCAGTACTGTTTCTAATCAAGTAAATATTCAAGTCATAATTTTAATCATTTAACTTTGTCTGCAAGAGGTAATTTTGAAAACAAAACAATCATTTAATGGGTCAGAGTCTAGCACAAGAACATTCAGCACAAGATGGTGAGGAACACAATAATTGTCTGGCAACACTGAATATTAAATGTTCATGGGAACTATGCACTATTTCATACTAAGCTATGCAATCATTTTAATGAAATTCTTTAGCTGTCAGATCACAAGTTATTACATGATTAACCCAACAGTACGATTGAAGATATATTAAATAGTTTTCGGTAATAAATATAGAATAGCATAAACATACAGTTGGTTGTACAAGGGCAAGAATAGGCCCTGAACTGCTTCAAACTAAAAGTAAATGATGAATGAATCTGCAGCTCCTGACAACATCACTGCGTGACTGTGTGACTATTGTTTTTTTTTTCCAGGAAGCCACTATTGCAGAGAAAAAAAAATTGAGAGGCTGAACTGAGAGGATTCCCAGGGGGTGTGTCAGTAGCAGTGGGGGAGACCCATCTCTCCATAGCTCATTGAGCAAAGGGAAATTATCTTATACAGTAGGTTAACAGAGCACCAGTCCAGTCTAGTCCAGTGCTGTGTGGTCACAGCCAGCAAGCAGCCCGAGACAAGACTTCAGATGGAGACAGAGATGAGACACACAAGACCACAGGGGAAAGCATCCCTTTAATGAAACTCCATGGACCCACGCTAGAAGCCAGGCTAGCGCACCAGACAACAGTCTGACAGAGCCGTTCTATAACAGAAGACTGGGATGAGCGTGAGAGAGAGTGAAAAAGAGAGAAAGAGAATGACCGGTGAAATGACCTGAGAAAGGACTGGTGTGGCATGTCCACACGCATCTCAAGATAACTAAATGGATGCAGACATACAAGTGATGCCACCATCAGACTTTGCAAGCAATAAGTCCTATCTACTTAAAAACAAACAAACAAACAAACAGATTGAATACTGGAAAAATACCAAGAGAAAGAACATGGGGGGTGGGTTGGGGGTTGGTGCTGGCAAACAGAGTTTGGAAGGGAGTGCGAACAGGGAGAGGGATTGAGAATCTGTGAGGCGGAGTGAGGGGGCGTAGTTGTGGCCAGGTCTGATGCAGACCAGACAGAGTTGTACGTCTGAGTGACAAAACCAAGAGGAAGAGTACATCTGTAGATGTATTTGAGTGTGAAAAAGGAGACTCATAGTTGATCTGATTATGATACTGTAGTAATGACTTTTTTAATGAGTACATTCACACTACACACAACCTTTTGTTGTTTATACCTCGGGTGATGTCACCTAAAACACTTCAGAATACTTATTCCACTTATGCAGACCCCAGCAGAGGCCTAGGGTAAAAGTAATCTAAAGTAAACTATTTTCAGAAATGCCTGTTCTGTGTCTAGTGAATCACATCCAGACATTTTCCTCTGCATTGTCCTACCCTTCTGCATCTGGAGCCTCTAAAGGTTTTGCCTAACACATCCAGATTAATTAAAACATCTTGATTCATTACTTGCAATCTGTCAGTAATCCAACTGGAAATTCGAGTGCTCTTGCTCATTTTTAGAAATTATTTATCTTGGGGAAACCAGGAAAAGAGCTGAAAAGAGGGAAAAAAGTATATGTTTTTTATTCTGTGTGGTCTATGGTATGTTAAAAGCATGCTTTCTTCTTCCTGAGATTGAAAAGCACTCAGGCATGAAATATCAGCAGTTGAGCCATTTCTACTTTGGGTGGTTTTAAAATAAATGTGGCCACAGAGTGCCTGTGTTGATTTGCTACAGTTTTACACTTGGCTAAGAGGAGAAGTGGTTGCAGGGAGAGAGAAAAGAGAGAGAGAGAGAGGAGATAAGAAGAGTATATGCAATAAAGCAGCAACCCCCCCCCCCACCACCACCACCCCCACCCAAAAAAAAAAAAAAAGATTTCCAGAATCCCAGCTCCCTCTCTGCTTTAACCTCTCGTTGCCAATGGTCAAGAAAAGAGTCGATGAGCATAGCTGTCAATCACAGGAGCTGGAGCCAGAGGATTCAGCTTAGGGTTCAGGGAGCAAACTCATCATTCAAGATCTGTTTAAACCTTTCAAGTACCACTTACTCCTTAGGTAAGACCTGAAAAAAAAGTTTTGCACTCCAAATAGCTGGCTAATATGGACTCTGGGGAAGACTTGAAATGAATAACTCATTATAACTATGCAATGCTAAAACATGTATCAACTCAGAAGAGGATTGATTTCAGGTGTGGGGGTGGTGGTACTGGTGGTGGGGAGTCATAAAGGTTTTAGAGAGCATACAGACAACAGGAAGTATGGAACAAACAGCCACACTACGCATCTGTTGCCTGTCCGCATTCACAGACTATAGAAGCCCAACATCACAATCATGCTGCCCAGAGTGAGTGTGTGTGTGTGTGTGGGGGGGGGGGGTTGGGGGGTGGGAGTGTCTTGGTGAGACAGTTGGGTCCTGGCACAGGGACAGCCAATGGGATAGATCATCCGTCTTCCTGGCAAGATACATAGGTGCCCACGTTGGCTTAGATACTGGGCAATGTGTTCCGGAAACCCTCCTGCCATTGACCTAGAAGCAGATCCATGATGGGTCAATAACCCAAGGCAGGATTCTGCACTAGCAAACTCTAGTGGATGGTTCAGCAATATGTGTGATTATTGGGTTTAGCTTTGGAAAGGTCTGCACAATCCACAAGTAACTGAAGTGTAAAACTGGCTTGAACTTTTAAATGCCTCAGACTTTGGCATACTTTCTGCAGTATCCAAACTTTGTTTTTAATGTGTTCTAATGTTTCTGTTGAAATCATAAAGATTATTATCAGGAAGCAGCCTTCACATATCAAATTTTCAATGAACATTATGCACCCAAGAGCAAATTACCAGGCTTAAGTGTGGACAACAGACAAGGAAAGTAGAAAAAGGATGGGCCATTCGTTTTAGCCTTGAATGGCAAACAGTGAATGAAACAAGAAAACAGAAATGAAAAGCTATTATACTGTTAGCTGTACAGTCTCTACCACCTACACGTCAGCTTGTTAAACCAACCATCACTGTTATGTGTGGCAAACACATTTCAGAAGAGGTAGAGACAGAGAGGGTGTGTGAATGTTGAAATCATATTAATGAAGATTAACAGAGACACTTCACTCTTCAAACATGTCAGAATTTCACTTCAGCCCGGAGTTGTCAGAGAGATCCCTCATATCTGTGTCCAAAATGTTGTTTCTCTCACTTCTAATTCTTTCTCCCTCAATTCTCAGCGGGGAGAAAGAAGTAAAGTGTCCACTGAGAGAGTCTGTCTATTTTGGTGTGAGAAGTTTCCAGAACACAACTCAGCAAGTGGGATAGCAGACTAACAGTCCAGTCCACATTTATATTACATTTATGCATTTAGCAGACGTTTTTATCCAAGGCGACTTGACAATTTGTCAACTATCAATTGTTCCCCTTGAGCAACTTAGGGTTAAGTGTCCTGCACAGCAGTGGCAGCTGGGATACGAAACCACAACTTTTTCACGCTATTTGCACGCTAGCCAGGTTCCTTAACCACTATGCTACCACCATCTGGTACAGGAGCTATAGAACTGCACTTTATCATCCAATTAAGCCTGATTGAGGTTTTGTAAAGGATCCATTGGTACTGCTACCAAAAAAAATCAGAAGTATTAAAACATATGTAAGTTGCAAATAATATCACAAGAGTGTGAATTCTTTGACTTTGACTATTAGATGTAAGGTTGCCGCTTTCGGTGTTTTTCTATTGATCTATCTCACTTTGTTCCGTCTCTCTCTCTGTCTCTCTCTCTGTGTGTCTCTCTCTCTCCATTTTTGTCTTTCTTTCTCTCACTCTCGCTGCATAGT
Source organism: Tenualosa thibaudeaui (assembly GCA_027481765.1). Lineage (NCBI taxonomy): Eukaryota > Metazoa > Chordata > Actinopteri > Clupeiformes > Clupeidae > Tenualosa > Tenualosa thibaudeaui. The sequence goes on from JAIFZK010000071.1 coordinate 5,199,433, forward strand.
AATGCCCTAGAGGTTTCCCTGACCTTCTCTGCTTTGCTGAAGTTTACAAGACAGCACAAACAGCATTGCACCAAAAGGCACGGGAAAACAGGATGCATAACAAACTTACCTCAGAAGTTCCACACCACTGGAATAACATTGCATGGTCCTGTCTGTATAACTGTAGGTGCCATTTAGGTGACCACTTATACTTGTATGTGCTTGTGGAACCTCATGGGTCTTCACAGGAATGGACAGTCAGTACAGAGATTCCAGTGTTCTTGGTTATGCAGGACAAGGACACAGGGATACTGTATGTCTAGCCACACACAGCTGAGTCAACTTATAAACAGTGGTGTGGAGAATGCAAACTTGGCCATATATGGGCCATTCTACTGAACTGATTGATTAGTAGTAATGATATTGGCTGGCTAGTGACATAGGTGCACAGAAGAGTACAGCAAGTGAAGAAACTGCACTACCAATTTAAAACAACAATCTACAAGTCAAGCAAAAAGCACCACCCTAAATAGCTTGTGTAATGTTCTGGTTGTTGTAATATCTTATTACCATGAAGATAAACAGGGAGCTGGTTTAGCAAGCCATAAAACCTCTGGACTATATACAGTGCAGGAGGAAAGGAACACTCTGAATCAAACCCCATGATCCTGACTGTGTGTGGCTCACACACACACACACACACACACACACACACACAGATGAATGAGGTCGACAGGGTTGTCGGGCTGACGGATTTTCCCATCAAGCGATCGTCGGCCACATATACACCATATCGCCTATATCCCCAACTTGGAGAGCAAGCCACCAACACCATTTTAAGCCTGACGACTGGACTTTGCCGCAGTAATTTCAGCAGCGAGGATTAAAAGCTGGCCCTAACACCAATAGTAAGCAACCCAGGGATTTATTTAGCCTGAGCCTTTAGCTCAACCCACTTCAGAGTGTAGAATATGCTAGTAAACCAGTTGGCATAGATAAAATAATAAAAAAAAAAACTTCAGTGGCATTTAATTTCACGTTAGCATTTTTACAGCCATGACTGACAGATGTCATCTATTGGAAGTATTTCCATATTGCATCTGAGGAACTGATGTCTTGATATCATATTACTGTAGGATGGTAATACATTGGATTCCCCCAGTGTTTGTTGAACATCTTCTCTCCAGTGGGCGTGTGACAGCAGCCTCTGACTCATGTTCCGTGTTTGTCTTTGATACAAGGATGTGTTTGCATCGCTTGAATGATTTCTGAAACATTTTAGAGGTTAAATCCATCCCTGTCTTCAGTATATCTCTGTGTCTTCAGTCTATCTCTTTCTCTATTCCTCTCTCTCCTCTCTCTCTGTTTACTTCTGTCTCTGCCTACCTCTATCTACTCATTATGCCCTCTCTCTCTCTCTGTCTCTATCTCTTTTTTTCTCTGTCTCTCCCTGGAAAAGGCAGTGATTGGCCATGATGAAATGGGCATTGTACGAACCTTCCCTCAGCAACCCAACTGGCATGTAGTGCGTGTTTCGGTTCATAATCCTGGCCCTGCTGATGCCAACTGGGTGCCCATTCAGTGCCAACTGGCAGTCCTGGGTACAAGAGGAGTTGGCAGCTGCAAACTTGTTCCACCATTTCAAATGGACATCAGTTATATTAAATCCTAACCCACTTACTTTGAAATTAACACTGTACTAAATGAAAATGATTCCATAGACAATATCATGAAAGGAATACATAATGTCCTTTTCAAAGGCACACATATGCACACACACACTCACATACACACACACACACACAGACACGAATGTATGCAGATGTGAATTTCTAGATATTTCTCAACTCCCACGCAATGTATATTTTTAAACAGCAAGATAAATACCCACTCCATCATTTTAAATGTGTCATGTGATAAGGTTCACATAAACCATTCTTAGACACAGGCCTGTCAGGAGAGAGTTAAATTGCGGAGGGAATGGATATTAAAGGGTTAAACTCATATTTGCAGTTCCATCTGAGGGTAATCATCGTCCCTGCACTGTTGAAGAGCCATCCGGGCAGAGGGCTGTTATTGCCTGCAAGAAGTAATTATTTCTTCTTTTCCCTTTACTGTACTGCATGTTGTGATAACTACCCTTCCCCCACAACACACACACACACACACAAATATAAACACTCACCCACTCTGTCTGTCTTTCTGTGTAAGGTAATGAGTGAGAGTGAGGTGCTGCCTATCATTCCCACAGTGTCATTTGAAAATAGACTTCTCCACTGTCAGAGATAATTGACTTGCAAACACTGGCTGAGAAACATTTACAGACTCATGCTCAGACACCAGAGGAATGTGTATGTGTACAGACAGGAAAAGTGTAGCAATGATGAAAATAAGGGTACAATCTATGATTTTATGTGTACATACTTGTGGATGTGGCTGTTTAAGGAACCGCTGGACCAGATTTCTGTAAATAACTTGATTTGGAATTGAAAAAATTGAATAGAAATGGTCTAGTGTGAGGCTACAGGTCTGTTAACACCAAGAAGGATAATTACAATGGCAAATAAATATATAAAATAGCCTTCATTTGCCCCATATTGAGTCATTTAACCATACAACATTAACATTTTGAATATAACGTTTAACATGCTTGTCATGCAATAAAATAAAATTAGGCACAGTCATCATGCATTGATGTATCAATATATTATTCAGCAATTGGTGTTTTCATCAATACATGGTTTGCTTGTGTATAAATAAACCCTGGCTAAAAGTGCTGCTGTGTCTCGATAGGCAAGCATCTGTTTTGTGTCTCCCACAGTCTGTCTATGAAGAGCTAATTACCACTAATTTCCAATGGCTCTTTCTAGACATGTGTCATGAATAGTCTACCCAAGTTACAGTAAGTATCCATGTGACGATAATTCAATCATTCTGTTTAAAAACAAAAGAAAACAACATTGCTTTTCCTCATTACAGTGTTTCAAAGCCATTGCCATGGCAACATGAAAAAGCCCAGGCAGAAGATGCAGAAGATTCATTCATTTTGTGTGTGTGTGTGTGTGTGTGTGTCTGTGTGTCACAGCTCAAATAAATGAAAAGGACATATAAGACGTGGCCAAGGAGGAAAGCAACTCTTTCTCCTGACTTCTTTATCCATAACTCTAGACTTCAGCGTTTAGCTTTGTGTGACTTGATTTGTAGGCCTAAGCTAGCCTTTGCTGGTAGCTTTCTGGCTCAAGTCACAAGAGCTTTAACTAAGTAAAACTAGAGCCACATTATACATAATATATAAATTCTTGCAAATTCTGCCTGTTGGATTTTATTACCCGTTGGAATATCCTTTCCTAATATTTGGTTTCATTTGATCTGCCTAGACATGGCCTGGATCTTTAATACACACTGAAAATGGCTGAAGTTTCTGGCACTGCCTGGAGTTGATGTATGGTGTTTCTCCGTACAAATAAATTTGCCGTTTGGCCCGTGCTTAGTATTTCAACCTTGAGTATTCCCACAACCAATAAGATTCTGATTCAGTGTAGCAAAATCAAATCCTTATTGGATGTCATCAAACAGCTGGTGATGGGCCCATTTCACTGCAGCCATTTTTTCAAGATGTGGCAAGGTGAGCACAGGTGTTATTAATGACAACCAATAAGATTCTGATTCAGAATCAAAATCAAATCCTTATTGGATGTCATCAAGATGTCATTATTAACACCTGGTTACCTTGCTTCTTCCTGGAATATTGTCTGCTGTGAAATGAGTCCATTCCATGGCCAGCTGAGAGCCAGGGTCATGAAACTCTCAGTGAAAGAAAGTCACTGCTACTGTGCCTGATTTCTCCTGTGATTGCTACACATGATGGGAACTTTATTCCTCTAATCTATCTGATTCATATTGATAAATTAACCTCCCAGAGGATCTCACCTTAGTGTATTTCTTATGACTCTCCATCAATCTGGATCATCCTGCATCATTGTGGGGTGCAACATGGACCTCTTCCCACACTGTCAGTCAGTGGAGTATGTTATGGAAATATGACCATTCCCTTTCAAAAGAAAAAAAACCCTCACAAGGCAGGATGAGAGAGAGGAAGATGCTTGTCAACATTATAAAATATTTGTTTTGTTAGGTTTGTAACATTAGTTAGGCTGTTTTAGTAGTAAGGAGAATCTCCACACCGATAATTTACACAAGTTTAGCAGAACAATGATCACAGAAAAGGTTTCACACAGTGAAGTATGCTGTGTGCAAACCAACACACTCACACACACACACACACTCACACCGGTCAATTGCCACAGAATCCACCAGTCACCAGTATTTCATCACTTTTCCCTCCCTCTCTCTCCCTCTTTCCTTCTTTCCCTCCCTATCCTCCAAGACTGCAGTCACTTCTGGTACTCATTCCCATGCCGTGGGAAGAGTTAAGAGCTGTTTCATATGGGCTCTGACTGACATGTGAAGAGTTAAGAGCTGTTTGATATGGGCTCTGAGTGATGTGTTCCCTTGGGGGTCTCCTCCGAACATGCTCAGAGGAATTCAAGTTGTATGGGCTGCCACAGGATGATGACGGCCTGTCAGGCTTGTCATGTTGTTTCATGTTGCGCTTTTCCATACAAACGATTTTGCTCTCACATAATATAAGACCCGTCACATCACGTGTTTATCTTTAGAAGCCAATTAAAACATCTCACTGTGTGCTGAGAACTATTCTGTGCCCATTATAGTGTGTTTGCTGTATTTTTCCCCAACACACTGTTTTGTGTCTTACTGTAACACAAGACATTTCTCTGACTAGCAATTTTTCTCTACCTCTCTTTTTAACTTTCCCTCGTTCACACACACATAAAATACTCTCTCTCTCTTTCTCTCTCTCTCGCACCCACATACTCATAGACACACTGAAGCACATGCTTAGCTGATTGCATGTCTTCAGAGAGTGCCTTTTTCTGCCATGTTTATCAGCACTTCCAGCAGCAGTTGAGTAGCTGCTAAGACACGCTTCTGTCTCTCTCTCGCTCTCTGTCTGTCTCTCTCTCTGTCTGTCTCTCTCCTCTCAAGGCCAAAATGGCAGTAGACCATTCAGCCCCTCTCCTCTCAGCTTAGCTAAGCTCCCTCTACAACCATCTCAGGGCAGCACTGGGTGAGAGCTTTTCATTTTCCGCAACCTATACTCCCTTGAGTTCCGCTAACACAGACTAGAGCCAGCTCTCTCTCTCTCTCTCTTCCTCCCTCTCTCTTTCTCTCACACATGCTTTCTCTCCAAAAGCTCAACAGAGGGCAACTTGGCAGAGGGGGACAGCCTACAGAACGCAGCCAGTGACATCTGTGTGCTAGTAAAAAAAGACAGGGCACTGCAGCACTGGGAAATATGGTGTGTGTGTGTGTGTGTGTGTGTGTGTGTGTGTGTGTGTGTGTGTTCTGTTATGAATACTGTGTGTGCCAGGAAATAAGGAAGTGCTGAGGAATATGTTTGGGATCCCACAATGTCAGCTACTCATTCCTGGATGTCTTTTGGAAGCCAAGGAAGACATTGTTGCCAGGACAACTAAACAGAACACCTACTCATTTTTTTCTGTGGCAAATATTGCAGAAGCCTTACAGTGTTGAAGTGTTTTCAATAAACATCATTCAGAAAAGCCGTAATAACCATCTTATGTAAATCCAACACTCCCTCTCGAGCTAATAGGTAAATTGTTCTCTTTTATGCTCAGACACTTAACTCAAGACACATTGTGTACACATCAGCCATTTGCATATCCTCCACTCAGTATAATTCACCAATAGTAAAGCACCAGTACATGACCACATGCAGAAATGTCTCTGTCAATGTAACGCCAAAAAATTACATCAAAGCCCCGTAGTAAGGCTTGTGTCAGCAGTACACTGCAATTCAGTGCATAGTTATTTAATTTACCTTTTCTTAAGCATAGTAACATTGAGACAGAAGCCTGTTTAACAGTGTCTTTAAGTGTCTTTAGTGCAAGCACAGTTTGGACACATATTATGTACATATGTGAACCACAAACCAGTTACCAGGTAGACATGACAAAGTCAAATCATAGCCCTGTTGGCCAATACATGAGTGTGCTGGGAGCTTGCAACTGTCTTTAATAGCCTCCTTCCTTCACACAGATGAGATGAGACCTATTCCTCTCTAGCTGTGTCTGTGTGTGTGTGTGTGTCTGTGTGTGCATGCGCGTGTGTGTGTGTGCACACACAGCAAAACAATGGTGCTGAATCAATTTACCTCTCGCTGTGTAACAACAGACAGGAGAGGCAGACCGACAAAGAGAGAGAGAGACAGATTAAAAGAGAGGCATTAGACACGCGTATTATGTGTATTATGAGAGAAGTAGAAAGACTGTAAAAGTATGTGTGTGTGTGTGTGTGTGTGTGTGTGTGTGTGTTTTCTGAGAGGGATAGGAGAGGAAGAGAGAAAGAGAAAGAGAAAGAGAAAGAGAAAGAGAAAGAGAAAGAGCATAGGCAGACAATATGCCAGCCATTAGAAGCTCCACAGCAGCCCAGCGGATTCCTGTGACCCCATGGCCTGTCTGATGTGGATCATTTAACGTTACAGCAAAGCCCTCATGCAATCTCCATCCACCACTACCTGACCTCAGGGTGGCAACAGACAGGGAAATAAACGTGCCCCATTTTGTGAGTTTGGTTATTACAGATATTATCACAGTTTAGGATTTTTGGATTGGTGTTGATAGCATAAATTTGAATCTATAAAGGGGAAAAGTAATATGTACCATCCTGAGGTTTTCTGCACAGAAATTAATTTCTTTCTTATGTACCACTGATCTTGAAACCCAGACTGATTTTGTGAGCCGATTTCACTCTGCAGCTCAGTATGACCAGAAAGCCCATTTCCTTTGCCTGAAGTAGGGCTCCAATCAAAATGGGCTTTTACCCTTAAGCGAAGGAGGCGGTCTTGCTTGCTTGCTTTATTTCAAATTATGGTACACCCTGCTCTCTCTTGTGTCTGCTAAAGTCATTGGAATGGTTGGTCTGATTGGTTATAGGTTTGTCTAATAGTGTGAGGCATTTTGATCTACATGCAGGTCAACTGAGTATGCCCCAGGGAAGTGAGAGATGACAATAAGCAAAGCATCCAGATCAAACTTAAATCTCAGATTGAGGTGGTCATGAAAACCTGGCTACTGCTGATGAATTTTCACATGCTTAAGTCATGAATGCTATTTCATCCAGATGTTTGTACTGTTCATATCCCTCTGTGTGTTTGGGAAACATCACCTACAAAGTGATATCTGTAAATGCCTGGTATCCCTCTGCGCTTAAGAACATCCTGTAGCTTGTCATCCAAACACAGTGAGCCTGTAAGTGTGTTTGTGTGTATATGTGTGTTTGTGTGTTACTGTACACACACACACATTAGATGGTCACACTAGATGGCTTCTCTTTGTGCTTATGCTCTGTGGCTTATTGTGGTCTTACCCTGATCGTACCCAGTGGAAGGACTCCACACCATCCTTTTAAGAGACACAGCTGTTTCCTGTACCGAAATCACTCCTCGGAGATCAGTAATGGGCTGAGCTGTCTGTGGAGTCAGCCATAAATAAGCTGCCTTTGTCACTTGCATGTTCACGTTGACACATCCAATTCCGGGGAACAGGGCCAATTTGGCCCGCTGACACAAGTTCTTGTTTTACCTCTTTTTTTCTTTACACCCCTTAATCACAGGAGGCCATTTGCTTTTACCTAAGGTTGGACTCAATGCACAGCACCAGCTGTTGCCATTAAAAACTCAGTTTAGAAGTGACAGTTGTGAAGTGCTCATTTTAAACCCTCAGCTCCCTGTGTGCTTCACAAGTTCAGTGGTGTCTCTACTACTATTTTCTAGCCAGTGGGCGCTGGCATCAGAAAAAGTGGCCTTAGGACAAAATTAAAAAAAAAAAAACTTTTCTGCTTCTGCAAGGCCAAATGGCTCATAGTATTGCCATGCAACCCCAACTCTTAATTAGCCTGGCAAGTGTGACCTATGACCTCTGCTACTGCTCTCCAAAGGCTTCGGTTTACTTTGAATAGAGTTTTTTTTAACCGCCAATCAGTGAACAGAAATGAAAGAAACTAAAGGGAGAACCAATAGCTTTAAAGTTTAAACAAAGTTCCCACCCACTGCAAAGTAATTGCATGCCTATAAAGAGTTCCCAGACTCTTTGTGAGGCGAGGCAGGAGTCTAGTCTACCAGGCTCAACGCATAATAATGCCACCTATGAGTACTCTGCCCATCCTGTGTGAGGCAGGTTGAATTATGGCTTAATATACAACACTGAGAATGACTAGGCCATTTTACCTGAGCCTACATGTCCAGTCCCAGTCCAGTCCCAGACTCAACCCTGCAACCTCACAGCAACATCAGGTTGGGAGTTGAGCTTGCTAGCCTGTCAATTGAAAAGCCCAGGCTGCTATTCAAATGAATAGCACATCTGTTAAGGTGTTGGGAGGGAGGTATGACATGGTCTTGTTCACCACAGTTTTGACAGCTGAAAGTTTGAAAGCTTCCGGAATCAGGGATTGTTTTGAACTGGCGGTTTACTTTGCTAGAATATGACCAACAATGATCAACAAATGCTCGCCATGGCTAGACAGATTCTATTGATCTTATACTTTTGCTTTTGTTAGTCTTCAGATGAAATGTCAAACACACTATGGATGTACAAGCTGTGGACAAATGCACAAGCCATATTTGACAAAAAAACTGCTGAGCATCAACTCTGTCCTTCTCCCCACTCTAAGACACAGGTAAACTTAAAACCCTGCCTTTACTCTAACTGTTGACTCTGCCTCGTCTTCTAGCTAAGGCCAAGGGCCAGTCATTGCTACAATTAATTGAATTTGACAAGAAGTATAAATTTAGAAGAAACTTGGTGGTCTCTAACATCCAGGTTCCCCAAATTAAATGGCATCATCACATGAAGTTAGTGTAAACGGCAAGAGACTAAAGTAAATGTGAAATGGACAAAATCTTGTGGTGAGGTCACATCTGAGTCATCTGGAAACTTCAAAACAGCCCAGAGAGGATGACCTGTCTGGTTCCTTATCTCTGTACCAGCTCATACACTGCAGGGGTGTATGTCCTGTGTGTGTGTGTGTGTGTGTGTGTGTGTGAAGGTGAGAGACTGCCCAGAGAGAAGTCTGCTATATCTCTTCCTTATCTCAAAAAAGTAGTTTACTTTAGTATCTATACTAACTCGATCTTAATGTCTCTTCCTCTCTCTCTCTCTCTCTCTCTCTCTCTCTCTCTCTCTCGCTCTCTAGCAGAATAACAAAAACACACTAGTACTAATAACAAACACACAAAATAAACACACAAACAGCAGCCATGCCCTTACACAGGAGGTCCAAGATTTGTGGACATAAAATATTAACCTGTATGACTGCAGAGGATACATCTAGCAGTCTCAGCACTGGAGCTCTGTTTCCTTCATTACACTGGAGCACATATCTTATGTGGGTGTCTCGTCTCGTGCAAGGCCACCCTTCCTGTAAGCAACTTTAATAGCCATAAACAAATACTCTCCATAATTCAGTAGGGCTTAGCAGAGATTAAGCTGCAGACTGCAGGCAATTATATTAGAGTGGGAATTCTCTTTCCCTCTCACTCACTCACTCTTTCTCTCTCTGTGCGTGTGTGTGTGTGTGTGTGTGTGTGTGTGTGTGTGTGTGTGTATTTGTGTGCTTCTTTGGCTACTGGCAGGATGCACAGCGGAGACAGTGTCGCTGCCCTTGTTGCTATGGAAACTATTCACTATTCTCTCTCTCTCTGTCTCTAAGCCCATAGTGTGCTTTCTCCATGTTGCATCTCTCTCTTTCCCTCTCTTTCATCCTCTGTCAATCCATCCATTCCTTTCAGCACAACTTATCACGCAATTTTTCCTCTTTCTTCCCCCTTTCCTTCTTTTCCATTTGTCCTCCCCCCATCTCTCTCTTCCTCCTACTTTGTCTCTAACTCATTCCTTTATCTGTCTTCCTTGGTTACCCTCAGCCCGAATCCCAAATGTCAATGTATTGAGTCGGATGCCGGGGCGAGAGACAGAAGCAAACTGAGGAGAGAGTGTGTGTGTGTCTGTGTGTGTGTGTGTGTGTGTGTGTGTGCTGAGAGTGTCCCCTCGGCCACCCCTGCCCTGTCCGGAGGTGTTGCTAAGCTGAGACCTCCTCCTCCTGCCGATATGATATCCACGGTGACAGAGAGAAGGTGAATGCCATTCGGGGCACGCTGACATTTCTGCACACAATTAACAGAGCATCGTTGAAAATGTCCCATTGACATTTTTCCGGGGTTTGGCTTTTTTTAGAACCTGTGCTTCTGCTGCTTGTTCTCTATCTTGCTCACTCGCTCTCTCTCTCTCTCCATCACAGTGCTCACCAACCACACTCTTTCTTCCCCAGTCTCTCTATTTTTTTCTGCCCTTCCCTCACTGAAATCACATTTTGCCTCTCTCTCTCTCTCTCTTTCTCTGTCTTTCTCAATCAATCCAACTCTGTCTCTCATTCCCTCATTCCCTCTTTATCTTTATCTATGTCATTGCCTCGATGTGTATCTCTCCCCATCTCTCTCCTTTCCTCTATCTTATGGTTCATTCCTTCCCTCTCTTTCCTTCTCTCTATTTCCTTTCGTTCTCTATCACCCAGACTCGTTCCCTCTTCCCCACTGTGTCACTCTATCTAACAGGGTGAATAGGAAACAACTTTTGAGGAACACAGGGATACTCGTCCTCTCCGTCTTTATCCTCAGTGGGAAGGGAATTTTGCACCACTAAAGCTGTTTGAAAAAACAAGTAGACACACATATTGACTGTTGCAAGAAGCACGTCATTTTAAATGTTTTTAGTGTTTGTGTTCAAGAGTATTTTTAAGAGGCATTTGTTTGATGTGCATCATTAAGTTTTTATGAGTTCTGATATTTTTATGGAGCTTAAAAAAATATCACTGCAACTCTCTCTTTGAAGACGAGCAAAGTTTGCTTATTTTAAACTTATCTCAACACTGTGACTTGTTGGGATAATGAAGAGTTGAGAAAACAGTCACTTCCCATGTTTCTGGGAATAACTATCTCTTTAGGTAAGAATTATGATTTATGAGTACACCATATCTTAGCCCAGCAGTGGATGCAGACTATTTCAGAAGAAGGAACACCCTGTTCTATTCATGGAAGACATCTGGCTTAAAAAAGGGTGTTAAACTCCACTGTGTTCACACACCCATCTGGCAGACAATCTGATATCTTGCCAGTGTTGCCTCGAAGAATTCTTCAGATTCAAGTCTTTTAGGCTCATTATCGCTGACTGAATGGGCATATGTTAGAGAGAATCAATGTTACAGTGGTCTATGAGAGATATGAGTTGTAGTAGTAAGCCAAACCACCAGAAGTACAGCTTACTGTGTCTACATTTATGGTGATTCGTAGCAGTAGAAGGTAGAAGGACCTTAGCTGTTCAGCTGTTCAGCTACCAGTCTTCAACAGTTTCTCTGTTCCAGAGTTAGAATGGGCAGCTGATTACAAAGGGACTCATTGCAAAGATAAGCAAATGTAACTGAAATTGCTGAATGTACTAAATGTAACTGAATGTGAACTAGTTTTCTTGAAATGTAGAACTACAGTATGAATGTGAAATTATTCATTTTCTTTTGTATGAACTGAGCTTTAAACCTGCACCGACCTGAGACATTCGCTTTAGAATTCATTTAGGTTTGTGTCTGAGTCCACTGACATTTGCATCTGAGTCTAGTGTTGGCCCTCACAACCAGGCATAAATAGACACAGATATAGCTATCATCTAGAGAAGCCAGATTGTGAATCTGTGACTCAGGATACTAAGCAACTCGTAATGCCTTACCAATAACCTAAACATACCCCGACCATAGGACTATGTGACCCTGGTCACAGGTGGAAACATGTGCATGGTGGGCATCTTAGAGGATGTCATGGCAGGGTCAGCATTGGACATGAGGGGGGATTAAATCCCTTGCTAACACCTGCCAGAGGTGTGAAGACACAGGTGTCATGTTGCATAAACCCAGCGAGGGCATGGCAGAGGGCGTGAGCCATGAGAGATGGGCCATCAGAGTGGACATGACACTTCTCCTTTATACCCCCCAGGGGTAAACAGGGCATGGCAGGGTAGCTCAGTACAGAACTGCCCCATAAGTGACCCCTGCATCCAGGTATCAGACTGACCTACGCTTGATCTCGATAAAGATGGATCATGCACTTACACATGTCCTTTATGATTGATCTTAAGAATGTTTGTTTGCCTTTCCCGTGATTTCCCAAACATGGCCATAGAGTGTTAATCAATGGATCACTCGTAAATTTGTGAATGTTTTTTATGATGTTCTTAAACAGTGGTTTCAGGCAATGGTCAGAGAACCTAAGATGTTACGGTATTTAAAACTTGACTCTTCTGTATTTACAAAGAGTACTAAGACTGATGGAAAAATTAAATGTGACTATTTTCGGAACCAATATGACATGGAACTATACTCTCATAATAATCAAGCAGATCAAGTAGTTCAAGGCATAGATCAGGTCAGTCCAAGCATAGTCCAAGCCAAGCACAGTGAGTTCAAGCCACTGTTCCTTGATTATTATGCCCAAACAAGAGTATAGTACCATGACATATGGGTTTAGAAAATTGTCACATTTCATTTTCCACCGATGTTAGGACACCTTGTTACAACAGAAGAGTCACTTGGACACTTTAAGCAAGATGCTAATGGGTGAGATGCTAGTGGCAACCAAGGGACGTATGATATACGCTAACTTGAAGCTAAAAACATTTCTGTCTGACTGGCAGGATGAACAGAAGAAAGGTAAAAGTCAATTGTTTAACTCTAGGGGAGGTGAAAAATGAGTAAAGTGGCAAAAAGATGGTGTATCCCTTTACGATGTTTTTGGGAAACCCAACCCTGGAGAGAGAAATGGATTAGCATCACGATTCATTTCAGTGGTTGTGACTAGCCTTGCAAATTCACCCTGGTGACTATCCAGGGCTGTATGGGGGCAGTTTCACTAGGTTAATGATAGTCACCAGGGTGAAGTTACACAGTAGTCTCTGTTGGTTAATATCATGTTTATTGGAGTGCAATTTTAATAACACAAAACATGAAGAGCTAATATCTTGAACTACTCTACAGCTGAATACTGCAAGTCCTCTAATTACTTATAATCATTCACATTCTGCAAATATAGAATGTTATTGTCTTTATGGATCTAGCAATAAGTCAGACACATTTCAAGGAACTTACCATGGCTAAAACTATGCCCCAAACGTCCATATTCCAGAGACTTCACATTGTTCAGGGACAGAGAATGTGCTTTAGAAATGCTTTATCAAGCAAGAACACACTGTGTTCACTAATTTGACATATGAATCTTTAAGGTCATTTGTGAGAAGCATGTCTTTTTTCTTCCCAACAATGCTGTTGTAAATGCAATTACTGGGGTACTTCCTGTTTGAATCAGCACACACAGCCAGAGACAGTGGACTGATGCAGCTGCACACTCAACTTCCACCGTTTAGCTGTTTGAAATGTGTTGTGCAAGGACATTGCATGCATGAACGTCATATAGTAGCCTTCTTTCACATTCCTGCGTAAGCTTCTGTTCAGTCAACCGCCTGCTGATGATGATCTTAGCTGAAGAATTGCTTTAATGAGGTGCAAATTCATTGCACCTCAAGTAAGAAGACGACACACACTTATTTCACACTTTCTGTTTAGCCTCAAGGTTGCGTTACTGTACAAACAGATGTGGTAAATGCTGTGCCTTTTGTCTCCCACACCCCATCCTCTGCGGATGCGCTAATGAATTCACAGGTGACTTTTTGAATGTGAGCACCTTACCAAAAAAAAAGAAAGGATGCTTAACACCATCCTGCTGAACACTAATGAGCACAGCTGTGTCAGGTGTGGAGTGTGTGTGTGTGTATGAGTGTGTGTGTGTGTCAGGGGGAATGGAGAATAAACAGGACTTTATGCCCGGCACAATGCTGTCTCATTAAAGCGGTCTAAGGCCCCCACTCTCCCCGGCCCTGTGTCATGAAGGCTGGCACACAAACAAATGGACCATGGCTGACAAGGTGTTCCGCATCAGGTTGTCTAGTCATGGCCACAGGGCTTGTTTCTAAAATGAGAATTGTGATGTTTGTCCTTTTGATACCGGGTCCAATCTATGATTTACACCATCTATGTCATCCTTTGAACAATACTCTCTATAACTGTTAAATATATATATATATATATATATATATATATATATATATATATATACATATATAGATAGATAGATTGATAGATATATAGATACACAGCAACACACACACACACACACACATATGCTGTATTTCAATATACATGGGTTTCTATACAATTTAAGGTGTTTAATCTTCCAGAGTTTGCACCAACAGCATACTGTACATTTCGTATGAAAAAATGTTCTTTATTCCTATGTACCAGTGGTACCCATCCTGAAGGGATGAGTTGGTGTGAAAGGTAATAGGCAGCATGAGTGGCTCTGCAGTGCTGTGCTGTACACTGTGAGGAGGTTGTATTGGACAGCTGCTGTGTAATGCCTTAGGCCTGGTACAGGGGTGAAGAGACCCAACCACACAGGACAGTTGCCTAAGGACTGTTCCACTGCAGTCATCTCTATGTGCCAGGGGGACTGTCAGACGCCACACACAGAAACACACACACACACACATACACACACACACACACACACACCTCTCTCTCTCTCACACACACACACACACACTCTTTCTCTCTCTCTCATACACACACATTAACTGTCTCTCTCTCACTCACTCACACACACACACTCTCTTTTATCACACACACATACACAAGCACATACTCTGTCCCACACACACACACACTCCTGTCTGAATCACTGCTCTGTTGCCTCAGCCTACATTTCAGTTCCTTTCATTGATCCCAGAGCTCCATTGCTAGGCAGGGGCAAAAAGGAGGAGAGAAAGGAGAGGAGACAGACAACAGGCCGGCCTGTCTTTTCCCTTTACAGAGAAAGCCAGGCTAAAGACAGTAGACACCGCACAGAACTGATAGAGGTAAAACACTACACCCTCTGTCTGGAAGCAGCTTCATTTCATTATGTGCCTGTAAACTTTATGGCTACAGTGCATCTAATACCTGTACGGACATGAGATTACCTTCTTTTTTGGCGGTACTGAAGAAATATCGTCCATCTGTCCATCTGACTAGTCCATAGCCCTAACTCGACAATACAGACCACACATGCAGTAGATTTCAATCAACAGGCTTGTTTTCCTTAAGACTGACATGAATGATGTCAGAAGGGAGAATGAGAGAGAGAGAGGAAGAGAGAGAGAGAAAGAGGTCCGTGTGGTCCCGGGGAGGCAGGAACAGCTGTTTCAGCTCCATCACACACGAAACACATTAGGCCTGACCCATCTCACCCTGGATTACCCCGGAGTCAACAATGTATATCTAAACGTATGTGAGATTAGACGCCATGATAGTTGCCCTGATCCACAAGATTATGTCCCACTTATTGTAAAGACAGCACTATAGACACATCTTGCTCCAAGATTATATCAGTGTAAGTATGTTCAAGCTCAACTTTATTTACATAGCACAGGGGTGGGCAAACTTTTGGACCATGAAAAATCTAACTTGTTAAGGGCCAGTGCAAAATTAAGAGCACTAGTTTTTAACCCATTTTAAGTGAAAGGGCAACTACGTTTTAGATCAGAAAATCTGCAGGCTGTCTAATCCTACACTGTTGAATGATACTATTGACAAACATGTCACACCAGTACTGAAAATGTGATGTGCAATGGATCTAATATTAGATTAATGTAGCAATGGGCCACATTACATTTTATTTTTTGACTTTGTGGCGGGCTGCATGAAAGAGAGCAGAGTGCTGCTATTGGCCCCCGGGCCTGAGTTTGGCCACCCCAGACAAAGCACATTATCATAGCTGTCATTCAATTTGCTCTACATTAAACATCACAGGGAAAACAAGAAACATAAAACAGTTACTGATGCTTAATAAGTTAGTTACTGATGTTTCAACATTAGATGCCTTGTAATGGGACAGAAGTCTTTCCAAAATGGCATTCCTTCTATGGAGTTCTTAATATGCCCTAGACTCTGACCCCCAATTGGTACGGGCATAACCTTCAAATTAATTTTAAACAAATGATGTGATATAAATGAATTTAGTACTCAGTACTTTAGTATTTAGTACTTTAGTACTAAATGTGTGTTTTACAATAATACTTAATGGGGCAAATACTGCAAATGAAGAGTTCATATGCAAAACCTTCTAAGACCATTTACGTTGAATTTACAGTAATATATTATCATTTTGATAAACTTTATTATCAGTCCAACTGGATCCAGTTGGACTGTTTTGGCTTGATTTGTTTTTACTTAAATAACATTCAGTGGACTCAGAGGGTCAGTCAAGGTGAACTGATTGATTGAGTGTGTGTGTGTTCGCAATTGAATGGGATGACATAATGTCCACACCTTGAGTCCAAACACTGCCGACATGCAGAGGAGATACAGGAAACAGATAGGAAAGGAGTCAGAGGTGGCTCGCTCTAGAACAGTCACAAAGAGAGAGCAGGAGGACTGAAGGTGATTTGGTATGCGGCTGACAGAGAGACTGAGCCACTGACTGAGCGCCAGGCGTGGAGTATCTTGTAAAAACATACTTTTTTGGAAACTTCCCCAGGGTCGCGCTCGGGGCTCCTGCCAACCTGAACTGAGTGTTGTGCTGAGCAACAAACTACCAAGAAAGGAAGGGGGGGATGAAGGAAAGAGAAAGAAGAGAGATAATGTCAGAGGGAAAGACAGAGAAAGCAACTGGCAAAGGGAGAAGAGGGAAAAAAGAGAGCTAGAGAGAGAAAGAGATGAGTATACAGAGATTAGGAAAGGGATGGGAAAATCAAGCAAATGAGAGAAAGAAATGCAGAGAGAGAAAAAGAGGGATATTGACCCAGTGAGATGGTGGGATAGAGAAGGAAGAAATGGAGGAAAAGAGACAAAGTGAGAAACGGTAGAATGAGAGAGAGAAAAGAGAAGAAAGAGAGAAAAAAATAGTCCTCTAACCTGACATGGTGAGCTCTGCTGGCCTCTCTGGTGTTGAGATGTGTGCATTAAAGTGCCAAAGAGCCCTGCACAGATAAGTGTGTGTGTGTGTGTGTGTGTGTGTGTGTGTGTGTGTGTGTGTGTGTGTGACATTAGGGAGGACATTATGACAATAGAAGAGGAGGAGGAGAAAGCAGAAGAGTCAGAAGGCTCTGCTTGTGGAGCGAGGGGGGTTAGGGAGTAACTTTAGATAAAAAAAAACAAATTGTGTGTGTCTCAACCAATCTAAGCAAAACTACCTGTCTACAGTTGCATGATGACATATATTTTGTTAGTGTTCATGACTAAGAAATAAATTAAAAAAGAGTAGTAAAAAAATCACATTCTTTCATCCTCATCACCAGCTGATGCTTCCAGCAAACATCACCCTTAGTTCTTATACTACAGACACAGTTTAAAGGAAAAGCACCACTAAGTTTTGTTAATGGAAATTCCAGAGAAGAGAGGGGTGTGCACTCTTAATTAACTCTGGAATTGATATGTCTTTTAACAAATCTAGTTCCTGTTTATATCAGGACATCATCAGATCTCACATTCAGGTGTCAGACATCTCAGATGAAACAGCCTCAAAAAAAATTCTGTTAGCCTCAGACAAAAAAAATGTAGTCAACGTTTCCCAGTTCAGGGAGCTAGTTGCTTACATTGACTAGCTTTCTAACTTAGCCTAGTAGCAAGCAGCTTTTAAATGTAGCAATGATGTTTCTGTTAAATAGTAGATAGACATACAGTAGGGAACCAAAGCATCACAAAATACTAAATTCATGAAAATATATTGATGTAGCCATCAGCTGTTTGGTCCCCTTAAAAGCTGTCACTCGTAAAAGAAATATAAAGTGACTTTTTTCATCATTTTAAATACTATCGTCCACTGCCACATTTGTGTTGCATTTTTGTGTAATTGTCCAGACTTAATTTGTAATGGAAAGTTCTGTTAAGCAGGATTTGTTCAGCATGCCTCAGCACCAGGGTAACGTTCCTCCAGGAGGTGACAAATAGATAATAATTTGTCTAGGTTTTGATTGGAGGGATTTTGTATTGTATGTCGGTATGCTCATGCTGCACCAGTGCGACCCTCAGGGAATCACTTATCACTGCATGTGTATGTGTGTGTGTGTTCCATCAGTATGGCCCCAGTTTCTGCCAGGGTGGAGGTGGATTAGCACAACAGCAAACCTCTAATATTATTATTCGCTCTCCAAGCGCGCTCAGAGAATTTTTTTACTCCCCAATTTTTTACTCCCCTTACTATTTCTTCACTCTTAGTTAAAGGATTGAGGGGGTGTGTTTGTGTCTGTGTGTGTTGGTGTGTGTGTGTGGGAGTGAATCAAATAGATTTAATTAGCCCATGGAATACGCTTTGCCACTCAATTGCAGAAAGAGCATGCATTTTTTATCTAAAACCTTAATCAAATGCTAATTAATTTGGAGTTGCCAGGAGCACAAAAGCTCGTTGGAGCCATGGTGAGGATTTGCGTCACTGCCAAACAATAGCCAAGCATGGGTTCTTCCAATCCAGCTTGACAACCAGCATACATGTCAACTGTGTTTTGCCGGTCAGTAATTAATATTGATTGAAGAGTTCATTGGGTTAAGAGTATGCAGACATGTAGATCAGGGTTTGTGATGTGTTTGTATGGTTATCTACATACCAGCAAATGTGTGGCCTGTACTGGGAGTCAGAAAAGAAAAACACATTTTAGGAGTAGACATGTTGTTTAAGTATGTTGTCTGATGTTGCTGACACACTTTTTGCATGTACACACACACACACACTCACACACACACACACAGCTATCTATCTATCTATCTATCTATCTATCTATCTATCTATCTATCTATCTATCTATCTATCTATCTATCTATCTATCTATCTATCTATCTATCTATCTATCTATCTATCTATCTATCTATCTATCTATCTATCTATCTATCTATCTATCTATGTTGCTGTAGCCCTCATCTATCTGGCCTCCTGTAAGTGCCACTAAGATGGAGCTAGGTTGACAGTCCAGGGACAGACTGCAGGACTGAGGTCACATTAACCAGTGTACAGCTCAATGACACAGCAGTGGGTGGGGGGATGGGGGGGCTTTCTTCTCATCCTTCTGCCATAGGTTAAACAGGAGATAAAGAGATAGAGAGAGAGGGAGGGAGGGAAGGAAGGAGAGGGGGAGAAGGAGAGACTGATGTCATCCATCCTTCCAGCTAGGAGAAAAATGCACCTGACAGCAGGATGGTAATGAGCTACACAAGCAGGCCTCCCGTATCTGACACATACTTTCACATCATTCTTTCTCTCTCTCTTTCTTTTTCTTTCTTTCTCTAGTTATCATGTTCTACATTTATCTCTCTTGCGTTGTCTCTTTCATCTCTGACTGTCAGTCTCCCATTGCGCTACCACCCTCCTTTGCTCTAAGCGTCTGTACACAGCTGGAGCACACACTCTCTCTTTCTCTGTCTCTTTTAACCCCCCCCTCTCTCTCTGTTCCCATCTCTCTCCTTTTTTCCCTCTCTGTCTATCTCTCTCTCTTCCTCTCTTTCTCTCAGCACCAGCAGTGCCCTGTAACACTCTGGCTTTTTCACTTGACCTGTAAATCAAAGATAATTAACTTCTGCCTATGCTGACCCTGAACACAGCAGACTGGCCATAATTAATATGCAGGGCCAGGGAAAGGTGTGGGTCTAATGAGGACAGGATATTCCATGGGCCGATCGAAGCATCACACTCACTGGCCAACAACACTCCACTCAGTGTGTGTGTGTGTGTGTGTGTGTGTGTGTGTGTGTGTGAGTGGGTGTGGGTGTGTGTGCATATGTGCACATTTCACCATCCAAAGACAAGAAGGCCTATATTTATTTTATATTTTGATGTAATCTATTTTGCATTGGCAATATTATAGCATTTACAGTCATGCGCATGAAGCTCAGACAGAGAGAGAGCGAAAGAGAGAGAGAGAGTATCAGATGAGCAGACAGAGGGTGCGTTTGGCAGTGAGTCAGATAAGATACAGAGAGCAGAGACGCATCCATTCAGAAAGGCAGTCAGTGCAACAAATATACTGACAAAAAGTCATGCATACCTTCCTCCTTTACTGTTTCCCATAGTTAGGGATAGTGCATGGCAAATCATCACTTCTCATGGGTCTTTTGGAAGGGACTGCCTCTGCTGTTGCCCCCACTTGCGAGGCATGGCAGCCACTGACCATCCCTGCAGTGGTGCTGGGATACCATGCATCATACCTTAGTTATGCTGCTATAGCCTAGTGCCGCCACACAACCTTCATGTGTCATGCCGTACAACTCTCTCTCTCTCTTTCAGCTCTCTCTCTGTTTATTTATGTGTGTGTGTGTATGTGTATATATATATTTATGCGCATATAGGTATGCCCAAATTACTGCTTTTTGCTTTTTGCTTCTGATGTGCGAGCCTGGCCTAATTCACTATTTTCCTCTGTCCACAATTATCTTTGCTGAGTGTCATCCCTGCCTCATTCCGGCGGACTCCTCTCACCCTCCCCTCCTGAGTGGACTACAACCAACACTACGGGAGGCACATGTCACGACCGACTCCCCATCACAGAGGACCTTCCTGGACGCCGATGCTGGGCCCGACTCCCCTTCCTGAGGCTTTGTGATTGACCCCCCCTCACAATGGCGCTGTCAAATGGACCCTTACTGTTACCCCCATGACCCATCTCATTCCTTTGAGTTTGTCACTATGCCTGGCCGCTACTACATTGTCCAGCCATAATTCCTGATAACCACCTATAGACTGACTACCATGTATTGTAAAAGTGGGATAATACTCTATTATGAACTATTATGAACCTTAGCTAAAACCATAGGCAACTTATAGTCTGTCATGGTTACTACTGATTGTAATTTTTCTCCATGACCCCTGGCAGTTGGGTTAGCCCCTTGAGTCGTGGATCTGCCCAAGGTTTCTTCCTAGATTAACTGAACATAAGGGAGTTTTTCCTTGCCCCTGTTGCTCTTGGGTGCTCCTTCTGTAAAGCACCACGAGACAATGCTATTGTAAAAGGCGCTGTATAAATAAAACTGAATTGAATTGAATGCATACAGAGACAGTGTGTGTCTGTCTGTGTGTGAGTGTGTGTGTGTATGTGTTAACAGCAGCATGACGTTAATAAATAAATCAAATGAGGAGATCCTTTAATGTAAAAAGATCTTTTTTGTTTGGTGCCAATGTGCATTGTGTGCTGAAGGCTGACTTCCAGAAAAAAGGACTTGCAGATTTCCCATGCTCTGGTAATGGCAGCCAATGTGTCACCAGGCTAGTTATGGCTATCGCTAAATTTGTCTGCTATATCTTTTCCAAGCTACTGTTGAAGTCATTGAAAATTGGCTTCATTTAGAATGAGCTTGTCTTGGCAGAGATTTGGCATGCCTTTCTGTAACAGCTGGGGAAGAGCAGACCCTACTGTACCCAGTGAGCCTCCAGCTGCTAACCTGCTAAACAGACAGCATTGATGGGTCTCTCCTGTTCCACCGCTCCAGTCTAACTCCCCCCCCACCCCCAGGCTCATCCATCAAATTCAGCGATGTGACCGTTTTAGAATGGTGGTTTAGAACGGAGGTGGTGTTGCTGGCAAGCAGAGACATTTTTCTCTAATTGAGGGCATTCTTTTGCAGGTGCTAGAGGAAGTCCCACATCAAACAGCAGACCTGTCTGTCAGGCAATGGGGAGGGACTTCCTGGACCAGCACTGGTGAATTACCCTTCGGAAGATTTCAAAACCATCTGACAAGAAAAAAAATCTGCACACTCAAGTCTTTGTAAAAAGTTTTTTACACTTTTTTGCACAGACTTGAGTCTGCGGATTTTTGAAAAGACTTGAGTGTGTGGATTTTTTCTTCTTTCTTTTATAAGCCACCTACTAATCCTGCACATTGATACAGATTGATACAGATCTTCAACTTTAAAACCATCTGACAAAAATTATAGTGAGGTCCCCCTTCTATGTTATAGAGTGCTATAGCAGTAGTAGTAATATATTTATATAAAAGATTGTATTCTGTGCCTTTTGTACAACTTACATACATAAATACATCACCTGCACTACAAAGTTTTGCAAAAAGCTGAACTCTACAGGTGATAAATAGTAGAGAAGTGAAATGAGGGCAACTGTGGTGATTATGAATGAATAGCCAGCACTTAATACTGTTGTGAGGTGGTGGAAGGTACTGGTGTATCACCATGGAAACAATAATCAAGCACACGTGGTAATGGTAGGGAGGAGTGGTTGCTTATAATAGTGATGAATCACTACAATAATAGAGGTCTCCATCAAGGACAAGGGCTGAACCCGAAAACTCATTCTATGCATATGTAAATGCAAAAGCATAAAAAATATGACCTAACAGTGACTAGCAACAGGGTAGTGTCCTGTAAGTGCACCAGATCTCCCTCCTCAGTATTGCACTTGTATGATCTTCATCCAGAAAGGATATTTTGCAGCTTAGGTAACATGTTGATATCATCATCACTATCAATAATAGCCCTACTGATCAAGAATCAGATGTCATTACAAATACAATTGATTAACCAGACAAATTGATAAGCCAAACAAATTGATAAGTCAGACAAATTGATGAATCTTCAACAAGTCTGAAACACTATCTGAATCCTGAATCAATGTCCTCACTACGCCCTGAACCCTCAAAGACTAAACTAGTATGAATCTGTCTCATGATTGGTTGATTCACACCAGTTAAGTATTTGAGGGTTCAGGGCGTAGGAGGGCAATTGGTATTCAGTCACAAATACATTGGTATTCAGTCTCCTATCTCTTGCACATGCTTTGGGAGCCAAGTCTAAAGAATGGTAAGGATGGTGAGGCATTCTTATCACACTCTTTGTAAGCCTTGCATTTCCATGATACCATCTATGCATTTCTGCAGGAAAAATATACTCCTGGTGGTCTCATTACAGGTAAATGTTCTCTGTTGCCACAGAGTATTAATGAAGCCTTTGGCCCAGTGTGTTGTTATTCGCTGGAACAACAGTTGTTATTCACTGGAGCAACACTTTGCCCAGCTCTCTCTATTTCTTTCATATTGTGCTAGGCGTAGGCAATTGCTACATGATAACAATGTGCAGTTCATATCCATATGAATAGATTTACACCAGGGTCCTCGCTCAACAGATCTCTCAACAGAGAATATAAATGCAGAGAGACGATTAAATGCTATCTCGGTATATCAGATTTGTCTTTCATAATCTCCCAGGTCTGTGGTGTGAGCTGTGTTGATCCAGCCTTTTGGCTGAGGCCTCCCCAGAGAGTGAAGCAGGCAGATGACAGATTCAACCATCTGTACAAGTGCTCCTTGCTGTCAAATAAATAAAATAGAAATTGAATTAAAAACCAACTTGGGGACAGTCAACCACCCTTTACCACACCACAGCAGGCCTTGTAAGTGTCACGCAAACAATCCTGCAACACATTGCAATAAGTCCTTGATATCTGTAAAATATAGACTTCACAGTGCAAATACCCTCTTTTTTACCATAATTATCAATTTTCTGAAAGTTGTTTCAAAGGCAATTGAACGTGCATTAAATGGGCTTACCTCAGAATGTGAGCCTTGTGTGTCTTACATCAGTGAACACTGCTAGAACACCCTGTCCACTGGCCAAATATTGAACACATTTTTTAAAAAAGGGTCTCTATTCTGCATTTCTACGAAACAGACAGAAACAGAAACAGGATACGAAGTGAAGGAGTACAATTAATTTCAATGGCTGCCCTTAATGTTGTACATGGGATGACTATCCATTTATATTGATTTGTAGTGGGCAGTGTGACCTCAATGACTTGTGGCAGTGTGTGCCCATAGGCCGTCTGCTAATAGAAGTGTCTAGTCTGAACAAACTATACTCTCACTATAGACTGAGGAAAGCACAAGAGAGCAGACAATGACTCCTCTCCTCCTACAAAGCTTCACTGCAAGAAGAAAAAGATACCTTATCAGGAAAATTACCCTACACAGAGAGAGAGAGAATCTGTTCAGGGAACAGAGAGTATTTGGTAAATAAGTAAATGTGGGGGAGCTGAAGTGTTTCCGCCTGAGGTAGCACATACTCTTTCTCTCTCTCTCTCTCTCTTTCTCTCACTCTTTCTCTCTCTCTCTCTCTCTCTCACACACACACACACACACACACACACACGGCATGAAGCCAAGAGGAATAATTTAGAAAAAAAACCTTTTCCCCAACATTTGTATGCATGTTGCCGTTCACAATATGTGGTGTCAGTCCTGCACTGTGTGTGTGTGTTTGTTCCTCTGGGAGAAACATTCCCACTATTTTTGTCATCCCCACACACATATAAAGAACTCCTGCACGTTTCAAGCTAAAGCCCTTTTGTTAGAGGTCTTTGACTACTGTCTGCAGAAAAATAAGAAATTGATACAACATTTAGGTAGTTTTCACCCTAGTGCTAGACAGATACAAAGCTACCATGTGGGACAGATGCTATCATAATCATAATTGACATAATCTACTAGTTTTTCATCATAATCGACTAGTGTTTATGCCACTGAAGTGACAGAAAATGACGTGTGTCATTTCAAGTGCTGTGCAACATTGACAGAAGCCTCATGGTGATACAGTATTGTACCACTGTGCTGTGGGAATGTAAGGAAGCTGTATAAACTGTTTTGTTTCCACAAGAAGGCTCATCGTCTGCTCCTGCTCATCACAGGTAGCCGTTTTACATTCATGACAGCACAAGCAGCATGTCCCTATGGCTCTTCTGCTGACGGAAGAGAAGGGCCGATCGTGGATTCTCTCCCACCTCCCTCTCTCTCTTTCGCGTGACTCTCCATCCTGCTGCGTGCTCCAACATGCCCGTAGCCTTATCCCAGCGTGTTCCCAGCACCCCTCTCTTATGAGGCAGCCTCTGTAATCAGTGTTCACGAGAGGAGACCTCCAGACCTTCACTGACTACATGACGGGGCTAGAGGAGGAAAGAGGTGAAGGAATGGAGAGAGGGAGAGAGAAAAATGAAAGAGAGAGTAGTGAGAGGGAGAAAGACTGTAATTAGCAGCAGTAGTAGAAAGATGTGACCTATAACCCAAAAGACACACAGGAAATACCATGCATTGTTTGAATGACTTCTCTGAGGTCATACTTTCAATAGACATACATTTGCACAGACACATATCTGGACATTCGCTAGTGTTCAAATATTCACACCTGAACTGTGAGAAAATGTACATGCCTGTTGAGGAATGCTGGGTCATGTTTAGAATGTATATACATAAAATAAACATAACCTTGTCAGTGATCCCTATAGTGCGTCTGAGGCAGCAGGGCTAAGACAGATTAGCTTTATAGTAAACACTGTTACTGTAGTGTGTGCAAGGTTAGATCAGGTTAGATGCTTACTCTAGGTATGCATGCAACTACAAGCATATAACATAAAGCAGCAGGTGCTTGTTGACAACTGATAGGATCCTGTATCAGTTTGAAAAAGTAGAACCCAATTAGTTTTTTTCCTGACATTAACAGTACATTATAACTTGTAAAATCATGAACCAATTTCATTGACAAACTGTGGCCTGTCAGACCTAGCTGCCTTGTGACAACATTAGTTGTGCCAGCCTCACCAAGCTATGACAGTGGGCGTCAGATCGCTTCCCAGAATCCCTGTGGACAGGATTTATGAAGTCCTGCCATGGCAGGTGCCAAGCCAAGGCAATGTCCAGGTGCACCCACAGGTGCAGTGCTGTTGCCATGGAGAAGCCTTCCCTGAGACAACAAGGCTGTCGAGCCATGTGGCAACTGTATGTGTGTGTGTGTGTGTCTGTCAGAGAGAGAGGGAGAAAGAGAGAGAGAGCCCAGTAACAACACAGTGACTTGCTAAAGGGAAAGCTGAGCCAAAAGCACACAAGCAACTCTGTCTCTTACCTCCTCATTCTCTCTCATATTTATACCCTTTTGATTCAAATTTGTATCTTTTTCTTCTTTCTCATACTCAATTCTTTGTCCATGCATGTCTTTCTCTTTTTCCCCTTTTTTCTTTCTCTATCTCTTCTTTCTCCCTTCCCCCTTTTCTCTCAATAATCACACTCTTTTCTCATCTCAATTCCTCTACATCTATTTCTCTGTATCTCTCCATCATCTCTCCATCTTCTCTTCCCCTCACACACTCCTCTCTCTCTGCTCCCCCTCCTACCTCCTCCCATATGTGATGCTGAAGCTGAGCGGCACAGAACTGAGCGGAACAGAAGCTATACCAGTATTTTTTCTATCCTTGGTCAAATAAATCACAAAGCATATTGTGAACAGGCTGTCATTTTATTCATTACTGTGTTGTAATCATGATTCACCTGTGAATATTACAGCCAGAGGGGAAAAAGGAACGTTACATTTGAATGTCATCATCCTGCAGAGAGAGTCCTAATTATATTTTCTCAGCTCGCTGGCAGAAACACAAAACAGGGAACACATTTTATCCCTGTTCATGTAAAGGACACAAAGCTAAAAGCTAAAACATGGGGGTGGGCATGGGAGGGGGGCTCAGATGGAAACACACCAACTAATTAACTTTTCCCATTTGCACAATATTGTTTGCATGTCCATCAGACGATTTTGGCAAATTCATTACTTTTTGTAGTTAACCCTAGTTAGAAATTATTGCCCATCTGAAATGTTTATTTCTAACATTTCTAAAAAAAATCTAAAATCTACCCTGTAACTGCCTAGGGCTGAATCTTTTAACCCCCTAGAAGGTGAAAGAAAGCAAGAAAGTGTATACAGCATGGGGCTGTATTCCTATTGTATGTTCACATGGGATTGTCTGTTATTTTCTGCAGTCTCACAGTGCAGGATATTTCCACACCAGTCCGTTTGTAGAGGAGTTATGACATCATCACTGCGAGTCTCCTCAACCGCCAGCAGTGAGCCCTGACTGCTGCTTGTGGCCAGCGAGTGCTGCACAGTACTACATGTACCATAGAAAGACCTTAAGCATGCTTGTCAATGTCTTTACCCCCTACTCCTGAAATTCCTTGAGCCACCAATCAGCATATTCTGTCCAGATGTCTTCACTGTACATTATAAAAATGTCTTTACTGCTGAAACAGCGAGCTAATGCAATTGAAATCGCACCATCACCTTGTCAGTCAACATAACTTTACAAAAATGATCATTACTGGTTCCTATTCTTTGGTCTGCAAAGAAATCCATATGGTGGATTATTGTATTGGTGTACAACATTGATGCTTTTTTTATGGAGGTAAAAAATTGCAGACTTGCCTGCTACACCTTTAAAAGCAGAGCAGCTCCTTTGTTTTGATCAGAAAGGTGGGTCTGTAATTTATAAAATGAGGTCTTGATAAAGGTAGTTGTGTAGTGGACCTCATGGACATAATTCACCTTTGCAAGCTCTGAATAAATTACTCTTCAGTTACTTTAAGGCCACCTGTTTTAGTGTTTATGCTATAATGTTTTTCGGGCTTGAGTAAATGTCTAGTAAACCAACGCTGCGTGGTTGATAGGAGGAATGCTCGCTTATTTTAACAATTTCCACAATTCCTCAAGCAGGGGTCACCTGGTCCTCAGGTCACCTGGTCCTGCAGCACACTGGTTCTCTACAGGACCTTCTTGGCCTCCCTACTGTCCACAAGGGCTCTGAGTAAACCCCTCAATGTTCTCTTGATGAGATCAGGCCGAATCACGAACAGTTGTTCCAGAGAGAAATCCTTAAAGCAAGAATAGGTTTAGGATTTTTAATACTTCACCTGAATTTAAATTCCAAGCCCTCTGTTACCAGTTATGAATTATCCTACTGTGATTCCCTTGGTCTCCATAAAATAAGAATGACACGTGGCATAACAAACAAATGGTAAATAAATAAATACATACATACATAAATAAACATCTCAGTTCAGGTCTCTTTCACATTTCCACGATTTTGATTCTTAACACACTCAGCTTGTAAAAAAGGGTTCAACGCTGGTTAGATCACGACTGACTGTTATGGAGGCTGGTTTCCTGTCTTCCCCATGCACCACGGCAGCTCCCCCAGTGTAAAACCTTTTATGATCGTGTGTTTTATCATTCATGTCTCCAGTTTCACTGTATTCAACACTTTGCATTTTGGCTCTCCATATGAACTGGCAATCACTGATCAGCTCCAAATCAAAATGCCATGTCTATGTGTTTTCCATAAACTCTTTAAATAGATGTGGAGGACTGATGTATTTGTTGTGTTTTTTTCCTCAAAGCAGTCAAAGTCCACGCCAGGGAATAATGTTGAAGTTTTATTTCAGTAACATAACAAAATGCCACTGGGGAAGCTGAGTGTCTAGACTAATTATCTCAGGTGTCATCTTTTCCTGTTTTTCCCAATTTCTTGCTATTTTGTTGTTTACATTTCTTCCCTTATCATTCTTCCCATCTCTTCCCCAATTCATTCTCCCAGATTTTGTTCCCCAGTTCCCTTCTGCTCCCCAGTTCCTCTCTGCTCCTCAATTCTGTAGTGTGTACCCAAGTTTTGTATCATATTCCAGGTTTACATGCAACAAATGAAATCTCTTAACCTTATCAGCTAATCAACTTATGACTAATCATGTAAATTTATGAAATGTAAGCCCCTTGTAAAGCTCTGTCATAAGATAGGGCTCTTCACCCACGATTAACCCTTATGTCCATCTGACCTCATCTTTGGCAGGTGTTTATCTTTTGACACAATGGTAATCTGTGCTCTCTCTGCTCTTCCAGTCTAACAAGGGTTTTTACACAATAGTGGTCTACAGTATTTAGCAGACTTGGTAAGATATGTCTGTATTCTCAGGGTCTCTCTCCAGTTTGTACTTTTAAAAACAGGCATATGTCTTGCTGTCTTTGTTACATAGTTACACAAAGTATGTTAGAAATTCTCACAACATATTGAAAGGTATTTAAATCTCCAGATGGGTAAATTCAGCAGGACAGGACGAGATGAGGCTATAGTTCATTCAAATGGACGAGTGTGGTCTTCTACTGTTTGTATCATGGAAGCATCACGTGAGAGTCAAGAGTGTAAGTCTGGTCTGGTAGATTAACACATCTGGGTGGCTTTCCATTGGGACTTCCACTGAAATTTTCACCAGGGCTTAAGGACCTTCAAGTGGAAGTGGGCCCGCTCACAGGTCTCCACCGTTGACCCTACACATGACCCTAACAGCATCTAAGAGAGGAATCTGTGCCTTCCAGACAGAGAAAATGGGGCAGGTGAGCCTCCACCACCTGAAAGCACCTTGTCTATGTCTATCAAATGACCTATGCCAAAGGGCATGTCAAGCTCTTCTCTGAATACACTTGGATCTGTGAAGTGATATTGTAGGGTAACTTCACCAGCACACAACTAGCCCAAACCAGACACAGCACACTCAAAACTTCCTGAAGGACAGCTGTGTTTATACACCAATATGCCATCTCCTTGGAGACCAAAGGCTCCACTCAAGCAGGGACTCAAAAGATTCGGGTTAATGGAGACTTAGGATTCTTGACTCACAGGTTAATTTATATATCTGGATGATTGATCCGGCGTGAGTCAGGAATCACTTAGCTCTAGTGATTCGCAAAGTTATTCCATGGAAACTAGTGAGCCTGGTGAGGCTATATGGCCACCATGTTTCACGTGCTCCAAGAAAGGTTGAACATTTAATGAGTGAAACAAAAAACTTTTATCAAATCCTACATGCTACGTCCTACAGGCATAATGAAAAGTGGAACTCATGCAATCTAAAAACTGTTTCAGAGCTACTTCAGACTGTATGCCCGTCTTAAGTGGTAGATGAAATGATGTCTCAGTGGAGAGGGTGCTCATAATCCTTTCTATTCTGTGTGTCTATGCAGCGAGTGTGGCGAAGGTAAGAAGAGTGCTTTGGTAAAAGGTTGGGTCCTTTGAAACCCTGGGTTCCGTTGCCATGGGTACACAGAGGAGAGATTTCTCAGTGTAAAGAGTGGGCAATATGAATGAATTTTGTTCCTGCTGGACTCATCTATTCAGTGGGGAGAGGAACTTCTATGATTGCTACATTTTCACCTTTAACCCCCCCCCCCTACACACACACACACACTCACACACACACACACACACACACACACAAACACACACACACACACACACACACACACACACACACACACACGATTAACATTGAGCTCTTCCTGTCTCCATCACCCTTCTCTGATTCAAGATTCAAGATTCAAGGTTGTCTTTATTACATCTCATTATACTAGTATCAGAGTAAAAAAATAGAATAAATAAATAGCATGTTAAGAGAGAGAGAGAGTGTATGTGTGTGTGTGTGTGTGTGTGAGGGGGAAAAAGTGTAGTGCTAGGCCCACTCACTTCTGTCTGCTGTTTACAGATGAGAAGTGAGGGGACTTGAGGCAATTTCTCCAACCAGCTCTATATCCCCTCTCCCACTCATTCTGGCCCTCTTAAATGTCCAGATAAAGGCTTTTGAGAAATAAAACTTTTTCAAAAGGTGCCAGGAAATGGATGAGAGTGTGCAAATATGTGTGTGTGTGTGTGTCTGTATGAGTGTGCTTATTCACATGAGTACCCGTCTGCATCTCATCGTCTGACTCCAGCTACGTGATGTCTTGGTCTGTGTGTGTGTGTGTGTGTGTGTGTGTGTGTGTGTGTGTGTGTGTGTGTGTGTGTGTTCTAGGTGTCGTCTGTGTCACTGAGGGACTTGATTATCAGCAGCCGTGGTATGGAAAATAGCTGTCTACGATAATGCATGGCCTTGTGTGGAGCAGCGAATTCTGACAGTACGGCTGGAGAGAGATAGGCTCAGGCTGGTAATTAGAAAACAGAGCGGAAAGGAGAGGAGAGCAGAGAGAGGATGGCAGCAGGAACAAAGCTGAAGGATCCTGGCCACCAGAGCACCACCTGTGTGCAGGGCATCCACAGTATCAAGATGTACTCTGAAGTATGATGCATTGTATTGCATTTAATGTTAAATTAACTTATCACTGAGGTTTAAATGGGATTGTGTTTATGTATGTACAAAATGACAGCAATATATTATGAACAAGGTTCTTTAGATAAATTCTTTTTTTGCTAACTGAGGTAACATACATCAGTACTCTGTCATTACAGATCAGCCGTGCACAGAGTGTCCTAGCATCACCAGCTTGCTTTTGTACCAGTCACAACCAATCCAGAGGACCAGTGGTCAAAAAACAAAACAAATTTTCATAACAGTATTAATAAAACATTACTATCCAAACTGTACATGTATCCCGTGTTATGTTATTGACTGCAAAGTTGTGCTCCTTTCTGCTTTCAGTCAACACACAGTCTGCCAAGAACACACACTCTGCCAACATGTATGCTGTAGCCCACTATAAAGCTGCGTGGGTGCCAGTTGCTTCTTGACTGACACAATAAGATGGCAGTGACTTCATACAGTCACTCTCTCTCTCTCACACACACACACACTCCATTGGCTCTGTCACCGCAGTACGGAGGATGACTCACAGAATAAGGGGCTTGTATGACCATGAGTTCTGGCCTCTGCTTTGTGAGAGAGGAGCCATTGTTGCCTAATGAAGGCTTGATTCATGAAACACTGGAACTGATATACTGAAAGCTCCTACTCAAATCGACACAGTCAAGCAGGGATCATACTGTCACCATTGGCATCTGTACCGCTAAAAGGATCTCCAGCTTGTACGACATATCTGGATTATAATGACCTCAAAAAAACGTGATTTAGAAACACTCAAAATGTTTTTGGAATATGACTGACTAGTCAGTCTATCTACAACAACAACTACACCATCTCCAATTCATTTGGATGGCATATAGTCATGAAGGGTGCAGGCACTGTTAAGGCTGTGCGGAGGCTAGGAAACCATCACAAGAACCTTTTTCAGCCTGTGAATGCAGACAGTATTGCCATCAAACACCAATTAGCACATCTAGCAGTGACAATAAAGCTCCAGCAAATATTTGGAAGAGTTTGTGTGTAGTCCATTTCACATGAAAAACTCTTCTCAACTCATATTTATGCATTTAGCAGACACCTTTATCCAAATGCTATCCAGGTTTTAATCAATTGCTAGCCAGATTCCTTAACCACTATGTCAACACCACCCCACAGCGTTGCTCTAACCTTTAACCTATGATGCATGTCTAAAAGACAGAACTGATATGAGGATTGCTGTGGCCTCAATGGCTGGGTATTGCTTTGCCAGGATGGACCTGAAAGACCACATAATTGTTTTTTCTGGACTAACTCAAGGCAACAAGGAATTTTAAATACAAAGAGTAGAATTATTTTCAATGGGAGGTACACCTTTCCTGTAGACCATGAGATGTGGAGAATTTAGCCAAATATTAGAAACCGTACAGTGAGTTCAAATCACTCTTTTCACTTTTCACCTTGGCAGAGGTGTGTGTGTGTGTGTGTGTGTGTGTGTGTGTGTGTGTGTGTGTGTGTGTGTGTGTGTGTGTGAAAGGTCTCCATTTTGCTACAGTGAGCAGCATTACAAGGAGGAGAGAGTGAAGTGACTCATATGTCCGGATCCTGAATGGAGTCAAGTGCAGTCAGCTGGCTTCAGAGATTCACAGCTTCATCACAAGGTGACTTGCTTACTGAAAGAGAATTCCTGTCTTGTACATGGTCGCTATCTCTATCTGTCTCCCTTTCATCTTTCACCCATCTCCACTCTGCCTGCTTGTCCTATCTCTCTCTCTCTCTTTGTCTCTCCCTGGTCTCTCTCTCACGCTCTCACACACACACACACACACACACACACACACACATCTCTCAATGTTCTCTTCTACTACTACCACACACACACTTTATTTGAGGGTTAGATTGATTGGGTTATAGCAATCAAAATGTATTGGACCAAGGACCCCACATGGAGCTGAACAAATTCCAAGAACCCCCCATAATCACAGTACAAATTTAACAATATAGGCTTATATCCATTTGTTCTGTTAAATGCTAGATGCTACTTTTTTACCGACCCCCTGGCAAGGCGTCCCCGGACCCCAGTTTGAGAACAAGTAGGTTATAGGAGATCTAGAGTTGTGTTAGCTGTCAGTTTGACTGATGGGAAAACAGCTGTTGCTAAATCATGATTATAGCATCAGAGGCTTCCTGAATTGGTGCCTCTTGGAGAAAAACATCCAATCCAACCTTAAGAAGCCATGGTGGTGGCAGGGAATATAGAAATCTGACGACGAAGTACTATTGTGATTTCAGAATGGCATCTTTTGAAATAAGGCAGATGTTTAAATATCCATGGAGAGTATTCCTAGTCAGTTTGTGCCTGTGTGTGTGTGTGGGTGTCTGTGTGTTTGATTTTATTGTGATTGTACTCTTGTGAAACCCATGACCAAACACTGAACAGATCAAAGCTAACATATTTGGTCTTCACAGTTCATTAATTCCATACACGTCACTAATGAAGTCTTAATGACTCATGGGCTCTGATATGAGCACACAACAGAGAGACTTGCCTCATTTGGAGTGCCAATAATTGCTTTATCCTTGTTTCTGGAGAATCTTTTCATGAATTATTTTTACCTCAGACACAGAATGTGTAGAGAGCACAGTATATGTCTATTGTTGAAAGATTATTGATTAAAGATTTGCTATTCAGGGTTTGTCTTTTGAGATGGAGGCACACACCGCTGCAAGAGAGCACTCTGGACACTAGAGGGCAGTAGATGTTTCAGTCAGTGGCTGATCCTGTCATAGACTGTTGCTTGAGTGAGCATGGTCAAAAACAGAGAGAGGCTTCTCATCATGGTTGTGCATGGGGATGAATAGGCCTAATTAGCTTTGGCTGGTCTTGGCTGTGCTTCAGTCCCCCTGCAGGAGACAGGATATAGCCCAGTCATCTCTACATTGAGCTTAAACAGTGAGCCAAGGTAAATTGTCTGAAGCAACAGCAGTTTATACAAGGCTGGTGAAATGATTTCTTTCTTTTTTCGAATTCTTTTGTACAGCATTAGTGATTTTTCTGGGAGACATCAAAACATGAAGTTAAAAAAATATGAGATTATCCTCATGCATTTGCCTTCCTGTCAAATCCAATATTTGAATACATTTTTAGGAAGCCTTAAACAGCTGAATTCTTTCCAACATATCCAATTTCTCTTTTTAGGAATGATGGGAAAATAGGAAAATGGGAAAATGGGAAAATCCCACAAACACAAACCCAGGGATGTTCAATAAATCATCAGAATAAGCTCACGTGGTTTCCACTTTATGCATGGACTATCTGTAGTCATTTATTAATTCATCTCCACATCCCAGCGAATCTCCATGGAAACCTTGCATCTCACTATGGCTAACCTCCCTGCTATATCAGTTATCTGCCTTATTTCTCCCTGAGTTGTGATAGACAGCTAAGATTACCGCCTCTATAGGCATTTATACTCTCAACTCAAGGAAGCTGGATAAATCCCTGTATGCTTTCCTAAGGGTAAGCAGCATTCATTTCGATAGAGTGGAAATTAATAAGTTAGGGAAGAGGCCTAGCTGAAGGCTGTAGGCCTGCGCTCTTTTTCTTTGCTCTCTTTCACTCGTCAACTGAGTTTGAGTCATGTCTAATTTCCTGTGAGCCAGGGTATGGAATCGAAACCCTCCCTTGTTTTCCTTCGCTGAAGTTGAAATGACGAGTGTAGCAGACCCTCTCTCCCTTGGGCAGCCACAGCGGTTACATTACCATCGGCTCAAGGAACAAATCTCTGTTGCAATTAAGCAGTCTCCTCCTCAAGCTGGATTTCAATCTCTCATGTCTTCATGCAATGCTGAACTGAGAATGTAATTAGTTTGTGTCCGTGTGTGTGTGTGTGTGTGTGTGTTTCCACATGTTTATGCTGGTGTGTGTGTGTGTGTCACATTTTTATTTTTGTGTATGTATGAGTGTGTGTAGAGTTTTGTGTGAAATCGACCACAAATGACCATTTAGGATGTAACTGCAGTCCTGCCGCATGCTGCTTGGATGCTGACTATCACATGGAAAATTCCTGGGGACAGATGAAATTTAGCATCCCAAAGTCTGTTTAATTTCTGGAGACTACACGTACACATGCATTTAGGCTACATACACAAATACAGTACTCACACACATACATACACTCTCTCTCTTTCTCTCTCTCTCTCCCTCCCTCTCTCTCTCTCTTTTTCACACACACACACACACACACACAAACACACATAAACAGTAAAAATGTTGAAACAAACATTTCGGCCTAAGCCATCTTCAGTGTCTTCAGCGTACACACTGAAGATGGCTTAGGCTGAAGATGGCTTAGGCTGAAACGTTTGTCTTGACATCCTTCCCAATAAATCACAATCATAAGATTTATATTTGAGAATGCAGCTTTTACTACTCTATGTAATGTACATGTAGGAATGTTTTTGTCCAGGTTCAGCAAAAGAGAAATCTCTCACATTGTACAATTCTCACAAGTGAATCTTGATGCTTGCACAGGATGATGGGAAATGATTTGAAGAGGAGGAAGAGGAGGAGGAGGAGGAGGAGGTGGAAGGGATTGTGTAGTGCTGGTAGGAGGGGGAGTTTACTGCCACTGCTAACAATACCCTGTGGTGACACTGTGATATGAACCATGCCACCAGCAGAGTTTAGAGACAGACATGCCCCACCATCCCCACCTCACCTCCTCTCTGCCCTCAGCTCCTGAAGCCCTTGACTCCTAAACCCTAGGGGTCTAATGGTTCTCATTTGCTGGCTGAGTTCCATTACGTTTTTTTTTTTTCTTTTTTTCAGGTTGATGTAGATTTGAGTGTATTAGAGATGTATTAAAAGTGAATCTATGCAGGAGTGGTTGGTGTCCATATATGCAGGTAGCACGCACACACACACACACACACACACAGGCATGGACACAGGCACAGATACACACACACACAGACAGACACAGTAAATTCAGCACTCAAGACAGGCATATTCTTGCCAACCATTTATGCAGTTCAAGGAGGGCGACACTTAACAATCACACACTGAGAACCACAGGCCCACACTGCAAACTTGAGTTCCATCTAAAACACTTGAATGAGCTGTTTTCTGTCACCTCTTTGGGCAATCTCGCTCTCAATCATTTCTTTTATCCCCTCCGGTGTGGCTTCAAAGAATGGCCTCTCCACAGAAACAACACTCCTGCTCATGTTGGAAACCCAGCAATTGTCAAAATCAGATGCTTAGTCATCTCTCTCTCTTTTCCTCTTCTTCTCTGCAGTCATTGACACAGTGAACTGTCCGCTGCACATATTCTTACCAGCTCAGCATCTCCAGACCAGCCTTGTCTCACTGTTCTGTCAGAGCTCTCAGTGTCTTAAATATGAGATGACCAGGACACATATAGCCTGGTTCTCACACATACTGAACTGCTATGCATCTCAGTCTGGCCATTAGGCCTATCTCCACTTCTTCCTATTCGCCTGAGATAGGGAGTAGAGAACCAATCAAGCATTGGCTTTTACCCCAACATGATGGTGGTGGGCTTAAGGCATGTTGTGATGCATCCCATTCTCTTTTCTGTGCAGTCATTGGTCTGATTGTTTGTAGGTATATCCAATGCCTGCAGAGACATTGTCTATGTCTGTTAATCAATGGAGATGGCATGAAATTTGACAGACTGAGATGTATAGCAGATCAGTATTTGAGAGAACCAGGCTAGGCAAACACAGTGTCCCCAGGTACATCGGTGTATGTCAAAGATCAACAAATGCATCCCTTTCTCGCTCTCTCCCTCTCTTTCTCTCTGCCTAAAGAGCTAAAGTCACCCATTTCATTCAAAGTTTACCAGAAATTGAGCCACCAAATCTTCACTGTTTACGTCACATCTGTTACATGATCATATTGATTTTGTCTAAGCCTTGCCTGTGTAAACAACACAAAAACAATTTCAGATCATTCAGATTAATTGTGTGAGACTCGTTTTGCATTACCACTGGACCTCAAAATAAATTTATTTTATTGACCCAAAAACTCAACCCCATGCAGTGCTGTCTGTGTTACTGGAAAGCATGACCACATACTTTTTTTTGGTTTTCCTTTTCAGGTGTCTTGTGGTAAAACTAATTGTTCTTGACTTTATCTAATCTTCAGTCTTCAAAAAGGCCTGAACACCATGAACTCTGTGACCATGTATCCGACTGATCTCCTTTAACCTGCCTCATGTGTTAGCACTTCTGTTATCTTGTTAGCACTTCTGTTATTTTGTTAGCACTTCTTGTTTTGGCTCCTGTGTTTCAAATGACCTCTGCAGCTGTAATCTTTTCCGTTCCCTACAGCTATCCAGCACACTGAGAAAAAAACTTTAGTTGTCTACCAAATTTATAAATGTAAGGCATCTTCCATCACCTCTATTGCAATATATGCATGGCAAACAACAAAATGAACATGGTTAGTGTTCAATAATGGGACATCACCACGATACTGAAATCTGAGCCTTGTGTGCTATTTCCACAATGGCTCATTAGAAAGGAGAGACAAAGGCAGAAGGTGAATGTCTTCGCCTCCCAAACACAGAAAGCAGAGGGAATGGCTTGCATTAACATGTGTTGTCATCAAACACCCTGACCCCTTTCTTTCTCTCTTGAGCACAGTAGTGCTGACTTATTGATTTATGACAAGTGAGCAAGGGACAGAGACAGAGAAAGAGAGAGAGATTTGGGAAAGAAAAGACAAGGAGAGAGAGAAAGCAAGAGAGAGGGAGAGAGCAATGAGGCTGTCCTTATTGAGGAGATTACTGTGCTCATGGAATTACAGGGGTAAAATGATGATTTTTGTCCTATTTTGTTGTAAATCTTTTTCATGAACAGACAGGCCTAAAGGCATGGAATTGCACTCTCCTTTAAAGCATCTGCTGTTTGATGTAGCTCAATCTGCTCAGCTTATTGGCATGCTCCAGTGGCAAAGGGAAGAGAGAGAGAAAGTAAGAGAGAGAGAGGTAGAGAGGCAGAGAGAGAGAGACAAAGAAAGAGAGAGAGAGAGACTGACACAGAGAAAGAGTGAGAGTCAGAGGAGACTGAGCGGAGGAGAAGGAGAGATGGGGAGCTCTGATAGCGGGACCGGAGTTAAAGTGCAGACACAAATTTGCCATTCATAGCACAGCTCCCCACCTCTCTCTCATCTCAGTGTCCGGGCGGCTGATAAGCACCCCTTCAAGAGAGAGAAAGAGCCCAGCCTCAGAGACAACAGCTAGGCTTGATTTAGTCTGGATCTTTAATCATTCTGTCCACTCCCTCAAACCATATTATTCATTCGACGGTCGTGTGCAGTCCAATTGACCACTAACCAGCAGTGATTTCGGGCCTTTAATAACATCGCAAAGGATCACATGTAGAGATGCATCCATAGTAACACAGTGTTTGCCACCAAATGTCAAGTCGTAATTACGTTCTGATCTTCCAGTGAATTCCACACGCACACAATGCCTCCTTCCACTCACACAACAACACAATTAGTCTTGACTGGTCAGGTGAAAATAGACTTGGGTGTGAAGCTTCTGTCCACTGACAGACAGTTTAAGTCCTGAGTCATCTTTTGCTGTCAAAATGGCTAATGGCTAAATGGCTAAGTCTGTGGGCATGGATGAGGTGTCCCCTTAGCACAATCCCTGCATCAACTGGGTCCCAGGTGTGAGTCAGGTTTCTCTGTAAGTTGCCCACTTTCTTGTTTCTCTAGGGAATCTAGATATGCAGTCCTATCTATATAAAGTCACAAGTCACAAGTCACATGTCACGTCCCATAAAATGTTACAGAAAGGCACAAACAATTTTCTGGATTTGTCCCTTGCTCAAGATACAGTCAGTATGGATTGTTCCCATGCATACCTCTCCAATTAGTTTTGTTTTTATGTGTATAATGTACAAAGAAATTCAGAAAAAAAAATATCTTGAGTGTACACTAACTTTTCAGGCTGTTAGATCCACTAGTCCATCCTAATGACAGACAGACAAACAGGACCAAAAAAAACTAAACTTCTTGGCAGAGGTTAAAAAATATATGATGATCATAATAAAATGCTTCAAGCCACATGATAGCTATGAACACAGCAGCACTGAACCTTGTTGAAAAAGAAGCATCCCAACTCATTAGGTTGCACAGTGCAATGCTCAATCAAAAAAAAGGCAGGTGCTCCAGAAAAGATATGGCTCAGTGCGAGAAAGAATAATCAGCTTTTTTTCTTTTTTTTTTTTTTTACTGCCGTGATGGATAACAGGAAAAATTGAACTCGCACAAGAAATAAATTAAGAATCCCCCTTTAGAATTGGAACAAAAAAGAAGCCTCCAATAGCAGTATTTATCTTTCCTGGAAGAAAATGAAAAACTATTACGCTCTTTCCAAAGGCAGGTTTGAAAAATTCTGCATTGAAAACAATGACGAACATAATTATGCAGAAGTTATGAGTCTCCCAAATCTTCTCATTGAAACGAACCCTGTTGGAAATGAATAACAACACTTCCGTAATACCGGCAGCATCTTTCCCCAGATTTGGAACCACGCGTTTTACGTGGAAATAAATCGAATAATCTCAGCAAAACCAAACGTCCAAATAACTCCGTCTTTGATGTTGGTTTAGGAAGACAGACGGCCGTGGAGGCCATTAGGTAAATGGGAGTTTCGTCTTTCAGACCACGCTTAGCGTTGAAAGAAATGGCACACCTTCCGAAATGGACTACCTGCGTGAATCCTCCCTCTGGCAATCAGGCTTGTAACATGAAAAGCGAAAATTGGCTGGTGAAGCCTGGTTGGCTCAAAGCAAACACATCAGTCTGGCTGTCCCATTAACCCACTGCTGTACCACTCTCTCTGATTCTAAAGCAAAGCTT
Source organism: Tenualosa thibaudeaui (assembly GCA_027481765.1). Classification (NCBI taxonomy): domain Eukaryota; kingdom Metazoa; phylum Chordata; class Actinopteri; order Clupeiformes; family Clupeidae; genus Tenualosa; species Tenualosa thibaudeaui. The sequence goes on from JAIFZK010000071.1 coordinate 5,239,447, forward strand.
TATCAGTGGTGCATTTAAAAGCACATTTACGCTCCAAGGGCCATAACACTGACAAAGTCATATGGTCTACTGCTAACTGGCACCACTGTTTAATGAGACGTGATTGTGAACTAGCCCACATGCTCAAAGATAGACTGAATCATCATTCAACCCTACTTAAGGCTCTCTTCCTCTCCTTACCTGTGTTCTCTCCGCTGTCCTGCAAAACTCAATTTAAGAAGCAGAAAAAAAAACAGTAAGGCTTTGATTTGAATTGTGTTGCATGCAGTTACACATTGAGCCTTTAAAGCATTTACAAGCAGGAGTACCTAAGAGAAAAGAGCATTAAGGCTATTTAGGGTCGGCTGCTTGAATGTTATCCTCTTTTGCAAGTTGCTTTGGATAAAAGCGTCTGCTAAATGCCTAAATGTAAATGTAAAAGGCTGCAACGTGTCTCACTCCAGATTTGTTTCTAAAGTGTTTCTGTATTCTATATCAATTCATTGTAAATAGTTAAAATTGTGTGCTTTTCCATTTCTGATCAACATACTGTTGATACTGCATCCACCATAATTCATCAATTGATCAACTGTAATCCAACTGAATATGCAACATAGAATTTATATTACAAAACACAGTGGAGTAAACAGATATTTATATATTTTTCATATAGCTGAGTGATTATTGAACACGGTAATGCCAGACTGACACGCATGGTTGTGCCACACACACACACTCACACACATAGATGCATGTGTGCATGCACATTCACACAATCACATCTATACACTAACACACACACACTTACATCTGCACACAAATACACAAACACACAGACACACACACACACACACACACACCAGGACAAACCCATTGGCAGTTATGCAGAAAAATGCACCGTGCACCAGAGTGGAGCCATGCTTGATTAGTCAGCGTTGTGTTTTCTTTGCTGCTGCTGCTGTTGCTGATGACGGCTTCAGGAGAGTGTCTCAAAGAGACGAGGGCACTCCATGGCATGGCTCAACCCCAGAATATGGCACTGCAGAGGGTGTGCTCAGGCCAGATAAGATTTTTTTTCTTCCCCTCTCTCTCTCTCTCCTTCTGATGCTCCACATCGATCTAATACATTTCCCTTGGATACAAGGCTTGAGGGTCTCCCCTCAGCAACATTAAATCTTTCCAATCTGACTTAATTTTTCAAGTTTGAAACTGACTGAGAGGTGTGAACTATAGTCTCACTGGATCACAAAACAGAACAGAAATTCTGAAGATGTTAGTGTGACAGGGAAAACCTTCCCCATTTTTTTGGAGTAAATTGCCCTTGTTATCTCCATAATAAAATGCTTCAACAATCTCAGTAAGACACCAGTAGAGAGCTAAACTCTATAATCAGGGAGTGTAAAGCAAGCAAATGTAGACAGTAATTTTTGGAACACCTCAGCTAAACTGTCTCTGAATGCTGAAATATGCCAGAAGGACTCTCTTCAGCTCCATAAACAGGAAAGAAACATTTCTCCTCGGTTTAGTTGTCACCAAATACCCAAGGAGATGGGCACCCTTGCCAGCCAATTACTCCTTGTTAAATTATTAGCTAGTTGGCAGGTTATTACTGTAAAGTGTAGGCTGGGGGACTCTTATGTAGAGTGCAAAGATTAGCTGGAACTGATAACATGTTTAAAGGACAGCTGCTACTGGTACTGGTGAGAGCAGGGGGATTTTCTGTGATACAGAAAATGATGCCTATGACACAAACGTTGATTACACTGGGCTATTTCTGATTGTGGTTAGACTCTTCCTCTGTAGTCAGACTCTTCCTGTGTAATCCAACTCTGACTTCCTGTGTAGCATCTTTTAGTTGGTATGGTCAGTGTCATACAAATATAACGGCTTCTTATATTTGTCTACCCTGCGCAAATCATCCTGAGGGAAACATGGAGAGTCTAACCAGCTCAAACCTCACCAGTGTAAGTGTAGCAACGCAAGTCATTAATGGATTCTTCAGTTTGTGTTGTCTGCTGGGTTTGCCCGGAAACATTTGTGTTTTGGTGTTCATCCTTCGCCACTTCAAGAAGGACAACTTTACCATGCATTTGATGTTAAATTTGGCTGCTTCTGACATCTTGTCTCTGACCACTTTGCCTTGGTTTATCTACAATGAAAACTTCAACTGGAAAATTGGCAGTACGTTCTGCAAGCTCTTGCTCCTCCTGGTAATAACGAGTACATATACTGGTTTGTTAACTGTTACCTTGATGAGTGTCCAAAGGTACATGATGGTTCTGCACAGAAACCAGTGGAACAAACTGAGCATGAAAGGGAAAAAGATTCTGCTGTTCTGTCTCTGGATACTTGCATTTATACTCATGAGCCCAGATGCTATGACAGCAGACATAGGTGAAGAACACTGCACACGATTTTTTGGATCAGATCAGAAGACTGTAGCCATTCTCCTATCCGAGACTCTATTGGGGTATGTCATTCCGTTCTCCATCATAGTGAGCTGTTACTACTGCATGCATAAGAAGGTTAACCAGACAGCCTTCTTTAAGAACCAAAGACTGACTAAACTGGTTACTACAATTGTGCTGACTTTTGTCATACTTTGGACCCCCTTCCATGTGATGAATCTTGTGAAGATACTTGCCCTGACATCAACTAGCCCATCTGTGTCAAAAAAACTGCTGAGCTTTTGGGAATCAGGTCACATTATTGTTGAAAGTTTCACATTTCTCAATAGTTGTGTGAACCCGGTTTTATATGTTTGTTTGTCTCAACGACTTTTTCAAAACCCTGACAGGCCACAGGGAAACCATCAGTTGGCAGCTTTACCAAATAATGCCAAAAATCAGCAGCAACAAGCCTCTGGAATGCCATGTTGACCCCATCATGCATCAAGCACGGTGGGGAATGCTGGCTTGGGGGTGTTTTAGTTCTGTAAATTGTGAATAGTCAGCAAAGGTCCTAGAGCAGCTATGTGAGCTTCAGGTTAAACCAAGCCACATTTCATTCCCCCATTGGTATGTATTGTCTTTAATATAGAATTACCTAGAAATTTCCAAATTGCCAATATTGCTTAGCCATGTTCTGTTGAAATTCTAGGTAATTTTCAAGTATTTTGCAAGAAACAAAAACTTCACAAAGTATCTTTGAGGTATGAACCCCAGAACAAGAGACACTGAGTGAGTGCAAAGGTTTTTTATTTTTTCTGGACTTTGTGGAAACTGGCCAGAGAAGCTTTGTGGCACAGTAATGTAGAAATTCAATTAGCTGTAGTGTATCTCAGAAGTCATTGGACCCTGAAAAAGAAAATCAATACTTTGGAAAGGCAATCAAATAAAAAGTACAGACACAGCTGTAATCGAAAGGGAATGAATGTGACAAATGTTTAATTCAGCTTTCCTGCTGAAAGCATGGTGCATGTGTTTAAGGTTTATGTTTTTTATCACATAATTGAGATGATTGTACCTTAATTATTATTGTTATTATTATTGTTAGTGCATTATTATTGCAAGCATTTCATATGCAGGATACTGGGCTGGCTTGACTGGGTGGCTGCCAAAAAATGAATAAAAATAAAAATTAATTGTGAATACATCACCGTTAAGGGGTTTTACATGATATTGTAATCCCTGGCATTAGTTCTCTACAGCAAACGCAGCATCAGTTTACACATACATACAAGATAATTCAGAAACACTTTGTGCTAACATCAGAAACAACAGTATGACGGGTATTATCTTAGTTGAACAAACAGATGCTGTTTACTTGAAGTCTCTGAAAACACTATTCTCTTTCATAATTCACTAATTCAAACCTTTCAATCATATAAATAAATGAACAGACTTTTTTTAAAGTGAAACAGCACAGACCTAAATTATTCAACACAGACTAATTATGCAACTTGGTGATGAGACTGTCTGGCCTCTGGAGCTGGTCATGCAATACAAATGGCCTGAGAGTGCAGGTGATATTGGCCCCTCTTTCCAAAACAACAGTGGGTGCGCCAGGTGAAACAGACATATTGCAATTTCACAGGCAATTCAGCAGTGAAGTTGGTGACCTAAATCCTCAGACAAAACACACACACACACACACAATGCTACCTGGGCACCTTCCTTACGCACAGCCTTTTGTTGTCATGACAGACACAACATGCATTCCGAACTACACACACAAAACACACACACAAAAAATGGTGGCTGACTTGAGAGGGGGTTGAAAAGAATGCCGTTACATGTGGTCCACATTCCTCACACAGGTGCTAAAGTGCGTCTCTCAGTGTGTTAATGTGTGTGCTATGTGCTTGCCCACCAGAGCCAAACTGCTTCCCCAACAGGGGTCCACTGGAGATTGTTATCCTAGCAGCAAAACCAGCTAACAGTTTAGAGTAAAGCCCACTGTGTAAATTCCAATAAAAGACAGACAACAGCTAACTAAGATTCCTAATACTGCATTCTGAGAACCTTAGTTTATAAACTAAGTGGCTGGAAGCCAGAGGAGAAAAACACTGCAGTCAGTCTGGCTGGAGAGGGGCAGAGTCTTGGCTTGGTAGTCTCTGTGAGAGAATTGAGAGCAGACTTTACCGTGTGGTGATTGCAGACAGTGCACTGCAAACACAGACCGAAAAACATGTTCATTGTGCATGTGTTCTAACTCTTGTCTTGCCAGTGGGTATAGACAATGCTGTGCAGTTACAGTAAGCCTGACACCCTGACGCCTTGAATGAGAAATCCAGTGAATCAATTCATAGTCCTGTGGTTTGAGGTGGTTTGAGTTCTGACCGTAAGAAAAAGAACAAGAAAATTTGATACAACATTGACTGAATAGAATGTAATTGCAAACCGGCAGCTGACATTAACTGAATTGGGCTTTGGAAAATTAAACTGAAAGTGAGTCTCTGCGCCCTATTTGGTTAGTGTTAGCTGCTGATTTGCTATTGTTGAATTAAGAGAAGTTGTACATGACTATAGAAGTCGTATGAACAGGAAACACAGTCGTACCCAAGATCATTGAATGCTGACCAAGATAGAGCAACACAATATGTTACAGTGGGAGCAAATTTGAATAGTTGGAGTGGGAGTGTCACATGACGTCACAATATAAACTTTTCAATGACCTTCTGTATCAGTCTCGCTCTGCTTTTATCCTTTCTGGTCGTACCCTCCATTTTATGTAAATCCTAACCTTAGAAACAGCCACTAAAAATGGGTGAATTGTAGGGAAACCGACTTTAGTTTGCCTATGGTTGCTAGTGGTGGTAGTGTAGCAGTTAAAGGCATACCAGGCAAGACTGATTTTTTATGTCGGAGCTGACCCTACAGTCGACAATTTTTTGAGAAAATGGCAACAACATTGTACATTATCACCAATCCAAGTGAATTTACTTGCAAACCAAAGAATAGGAACCAGCGATGATCATTTTTGTTCATTATGTTGACTGAGAAGCCAGTAATAAATGCAATTTCGATTTCATTCACTTTCTGTTTCATTTCCTCCACCCCTGGGAACTTACACTAGAGGCAGCTGAGAGAGCTTTCATTCACCCTGTAATGAACCATCTAATCATCAAAGTGACTAAGAAGCTGATAAACTTACTTGAAAACATTCCCTGGTGTGTCTTTAAGGGAACTCACTAGCATGCTTATCTGAAGATTGTGGGTTTGATTCTTGGCTGCCACTGTTGTGCCCTTGAGCAAGGCACTTAACTCTGGGTTACTCAAGGGGAGATTGGTCCTGAAGAAACTGATAGTTGACAGTCGCTTTGGAAGTCGCTTTGGAAAAAAACATCTCCTAAATGCAAATGTAAATGTAAAGAGAATACCATTCATCCAAAAAGGACCATTTCAAAACCCAGCCGAAAAATAAGGTTGTAGATGGGCTTGTAAAATTGCATTTGAGCTTATGTTTGCTCATCAAAGTTGGCCTGTGAATTTAGCTGTTCACCAACTAGGCCTAGCCACATTTCTAGGTTACCAATACTAAGAGGCAAACCAGCCATTTGGGAAGACAAGGGGGACCACATTTTCCAAATTGTGTCCACAAATCGTCCACTGGCTCCTTACAGTGGCTGATTTCAGGTGACGTGATGGGAAGAGCTGGTTTGGGTCAGATACAGACCTAGCTTGTCTGGATGTGCTCTGCCTAACTGATGTGACATTGAAGCCCCAGACCTCCTGCCTTGCCAAAAAGACAGTTAGAGAATTCAGCTTTTAGGAGTAGCTTTTAGGCTGAGTACTCCTAATGCTGATTAATCCTGGACTATACTCAAAGACAGTCAGTCAGAGCAGTCAGTCAGTCAGACTACCATGAATGGAGTGAAATTTCAATAGAAGCCAATGCAAAGCTAGAACAGACCAAGACATAAAGGAACAGCTTTAGTAAGGTAAGATACATAAGCAAATTATCTACAATACATTTACAAAATGTATGACCGTATAATGCAACTTTAACATATAATCTGTTCTTATTTTACAGATTAATCTAATTAAGTTGCATTGAGGTAAAATTACCTTGAAATGAATAAGACAACAATTTAAAAAAGAAAAGAAATCCGGAGAACTACTACCTGAGACTATGCTCTATACAAATGAAATCTAGGTCTTGTGCCTACAGCGGAATTACATATACTTCAACAATGCCACTCACATGCTGCATTACTCCAATATTATGTCTATACTGTCTCTATTGTGATGTACTGTTTATTTCAATTATTTTAGACTGCTAGAGAGACAACTGCCAGAGACAATTTTATTGTACGTGTCAGCATAGTTAGCCACAAAGCATGATTCTCATTATAGCCTACCCATGTTGGGGTCACTGCAAGGTCACAGATGATGACGCTCACAAACAGGAACAAACCTCTGGTTCATCATCTCACATCTCCACTGCTCATGACTGTCCACAGACAGGAACAGTGGAGGAGGCTAACATTACTGCCTTCATGGATGAGCCCAATGATGTCATTGCCACCTACCACTTTGGCTGAGGATAGTTTGTCCATACGTGCCATCACATCCCCTCCTCCTGACTTCAAGGCAGACAGGTGTCTGAAGTGATGGCTATACACATCTGGCTATACACATCTGTAAATCCCTTCCTGGGTATGCATCCTGATGACAACATGGACTAGACCATTTATTTGCTTTTATTCATTTTATCCCTCTATTTTATTTGTTTTTCTTTCTTTTTTGTTTATTATTTTCTTTTTAACTATTATTAAGCAACTTCACTAAATGTCTTACATTAGTATTTCAATGTATGTGACAAATAAACTTCTTGATCCTTGATCTACCATATGGAAGTGCAAAATATGATCTCACCTGATACAGACATAATGGGCTCTATGCACAGCTGACGTAAAGTCCCAGAAAGACTTTAGTTCAGGATGGTCGAAGTTTAGCATTAGCATTTACGTAGGTAAATTGTAATGAGGCTTTTAGCTATGACCTAACTATGAAATTAACCCTGAACTGGTGAGGAACATGGAGAGCTTATGAGTTAGGCTTATTTTGTATAGTAAACTAGTATAACTACATTATACAACTAATACGCTTATATCAATCTAGTCTACCATATTTCACAAAAATGGACTTGAATGACCTGAACGAAGGTCCTTCTGAGACTTCACTTCTGCCATGCATAGAACCCATTGATCCAAAGTTAACAGATTGCCTCAGTAGCAGGATTTACACCTGGTGATACAAGGAAGAATAAACTGCATGTCTTATACTAGGCATATACTAAGTATAAGCCATTGCAGTGAAATTATATCTATGTGACAGTCTACTGTGCATAAAGTGAGTTTGGTATGAGTTATTATTTCTACCTTTCATCCAGATTTTTATTTTTATGACCTTAGGCCCATATTCTGATCATAAAGTGAGTGATAATTAACCGTGTTGGAATGTAGTCTACCTTTCAAAATGTATCCGAATTGCATTTTGTAGCCAACAGTGAACGGATGTGATTTATCAGCGCTGAATGTTTACAGACTGTGCGTCAGGAATGTGTGGGCTACAGGCGGTAGGATCATGGAAAGGATTTGAGCAAAGAAATCCTTAATCAGCTGATAGGGTTTGAATGAGCTACGCGTGCGCTCTGGGCTTTTCATAGACACCGCGAATTGGTGTGCGAATGGCTTGTGCTCATCGAAAATGAATTAGGAAACTGCAGTTTGAAACGAAAGTCGGCGGCCATTGAGTCCTTCATGTTGGCTCAACCTAGCACAGGAGAGCTTTGAGAACGAGCCCTGCGCCGGAGCCATTATGGCGATGTGGATGCCAGTTTCATAACCTTGAGAGGGAGGAGCTTGGCTTTTCTGGAAGCTGGAACAGGCATAGGAGTGACGGAGGAAAACTAGAGCAACGGCGAATCGGAGATACAGCAAGCCTTTGAGTTCCATTTCTTGCAGCGGAGAAAGGCACCCCACCTGAACCACACGGAGAAAACCAAAATGAGCGCATTTACCTAGAGCGTAATTTGGCGTCTCCTTTCATTTACCAATAGCGTTAATGGGACATCAAACGTTTGTAATGTCCTCATTACAGTAATCACGTTTGTCAGTGAAAACAAATAGATTTTGCTTGTTAGCTAACCAGCTAACTGTACGTCGGTATAACCAGCCAGTTATAGCGGTTGCAGGATTTAGCAACCCTTAGGTAAGGTACGCATTGGCTACAATAACATCGCATGAGCGGTAGTCGCGCAAACTAGTCATTAATTACGTCTGAATATCACAGTTTGTAGGGCTCAGAGCGAAGGATTAGGGAGCCGGGGAAACAAGGAGAAGGTGGGGCCGAAGAGAGTCAAACGGACTAAGCGCTCGCTGGCTGCCTTGGTCCTCATCCGAAGCATTCACGGACGGTTTGGGGAAAATATTCCGCCCGTAGGAATTTTGGAAGAATTTGGAACGAGATTCGGAGATATCCCACCCACGGGAAGATCAGAAGTTATAGCATCAGACAATTTTACTGTGGTCGGTGTCTCGCTCTGATACAACCAACCGTTGTGTTAGGATTTGGGGGAATATTTTCCCCAGTCTTGTTGGACCATGGCCGACGACGACGTTCTCTTTGAAGATGTGTACGAGCTGTGCGAGGTCATTGGAAAGTAAGTGTCACGTTGCTTAATTGTTATAATATTGCTTCTGCGTGGCGATGGTATGTAACGCTAAACTGTAATGAATCCTACATGATGTGGCTCCTGTGTGTATAGATGCGGTTGCCTCCTGTTTTGCGATGGGCTAGCCTTTATGTCAGTTTGTCATGGTGTGTCTTCCTCGGTTGATAACTCAGCCTTGCATGAAAAATGCCCTCTGTGGTGCAGTGACTGTGACTCTGTGTGGGGAGACAGAAAAGTATTGATTGCCGCTCTTCAACCAAGAACCTATTCTCGTCTCTAATCTGGACAGCCAACCCGAGGGCTATGATGATGGGCGGACATGTGTCAGTTTTAACGGTTGTCCAGGCTTCTGTAATCACGTCTGGTTGGCATTTCGTACATTTATTTTGTCATGTAATTCACATTTGATTAGGGAAATATACCCAGAGATTTTGAGTGGTTTGATGTCGCCTCAGTGACCCGGCTTGTATCCCACATGTAGCCTAGCACATAACGTTACAGCTTAATGATGATGTTAAGGCCATTATAGTGTAGTCAGTGTTGGCACTCAAAGGCCCTGTGAGAATTTGGGCGAGAGGACCGTGACACTGATGAATAATAACCTGTGTCATGGCTTTCATTTCAATCCTAGCTCATTAATTTCAACAGGGATAAATTCAGCTGTGGATGAGATGCTTCAGTGATATTCTACCTCTGACACCCAAGATGATATATTCATCTCATCATCTGTGCAGGTTTTTTTGCGTTGATATTAATCTAAATAATAGATCTTGAGAGATTTTCTTAAAATCTTCTCTGTCGTTGTTTATCCCATGTAGCTGTTAAATAATGAAATTGCTGTTTATGTTTTAACTCTTTCAGAGTTTTGGTCGCTGAAGCATACTTTGCTGTAGCACGTACACCACATGGTGTTTAAAAAGATGGCATCTCTCAGTGCTGTGACTTTCTGATGCCAGCGTTGTGACAAGAGAGGTGTGTTTAGTCTTGTCTTGGCAGGCCCCAAGGGCTTTTGAGAAATCCAACGGAAAACAAAACCGTTTACCCATTACCACGCTCTGTGTGTCAGAGCAGCTGTTAAAACCTGCACAAAGAAACAGCCAAATGCACCTATGTGTGCAAAGATAAATACTCTGACCACACACACAGACACACACACACTCACTCTTACGCACATGCTTACTTGGTGGCCTTTTGCCATGTGCACACTGATTGGAACTCTACAGTAGGTTACTAGGCTTGTCTCTCTGTCTTGTGTTCTTGCTGATTGGCTAGGAACTGTCACTGTCCCTTTCCCAGAGAACATCACAGGGATCTTGCTTTTATAGCCAGAGTTCCACTTTAATTTGTTCAGAGATTAGCAGGGCCGTGCTGCATGAAAACAAAAGCAAAACAAACTAAATGGGACTAGGCTAATCCTTATTTAGGATCTTTTATGGAAATATACCCTCACATGTGTGTAGCTTATAGAGGGCTAAATTTAGAACATCTTTGCTTGGGGACCAGGAGTGGAGGGTGGGGGGTGGGTGGGTGTTCGGTGGTATTGTGGTGGGGTGGAGAGGGAGAGCATCTTTTTTGACTAGTGGCTCTGCATGTTTTAATCAGTGTGGACCAGGGTCTCGGCGGATTGGTGCAGGATTTAATCTGGCCTTTGGAGAATACAGAGGCCTGACTGACGTGTGCGCACACACAGACACACACATACAGACACACACATACAGACACACACACACAGACACACATGTACACTTGCATATGCACTCACATACACACAGACACTTGCATATGCGCACACACACACACTGCTGACACAAATCCTGTTTGTCTGTGTGTGGCATGCCCCCATCTGAATCAGAGTGATCCTCACTCTGGAACAGCATCCACCCCGAGGCATCTTTGCTGGTGTGAGGAAAGGGAGAGAAAGAGAGAAAGATGGCAAGAAAGGAGGAGCTAGAGAAGTACTTGGAGGAGGAGGAAAGGCTCCATTAAGCTCTTCAATGTAGGGAGCCACACTTGTCCTCCAGGCTATACTCTCTCTTAAACTGAGGCTCTGTTAAAGATGGGGACGTTGTGTGTGTGTGTGTGTGTGTGTGTGTGTGTGTGTGTGTGTGTGTGTGTGTGTGTGTGTGTGTGTATGTGTATGTGTGTGTGTGTGTATGTGTGTGTGCTCACCGCCAACTGCTACAGGGCAGGGGGTATGGGGGATTATCCCAGTTTTGGCGTGACGGGCAGATTTGTGCCTCGCCTCTCGTCTCCTCTGTTTTGGAACTTCTCCCCAGTCCAGTTTCCTTGTCTCCCTGCAGACTAGCCATCTCTCATATCAGCTAACACAAACACACACACACACACACACCCCTTTGAGTCCCTGCGGTTGCTTTTTCCCCCCCTGATGTGTTTTTTACCCAAAGTGAATGGTTGAAATGTGTAATTTGTAATATGTGTGCAGAAGGAAGCCAGCAAGTTTGTATAATGGCTTGTTATCATGGTCTGCCAATGACTTGTCAGTGAACACTCATTCAGTGCTGGCGTTTCTTTAAACAGGATCAGTCATGTTCCTCGGAGATGTTGTGTGATTGCAGAGTGACAATTGGAGATCAGCAAAATGAGGTCCATTTGAGGTGGAACTGGAGCAAGTGTGTGTGTGTGTGTGTGTGTGTGTGTGTATCTGTGTGCCACAGTGGTGTTGAAGCAAAAGCAATTAGTGGGTACCTAAGGGAGAAATGTCATCTGATGAGTTCTGCACATCACCATGTTTGTATATGTAGTCAGCTAGGTCTCTTCTGAGGTGTGTGTGTGTGTGTGTATGTATGTATGCATGCGTCTATAGGTGTTTGTGCATGTTCATATGTAGTGTGTTTGTGTGTGTGTGTTTGCAGCCTTGTGTGGGCACAGAGGGACAGATGTTTTAAATGACTATGACGTGGTTGTGTACTGTAATTTGTGTCACTGGGAGGACTTAATGCCAATGACAGATGGCATCTCTGTGGAAATGGATTTTTTTTTGTGTGTGTATGTATGTATGTGTGTGTGTGTGTGTGTGTGTGTACATATGTATATATATATATATATATATATATATGCGTGAGAGTTGTGTGATGTGACAAAGCAGCAGTACAGAGACCATTGCACAGTAGTCAAGCATTTTCTTTTTTTCTTTCTTCCACTTAAAAAAAAAAAAAACCCAGATTGCTGTTTTATGTTTGTGTTTGTGTTTGTGTTTGTGTTGAGACTGCAACGCATGTCCCCACCCATGTGGCGTGTCATTCCAAGCTGTTTTGTTGCCGTAATTCACCAGTGACCCCTTCAGTGATGGGATTATAATGGTGTCCACACACAACTGGCCTGTGTGTCAAACATGCTCCTCAAGCCAAACCATTATCAGCAGCACACGCCCAGTGTAAAGGCTTGCCAGACACTCGCCAGCATTTTTTCCGGTGTTGTTTGTGTCCTCTTCATCAATTTCAGAATTGGCAGGGTGTCAGTGTGAAAAAAAAATACATTAAACAGCCGGACAGTAAATCAAATCAGAGTAGAAGATGTATTAGGAGGGGTGTGCTTAAACTGAATTTGCTTGTGAATTTGCTTGTGAATTTGCTAGAAAGGGCAGTAAGCTCAGAAGAAGTTGCAGAAATGTGTGCATTTCTGTGCATAGCTACGGTAGACAACATTATATGGGACAGAAATTTTCATTAAAACCGCATCATCGTAAACATATCAAAGCAGGTGAATGGTTTATTTGATGTTGTAGGCAGGTGTCTAGACCGTGGCAAGATGGAATGAGGTGACCTGTGGTCTCATTCATACAGACACAGACACACACACACACAGACAGACACACACACTCACACACTCGTCACACTTATTTGTACAAAAATCTGTTGACCTCCAGGTTTTATGGCTGTCTTTTGTTGGGCAGGAAGAATGATGGCATTAACTGTCATGGCCACTGCCTCAGGCCTCTCCCTGCTGAGGTTGCTTTATTGAGAGCACTGGTGCTCTCATTGGAGAGAACCAGTGCCTGCCCACTGGCGACTGACCTCTCATATGTTATTTTGTGCATCTCTGCCCAGGACATTATGATAATGAAGAGAGAATGGGTGGCGGCCATATTGCAATTTCTCCCCCCGGGGTCTCATAAGGGGTTGTGTGGCTAACTGCTGTTAGCTTGCACCTGTAGTGACCTGCAGGTGTTTTGGCTAATTGCGTCTCCATGAGTGTGCTTGTGTGTCAGGTGGTTTCTGTGTGTGTGTGTGTGTGTGTGTGTGTTTTACATGGCCATCGTCGTCATGTGGTTTTGTTCTTCTCTCCCCTTCTTTAATCATGGTGAGGGTAATGAGGTCAGTGGAAGTGTGTGTCAGTTGCACTTGTGTGATTGAGCCGGGAAGATAGTGACCCAAATGAATGGAGAAACCAGCTGCCTCCTCTCCTCTCCTTTCCTCTCCTCTCCTCTCCTCTCCTCTCCTCTCCTCTCCTCTCCTCTCCTCTCCTCAGCCACAATGTTGATCACCAGCAGCACTTTGCGTTCCTCTCTTAAGCCCCCTGTACCAGTAGAATGAACGCTATATTGTGAACAGTTGTAAGAGGATGTAAGGTATTTTATCTCATATAGAGAGCCTAGAGAGTGATGAGTCTGTGGTTTATTGTTGGAATGTGCCCGGAGGTGGGTTTTTAAATGTATGTATTTATTTATTTATTTTTTTGTTTCATTTTTAATGTGCAGCTGGAAGGTATTCTGAAACCATAAAAACAAGAAGGTTCCAAAATCTTACATGATGAAATTTCAAGAAAAACAGCATAGTCAGTTTTAGAGTCTGTGAATTATGATTTAATTTAAGAGGATGTAAGAGAATTTCATCATAAAGTCAAGATGTATTTATTTTTAATTCTGAGCTCAGACTAGAATGAACAGCAGCCCACTTAAGTTTCCTCCTTCAAATCTGTTTCATGAAGCTGATGCCAGATACTAGTAGGGTTAGAGATCTACGGGGATCCACCCAAATTTATCCATCCAAATTTATGCTCAAGTCACTCTAACTTAACCTAACCTAACCTGTTGGAGTCCAATAGGAAGAGACAGATGTGTGTGTGTGTGTGTGTGTGTGTGTGTGTCTGTGTGTCTGTGTGTGTCTGTCTTACCCCAGGCAGTGTGTAGCCAGCAGAGGTTCCACAGAAATGTGCTGAAATGGTACTTTTTGTTCCACACAATTACACAAAGATGACAGCGTAGGATCCTCACATAGCACTGATCAAATATTTATTCATCTCATCTCGGTGATGAAACAGCCTGGCCTGGTCTCTCTCTCTTTCTCTCTCTCTCTGTCTCTTTCTATCTCTCTCTCTCTCCCTCTCTGTCTTTCTTTCAGTTTCATTTTCCCTCTCCTTTTCCTTTTCCCTCCAAAATACTGTTGCAAATGTTCCACTCATATTTAACCACATGCACGAGAGGGACAATAACGCAGAAAAGGCCTTCAATTTTCAGTTGTGGAAACAAATCTTTAAACTCAGGGTTATGCTTGCCCACTCCTCCAGAAGCAGGGCAAAGACATGAGAACAGAATATAGAAACCATATGCAAGATTTGGGAATAGAAAATACAAGGGCACAGAAAGCCAAAGAGTATTTCCCCACAGAATGTCCTTGGGCACGAAAGGCATTGGAAAGAGTTAATCGTTAAGTATATGAAATTTTATATGAAGTTAATGTTTCTACTTAAACTGAAACTCTGTGGCGCTTTTTTTTCTTTGAAGAGACAATTTGTTCTGTCGGCCAGTATCTCTATATAAGCAAGGATGCTGAACCAGTTGTGGTGGTGGCGGCCATGACCCTTTTCAGGTTACCACCCTCCTACTTTGTTGACAAGACCAGCAACCGCTGGTTGATTGCTTTTGTGGGATGATAATAATGTTAAAACGGCTCCTTTTAACCATAAAGAGAGATCCATGCAAGCTCGGCTATTATGTTGCCTTTCTCTCAAGTCACTGATGTGATAATATCATAATTTAAAATTTATAATTTATACAGATTATAAAAGAGGGAAATTTTCTCTGAGAATGGGACGTAGGGAATATAAAAACGAGTGTAGACTTCATGTCAGTCACTGCTATTACTGTGTTCACTGGTTAAAATAAAAATACGAGAACCAAAAGTATTTCTTTTTTTCTGGCCCTGCCTTGCTTGGCAGGTGCATTTTAACTCAGGCAAATCAAACAAAAAAAGTGCAAAGTCAACCTTGTGAGATTATCAGAGCTTCAGTGATAACCTTGACTAGTCTGAACTCAGTATGCAGTACCGTCTTTCACCTCCAGGGGCTTTGCTCAGAACTAAATTCTCTTTTCTGCCTTGGTCTCCAGGCCAGGGTTAACAAGGATCATTTTGGCGATTGCTGACCAAAGCAGGGAATCTGCACATCTGAATGAATCAGGACCACTTTGCTAGTTATTTTGATGTTGCGCTTCTGAGTGGATAGACCTCTCGAGTCGTAGTCTAAAGGCAGCAGTTTGCGTCTTCACTTCCCTTATCTTTTGTTCTACGGGATAATGATAAAAATGGCCATCTTGTTTCCTTGGAATTACTTTGGACCTGCTTCTTTTGATCTGTTTTTTTTTTCTTTCTCGAGTGATTTTTTTTTTCACAAAAGGAGCAGGCTATCGTGTCAGGCCTTTCAAAGTGAATCAAGTGTGATCGTAGAGGCAGGCTTTGTAGTAGCTTATGTGCTGTGTCAGTGTACTGCTCTTCTGCCTCTCTGTGGGTCACAGAGACATTCAATGGAGGGCCTTGTCTGTCAGATTAATGAGATTCTCACAAATTGAACCGAGTCATGCAGGCCCTTAGTCAGTCAGGAGGCTGCTCTCAGGACCGACCGGAACATGCGCACAGAGTTGTGTGCTCTAACTAGATTGTTCTCCACCTCCATAATCTCGTGATCAGCTGTAACAGGCCTGGATTTCTGGGTGGTGAGACACAAGGGTGGCTGGTACGCAGGCCTGAGGTTTGTTTTATGCACTGTTTGCATTGCTGTCCCCTTAGAATTTTATGGCTCTCTTTGCCAAGGCCAGCCTGGCTGAGACGACTGTGACCTTTGCCACCTAGGCATTTTTGTTTAATCTCCGCAGTTGTTTAGCATAACCCTGGAGGCACCCAGTGCTTTCAGTGGGCTTTTCTTAGTAAAATGTCTCTACCACATTTCGCTTTTTGCTTTCATGTCATGCTGATCGGTTGATATTTCAGACCTTCTGCAGGCATTAAGCCAGATTGCCACTGCATGTGTGTACAGAGAAGCATTCCCTGTCCCCCTATACTCTGTGGCCTTGCCTGAGTCGTAGCCAGCTCAGTGCCTGTAGGAGAAAGCTGCTGGGGTAGTGTGTGATATTTTTGGATCTTTCCCTCCCCCTCCCTTTCCCCTCTTCCTTTTTTCTTTCTTTCTTCTATATTTCTGCGCTCATGGTGGGCCGTGGAGTCGAAGTCATTTCCTCTCTCTCTGCCAAAGTACACCGTACAGTCTGCTTGTAAATGACAGATTCAAGCAGGGCAGTATTTCTGAGGTAACTACTTCCCTCCCATTTCAGAAATGCAAGCCGTGCACAGCTGAAGCACCCTTAGCCTCGACCTGGAAAAATATTTGTTTTGCTTTGGGGCGGGAAGCAGTATTTTGTCACTGGTGGGTCCTCTGGCGGTTCTCGTTGGTTCCTGTGGAAGCCAAAGCATGCCCTGTTGTGAAGTTATCACAGAAAAGAATCCAAGCAACGGCTGGAAAGGAGGCGATGAAGGCTCCTCTTGAAAACATTCCATTGATGCCCCCCAAGCCTTTATGCCCTAGTAAGCCTGTGTATTGCTGTCAAAGCAGACAGTTTGTTTCTTGTTTTTCTCCTGCTCTGACCTTTTCATTTGTTGTGTGTTAATTGTTCCCGCTGAACTTTGCAAAACAGTTGAGAGAATCTTCAGTTGGTAGCAGATCAAGCCACACCAGTGTGAGTCAGAATACCCAGATGGTAAACAATGATGATTTAATTAAAATTCAAAAAGGTGAATCTCAGATGAACTGAGAGAACCCCCTGCATGTCCCTTGAGGGGACGGATATGGTCTGTGAATTTTTTTTGAAAATGTTTATTCATTTGTTTTTTTTTTTTAGAGGGTGTTCATCATCAGGTGATTCTTGTTGAAAACAGTTGTAGTTAGAGCACACAGATTCTCTCCCATTTTTACTGTGCATTGCACCAATGTGTGCTTATTGTTTGTTCATATTTGTTTTTAATTTATTACTGGGAATGAAAGAATATTCCCTTCCCTCCCTTACTTCCTCCCTCCCTCTCTCCTCCCTCTTCCTCCCTCTCTCTCTCTGGCCTCATGCAGTTGTAGAAGCAGTCGAGTTCCATGGAGTCTTGTTTAAACCAAAACTTCTCTTTGCCTTGTGCCTCAGATGTTTCCTGAAATGCTCGGCTCACGTACTTCTCAGAAAGTAATTTCACAGGCTAATTGTCTTTGTCAACACAACATGTCTTGACATGCTGACTGGTAATATTCAAAAAACTGGAACAAGTTCCTTAGCACATTGACTCATTGCCTACTGGCCATTAGAAAACAATAGATCTTGCATCACACTGTATTGTATATGGTTATTAACAGATGGGTTTAGATATATAGCAGATGGGTTTAGATATATTAATCTGTTACAAGGCCATATCTCATGATGGGCATCCCAGTTCACATACATAGTACACATACATAGGGCATAGCACATTATCTAGTGCAGTCACACTGGTGGACCTCTTTGATTCCTCTTTCATCTCTGCAGCCTTTTTCTATGGCAAATTTAGGCTGCTGTGTTATTGTGCCACCCCACTGGGATTGATGACTCCCCTCGTCTGAGCAGCGCATCTCACTGCAGTGTCCGCGCGGCTGCAAGGGCTTACATCATCGGGCCAGCACCACCACCGCCGCCGCTGCTGCTGCTGCAGCTCTGATTGCTGGAGCCTCTGGTGTTACACAAGCATCTTATTTTTGGGTTCATTTCGGCTGATTCACCGCATGCTCACCCAGTCTCTGTCTTGGTCTGATTAGCCTTTCTGAAAGTGAGGGGAAAGAAGTAGGCCTGGATGCCTTTATTTTATTTAGTTTTTTTTTGTCTGTTTGTTTTTCTGTCTGCTGTAGATAAATAAGTGCATATTGCCTATAGGCCTACATGTGCTATTCTAGATATGTTATCTATATATGTTAGTGGGTTACAACATTGAACACTCAAGTGCCACATGGTCTCGGAAATCTATGTGTGTGGAAATGCTGAGCTGACTGTCTCTGACATGCAGGGGCTGTAAACTCTTGATTGTGGCTGTATTAAGGAAGGAAAGGAGAGAAGGTGATGGATGCAAGCTGCATCTTTGCCTCACGCATGTCTGTCTCACTTCTCAAGGGACAAGCAGCACTTCTCTTGGTGTGTCGCATGCCTGTGTGTGTGTGTGTGTGCGTGCTTGTGTGTGTGTGTGTGTGTGTTTCCTGACAGGATGTGATGGGGATATCGCAGCTGTTTTACATGAACTTCAGTTGGCCTTTGCCCCAGTGACCTCACTGAGGAACCTTGGGGACGCATTCAGCCTTCCCTTAGAAGTAGTATGTGATGGGAAACTTGACTGGTCTGGACCCTTCCCAGCCTCTGTGCCTCTGTGTTTTTGCTCCAGGGCTACTTTTACCTCCATAGGGTTGACCATGTCAGGACCGTCAAGGTTGCCAGTTCAGCTCTCTAGGAACACAAGGCATGCAAGTTCTTCACTTCAAGATACCATAGGCAGGACCTAGCAGTAGCACCATACTTAAACTAGCATTAGCCTTCAATTTCAAAACAAGCTCTCTGCTCCATCTGTCCGCTGATTTTGTTTGTTTCTGCCTTAAGCCGTATCCACAAATTAGCCCAACATGAGTTTCAGATGAGTGGGGCTTAGGCAGGTATCTCAGGAAGTCTCTAGAAGGATGCAGAAGCTATTCTAAGATCAGGGTAGGTTTGTCAACATGATAGTTCTGTGCAAAAAAAGTTTTTTTCTTTTTATTTTGGTAAGTTGATTTGGAGGAGCTGTGATGCACCTGTAAATGGATCACTTTAGTGGCAATTTTCAAATTATAGCCACTTCTTGTGAAGAGGTTGTGTTGTTGAAGCTGCCCCCTCCTTCAGAGTCTGTGTGTGTGTGTGTGTGTGTGTGTGTGTGTGTGTGTAGGCGGGCAGCCACACACCTCATCAGACTTTATTGTTTGTACTCGGCCCACAGAAAATGAAGTGCATCTTTAAAAGTCATCCGAGTCACTCACACAGCTGGCATTCCTCCTGTGGTGGCTGAGGGAGACATAGTCACTGCCGCTGACCTCCACCAATGCCGGTGTGCGTAAATCAGTTGTTATGGAGCAGTTCTGTGCTCCCCCCCAGATATGTTTTTGTCTGTGGCGCCCTGGAGAACTGTTCATGAGCGAGAATTATTCTGCACTCTATAATCATTCAGTCTCTCCACCATCTTCAACCCCCTCCACACGCACAAACATACACACACATACAGACACACGCACACACGCCTCCAGTGTGCTGTTTAAATTTCACACGCGTCTTAATGACCTTGAGTCGGCCGTGAGCGGAATGTGGCACCTGCATCACGACTGTCGGGCCTGTTTGAGCAGACGTGTGTGGCGGTTAGCTGACGTTTTTCACGATGCAGTCTCTCTCTCTCTCTCTCTCTCTTTTTTTTTTTTTTTTCCCGATCTGTGGTGAAATCGGCCAGGCCTCTAACCGTCTCAGGAAGACGACTGAGACAGATGACTTGAGGGGATGGGGCATCTAAAAGAAATACAAAGATGTGCAGCCGAGATGGGTAGCTAGCGGGCCAATAAATCTGAGCCAATGGCTGCCTGGAGCTTAGCCGATAATAAAGGAGCCGTATGGGGCGGCAGATATTGGCAGCCCGCTCTCTTGTACTGTATACAGCCAGAGCTGCAGTTTCGGCCGCCTGTGCTGGGAGCTCAATTACAGACCTGACCAACTCCCCAGAATGCTTCTTAGAACACTGTGTGTGTGTGTGTTTGTGTGTTTGTGTGATTGTGTTTGTGTTTGTGTTTGTGTGTGTGTGTGTGTGTGTGTTTATGTGTGTGTGTGTGTTTATGTGTGTGTGTGTGTTTATGTGTGTGTGTGTGTTTGTGTGTGTGTGTGTGTGGTGTTGGATTTATATTTCTGCATTTTCCTGATCCTCCCCCATTCACTTCACTGTACCCCTCTTATTTATTTGTTGTGGGGGGTAAAATGCAGGCCCTGAGAAATCTCTTTATATCCACTTAAGAGCCACGCAGAACAGAATTGTTTAGAGCCGATTCCGCAGGGTGGCATGGCTTCCTCTCTGGCATAGTGATTCTTGAGGAGAAAGAAAGAGCAAGTGGTGAGAATGGAGGGAGAGAATGAGGGGAAAGATGAGAGGAGGAGGAAATAGAGAGCAGAGGAAATAATCTCTCGCTCCCACCGCTATCAGCTGCATCGGCGCTCCAGCGCAGATTCGGCGCGGCCTCACGGCTCAACAGCTGGGTGCTGAATGCAGAGGGAGTGAGAGCGAGTAGATTTAACACGCGCGGCAAGAGAGCGGCACTCCCGGTGATTTAGCTCTTTTTTTTCCCTCCCTCTGTCCCTCTCTCTCGCTCTCGCTCTCTCTTTTTTCTTTTCTCACTCTCTCTTTGCTCACAAGCAAATAATCGTTTTTTTTTTCTTTTTTAAAAAAAAGAAACTTATTTCAACGTTAATCTTGGAGGTTTTTCAAAGGGAATTTTTTTGAAACCACTGGAGCTAGCTGACGACTCTGTTGTCCAAGCTGGCTGATTGAAGCTGTGGCATCATCAAAGCCAAATAATGAATAGGAGAAAGTCCTTGTTTTTGCTTTACTTCTCTGCTTTGTTTGTTTGTTTATTTATTTTTCTTGACAACTGGAACATGAGTAGGAGGAAAGCAGGCGCTTCTGATGTGACTTGTCAAACGTTGCTCAAGCAAAGTCACCGTGTCGGCATGTCTAAAGCACTCTTCAGTTCTCTCTCAGACACACACACACACATACTTACATACTCTGTCCTGACTGACATGAGAGAATGAGACGTTGTGTTGTAGTTCACCACACACACTCCTCTTTCTCTCTCTCTTTGCATGCCTTCTGCATGCATGACTTTAAAGGCGTTCTGTTGCCCGCAAGCCCCAGGAAAAGAGTGTGAGAATTATGTATGAGTGTGCTTGCTTTAATGTAAATATTATTACCGTGTGTTCTATCTTATTAATTCACATGGCCAGTGGAGTTTGCTCAGCTGTGATGTTTGCTGGGGTGGGTGCGTGCTTGGAGAATTTCTCTTGGTTGACTAATGGAAGGGAAACGGCGAAAATGAACGAGAGAGAGAGAGAGAGAGTGAGAGAGAGAGAGAGAGAGAGTGAGAGTGAGAGAGAGTGTTAGGCTTGCTAGGTTTTTGCTCTTTAGGTCTATTCAGTGGTAAATGTCTTTTGCCTTCCCTACCTGCACTCATTATTCCTTCTCTTATCTATCCATCCATCCATCCATCCATCCTCACAACGTCTCTCCATTTCGCCTTCGTCCCTTTTTCCTCACCACCGTTCTCTTGTCGTTCATTTTCTCCTCTCTCTTTCTCTGTCATTCCTCTGGTCTAATCCTCCCCCTCTCCTCACCTTCTGTTCTTTTTCACTGTCTCCTCCTCCTCCTCCTCCTCCTCCTCCTCTTCCTCTTCCACTGGCTGCCCCCTCCACTCCCCTGGTGAGTGTAGAGCTGAGCCTGGGGACTTGTCTTCCGGTTGATTGCGGATGGCGTGAGTGTGCTGGCTTGTCTGTGTGTGTGTGTGTGTGTGTGTGTGTGTGTGTGTGGCTGAGGCAGACCCATGACAAAGCCCACAGGGAGGAGGGAGGTGAGACTGTAACACACACACACTCTATCTGCCTCACTGACACACACATGCTTGTTTGCATTCTCATTCTCTTTCTTTCTCTCTCGGTTACTCTCCCTCTCACTCGCCTCCTACCTGTTCTCTGTCCATCTCTTACATATTCACACACACACACACACACACACACACACACACACACACACACACACACACACACACACTCTTTTACCATTGGCGCACTTCTCCCTCTCCCTTCCCTCATATCTTTTGTTCCACGCTCTGCAACACAGCAGGTCCTGTTGGATGCACTAAAACAAGCTTGCTCTTGTTGTGTGTTGCTCCGTTTTGCGTTTGTGTGAGTGTGTGTATGTGTGTTTGTGTTTGCGTTAAATGTCTCTGGGCTCTTAAACACGCCAAGCTCATCTTAACAAAAAACACTAGTCCCCTGAGAGGGCTGAGACCTGGCCAACCACCGCTACCGCCACCGCTGCTGTCATACCAGCGCGCACACACACACACACACACACACACACACACACACACACACACACACACACACACACACACACACACACACACACACACACACACACACACACACACACACACACACCATGTCACCCGGCCAGTGTTTCACAGCCGTTGAGCCTCGTCGTGGTCAGGCTCTGGCAGTCAGAGGAGGTCGATCTCCTAATCACTTCCTGTCCCATCCCAGACCACAGGCATTTGAGTGCTCCCCACCGCCAGAACCACATAGCAAGGCATGCTAGCACTGGGTCGGGGAGGATGACCCAAGTCCAGGCCGAGTAGGGGGGCCTCCCTTGGGTGGTGTGGGAGAGGAGAGAGATGAAGGGGGGCCTCCCTTGGGTGGTGTGGGAGAGGAGAGAGATGAAGAGCGAGAGAGGATCCCTTGTAGGATCCTCTCTTGTAGTGGGAGAGTGTACACACACACAAACACACACACACACACACTCAAAGACAGACACACACACGGTGGTGTGAAGGTGTTTTGTTTGGAGAGCTGTGCTAATTGTTGTCAGGTGTGTGTAGGTGGGGATTGCGCTGAGTTGCTCCAGAATGACCCTCTGTTTTCCGCTATTCCGCCTGTCAGAGCCTCCCCCTCTGTCTTTCTCTCACTCACTCACACACACACACACACACACACACACACACACACACGCACATTCTCTCCCTCATACTCACTATGTCCCTGTTTGCGAGCCAGATCACTCAGATTTAATGGTGGTCGTGGAAGATGACCAAGTGCCTCATTCTTTAGGTAGGCGGCGCTTAAACGTCTCCACTGTTAATCACGCCAGCACAAAAAACCACAGCATAACTTGGGGCAAAAGACACTCGCTTTCCCCAGGCCATGCATGTCTTTTACACTATGATGAGAAAAACAGATTGCTAGTTACTACAAGTCCCAGAATGCACTAGTTACTCTTGAAAATAATGCAGGTCAAGCAAAAGAAAAGAGGGGATACTGCTGCAAAGGCCCTACTGCATTCTACTACAAGTCCCAGAATGCACTTTTACACCCCAGTTCTGGACCCTCATTTTTTTCTGCTGGTGAAATGTATCTGGCATGAATAAGTAATGCTGAAAGCTTGCTGCATACTCCGGCGCGGTGCGGGAACACAGATGATTTCGTGCAGTGTGCAGGAGTTGCCTGAAGTGCCACGCCGACTCCGACGGTGCCACTGATTTAGTCATGAAGAACAAGTTGTCCTCATTATCAAGACGCTTGCGCAACACTTAAGTTCTGCTCTTTTCGCGAGAGGCATGATCCAAACAGAGACATGGAGAGAGGGATGCACAGGTGGAGAACTGGGTAGGGGTGGGGGGGCTGGAGGGTGGAGAACATGGGGACTGGAGGGATGGAGGGATGGAGTGTGATGGAGGGGGTGATGTTGAGGTGGGGTGGAAGGGGAAGAGAGAAAAGCCCCAGAGGCCTTCTAAGCAACACATGTGCACTTGTTAATGTGGAGAGGAACTTAAAAGTTAAGTGTCAGTCTGTAAATGTAGTAATTAAAGTTGGAGGTTTTGGCAGTGATTCATTGTGTGTGTGTGTGTGTGTGTGTGTGTGTGTGAGAGAGAGAGAGAGAGAGAGAGGGAGCATGCATCCACAGGCCATGTGTAAGACAGATCATCTGGCCGTTTCTCAGTGAGTACTTATTTCATTCTTCCATCTTCGCTTGGGAAAACACACTCCCACATTCCAGGAAAACCTACGTGTTTGTGTGTGTGTGCGCATGTGTGCGTGTGTGAACGCGTGCGCATAACACACACCATTTTTCCAAAGACCACAAAACAGGGAGAGGATGAGCGGATGTTTATCTCTGGTCTACCATTCAGAGGTGTGAGTGCACGTACACACACGTACATACACACACACACACACCACATACAGACGTTTAGAGGAGTCATGTACCAAACACACACTCTGAGATGCTATCTGGTCCCCACATGTTTTGGAAAGAGAAGAATGTGTGTGTTTGGGTGTGTGCGCAAGGTTGTGTTTGTGCAAGTGTGTGAATGATGGGGTGTGGGTATGCTTGCGTCTGTTTGTTTATGTATGACAGAGTGGGAGCGTGCTGGTGTTTGAAAATGGTGTTTAACTTTGTGTGTGTGTGTGAGTAGGGGGGACAGAAGAGGAGAAAGTATTCTTTTAGTGTTTGTAAAAGAAAGAGGAAGGAAGAAAAAGAGAAAGTTTTTGCTTTTATGAAAGAGAGGGTGTGTGAATGAATGTGTGGATTCTTCCTGTGATTTCTTTCTATCCACGGCTGTGACGCCAGATCACACAATGATGAGCGGATGATCAGGGGTTAGGGTTAGGGAGGGGTTGGGTCCTGGAGGTGAAGGTGTGTCAGAACCAGTGGTGCCTTGACCTCTGCCGTTTACAGACTAACCACTGGAGCTCAGATACTGGCCCTTGCACTTCCCCTTAAAAAACACACACACACACACACACACACACACACATGCTCGTGCGTGCCCTAATTGTTACAGGAGGTCTCCATCTGTGCTCACGCCAAGTAGACACCTCAACACACAGATGTTACAGTGCCACGCCACACACACACCCAGCAAACTCTAACGAGCACTAGAACCAAACCCAAACAGCTTTGACGCAAACCCCTTGCCCTCTTTGAAATACTCAGGGTGCTGATTTACTAAGAGGCTCTGTGTTGCTGAGATGTGACGAGCGTTTTCTCTCAGCTCTGGTGTGCGGCGGGACAGCGCTGTCTTTAGGAGAGGAGCTAGTGTGTGAGATTTGAGAGAGTTTGGTAAATTTGCAGCGTTCGTGTTTGCCGAGAGCAGGGGCGACAGCTGTTATTTTTCCCAGTGTTTGTTTTGTCTTCTATCCCGACTCCCCCTCAGTGTTCGTCTGGCTGAATTTGAATTTGAACCCTGTGTGTTTGTGCCTGTGTGTGCGTGTGTGTGTGTCTGTGTGCACGTGCTTGCTTGAGACATCTTCAGACTCTCCCTCTCTCTCAGCATGGGTACGGCATGCATCAAACCCCCCTCTTCGTTGTTTACACAGCCAGCTCCCTCTCAAATATTTGCACCTCCAGCTCTCCTCCTCTCCCAGCTGTCTGCGGCTGGACGGAGAAGCAGTCTGTTTGCGGACGGGACTCCCCTCAGACTGGCCCAGCAGTCACCCAGCCAGCCAGCCAGTCAGTCAGTCGGTCGGTCGGTGGGTCCGTTGTGTCTTGCACATACTAAGCAGTAGCTCACTGCAGGCCTGCACATCTCCAGGCACCTGCCTTAGTCAGTTCTCTAATTGCTTAGATCTGTTTATTTGATTTTTTATGTATTATCTGGAGGTTTTGAGAGGTTGCTAGAGTAGTATCTAGGGCCTATCCTGTTGGTCTGAAGCAGCGAAGATTTATTTTGTGAGTGTGTGTGTGTTGGTGCTTGTGCGTGTGTGTGTGTGTGTGTGTGTGTGTGTGTTCGTGGATTTTGGGACCATGTTGCTGAAAGCACATCCTGTGTTGGAAAAGGACATATGGAGTCTGACAATGTCCTGGATAACCCCTAAATACATAGACATTCACACCGGCTTGTTTGGCCATGGAAAAAGAAGGTAGGTGGACACTGTGTGTGTGTGTGTGTGTGTGTGTGTGTGTGTGTGTGTGGGTGTGGGTGGGTGTTCTCCAGGGGAGCCTGGTTTGCAAAGCCCGTTTTGAATATTGAAGCTTTGAATTTTGCATAGGGGCATTAGCCTTTACGCTGAGTTGAAGCAAGTAAGGTCTCAGAGGGCAAGTACTTTCAGCTGCTGTTGCAGGAGGTAATGCCTCGGTACTTAGTCTCTCTGTCCCCCCCTTTTTCTTTCCCCTTTTCTCTCTCTCTCCCTCTCTCTCTTTTTCTCTCTCCATTTCCTTGCAGTTCTCTCCTCCTCTCTCGTGTGTAATCTCGGCTCTATTGCATTGTGTGTTGGTGGCATGAAAAATACAAGCGGGTGCCTTCCCATAAAATATTCAGGCCTCGGGAGGATTGGCTCTAAATGTGCTGCCACTTCCTGCCGTACGACCAGCACCTCACCTCCGAGCCCTTCCACAGCCGCTTGCCCTATGAGTGGATTAACTCTCTGAACTCTCCTCTCGCTCACCAACTCCGCCTTGGAGACCCTGGGGTTCTTTTTAACAGAATGGTAACTTAACACACTGTGTGGAGGTTGTTGAGGTCACTGTTGTTGGTGTCCCTCCAGTAGATTTCTAACTTTAGGTAGTAGAATTGAGTGGGAGCGCAGAGACACACTCTGGCTTGCTCCAAGCTGGGGTTGGGAATTATTAGCATTATTAGCATCTTAAGCTGTGACAGTTTCTCCGGCAGTGACACTGCTGAGTGTCCACAGTGCCTCCAAATGGAGAGGTCCACTGACAAGAGTCATGTTCTACAGGCTAACAGAAGTGCCTCGTGCCCTTGTAGTATTTGGATGACCCCCTAATCCAGTGTGGATGGCTCTGATGCCTGGATGCCTCCTGGAGCCATGATTAGCTTAGCTTAGCTTAGCTTAGTCCAGTTGGCAGGTCTTTAGTGCCTGAACAGTAACAAATGTCTGCAGGTGGATCACCTGGTGTGGAGGTGTGGCACTTTTGTTAAGTGTCTTGCCTCGGGGAATCCCTTAGATCAGTTTTTTCAGCTGTTTTTAAACACACAAAATGGAAAGCAGCTTTGGAATGTTTAGTGGAATACACTTTCAGGCAGACTTGTCCCCTGTGATTTAACGCAAGTTAATTCAGACTTGTTTGGATTCAAAAGAGAAGAGAAATGACTGTTGTCTAGTTGCTAGTTGTCAGTTGATAAGCATTGGAAACAGCAACACTAGCTTATCCAGGCTCGTCTCCACTGTCACTAAATGAAACAGTGGCCACTGTCCCCCCCTGGATGGTTGGCTGGTTGGTTGGTTGGCTGGCGTAGCTCCAGGGTGGTGCAGTGTGCTGGGCGCGGTGTGCTGGGCGCGGTGTGGTGGGCGCGGTGTGGTGGGCGTGGTGTGCTGGGCGTGGTGTGGTGGGCGTGGTGTGCTGGGCGTGGTGTGCTGGGCACAGTGTGCTGGGCGCGGTGTGGTGGTGGATGGGACGTGGTGCAATGTTATTCTGAGGATGTTGTGCAGTGGGCAGGGGTCACTCTGAAATGTGCTGGGCTCTGGGCTTTAGTGTGCTGAGCATCATTAACATGCTGATAGCAGGCCACATCAGCACTTTACCTCCTTCCCTCTCTCTCTCTCTCTCTGTCTCTCTCTTTGATTCTCTTTCTCTCTCTCTATCTCTCTCTGTGTCTGTCGTTTTCTCTTCCTCCTTTTCTCTTTGTCTTACTCACTTGCTTCCGGTCTCTGCATAGTCCTTTTCTAAACACCACAGCTGCCCAGCTTTCTTATCTCTCTCTCTCTCTCTCTGTGTGTCTGTTTCCGTCCTCTAAGTGACAGGCCGGCCACACCTCTCCCTCAGCAAAAAATACTGAATGGTCATTTTTACTGATGTTGCACTTACACACACACACACACACACACAGAGAGAGAGAGAGAGGGAGAGAAACAAACTGTTTTAACCTTTGCAATCAG
>JAIFZK010000071.1:5272500-5305000 GCA_027481765.1 Tenualosa thibaudeaui
TGTGTGTGTGCGCGTGTGCGTGCATGTGTTTGTATGTATCTGTCAAATCTTCCTCCGGAGGGTCAGTGACGAGAGTGGCTTATGAATTTGCCTTCTGTCTTCCACGCTCCAGGCTTAAAGGCCCACATGTCCACAAGTTGTGTTGCAGCCGCAAAGGAGCAGAGCACTGCCACCCCCACCCTGCTCCACACTGCCATAATCGTGCTGGCTCAGGTGACCCCTGACCTTTGCCTCTCCCAAGCCTTATTGTATGTTTCATGCAAATGGGTGGATTAGTGAGTGATACACGTGTCTTTAATGTTCAGAGCCATGACCTCTCTCCTCCACTTTGCTCTGTCTATACTTCTTACTGCTTTTACTTGTTTACTTTTTCTTCATGTACATCATTTTGACTTTTTATGCTATGATGTTAATGGGGAGCAAAAAAAGATTCTAGTATTGTTGATATAATCAGTTATTTTACATTTCCTTTTTTTTTTTTCGCCTACAGTGCAAACTCATAATCCGTAAAGAGGACAGAACATCTTGTTACCTGATCTTGTTTCCTCTTTCTTTATGTCTTTCTTTCTTGCTTTCTTTCTTTCTGTCTCCTCTTCTTCTATAGTCTCTCTCTCTCTCCGTCTGTTTTAACCCCCCCCCCCCCCTTTCTGGCCCCTTTGCTTCCTGAAGCTCGTTATTTATGATGTTAATAAAGGCTGCTGGAAGTGGCTCCTCAGTCAGTCCAACTGCTGTGACCTCAGACGACAAAGAGAGAGAGAGAGAGGGGGAAAGAGAGACTCAATTCAGTCACACTTTTTATTTTCTCAGTAGCCATGATATATGTCCACATTTCCCCTGTGCTCAATTCTCTCTCCTGCTCAGTCACTGGTTTTCTATTGCCATTTTTCTTCTCTCTGTCTCTCACACACACCCTCTCTCTCTCACACACCCTTTCTCTTTCGGCCTCTGTGAGATGCATTCACTCACTATCTCCTCTCTCTGTCATACTGTTTCTTCATGTGTGTGTGTGAGAGAGAGAGAGAATGTGTGTGTGTGTGAGACAGAGAGAACATCTAGCATGTGTCTCTGTAGTCTATCTGTCTCTCACTCTCTTTGTCTTGACCTTTCATTTTTTCTTTCCCTCTCACACACCCTCTTCATCTCTCTCTCTGTGTGTGTGTGTGTGTGTGTGTGTCTGTAGTCAAGACACTAGGCTCCACATGGCCTCTCCACACCCGAACAAAAAGGTCCTTTATGCTGTGGGGGACTCGGCTCCTCCACAGAGCCACATATTGACTGCACACATCAGCAGCTTCTCTGATGCTCGCTAATGGAGCGGGTCGCCTCTACAACGCCCTGATTTGGGATTCGCGTCAGAGACCCACAGGAGCACTCACTCGGCAGCTAATAAACCATTTGCCGTCCACAAACACAATAGCCAGATTCACAGGGCTGGCAGGGAGTGTGTGTGTGTGTGTGTGTGTGTGCGCATGTGTGCGTGCACGTGCGCGCTAACTATGTGTTTACATGCATTTGTTTGTTGAAGATCGTGTGTCTTTTGACATGTGATGGTAGTTATGTCTATTCATGTATGGAATAAAAGTGTTGGTGAATCATTTTGTGCGCAGTTGTGTGCAGAAGCCTCATCTCTATTGGTCAATGTTGCTTCTTTGAGGTGTTTAGACATAGCAATCATTCATTTGGCACTGGCCATTATCACTCAGACCCTAGATATAAATCCCTTTGTTACTGTAATCTAAATCACTCTCAGCTCTTTATAGATTGACAGTTTAAAGGAGCACTACCACAAAAATAGTTTTTTTCTGTTGTGTTTGAAATATGATGGGTTTAAACGAGTTTGAGTTATATGGTGCATGTGAAAATGTAAAACAAGTAAAATCTTGGCTGTCTGCAATAGCCGATAGAAAGAAATAAACAGAGAATTCCGGCCAATCTGAAACATTTATCATGTTTACACAAGATAGACCAAGCTTAAACCATTGGCAGATGGCACTGCATTATTGCCCAATCCTTGCTCACCTGTGTGTCATTAGTGTCTGTTTACAGTCTCCAAGAAATTGGTGAATGTGCTCATTATAGTCTGTCTTCCTTCAATTCCTCTGAAATTTAATATTCAAACATTTTTCTTCTTTTAGTTCTTCGTCCCTTGCAATTCTGACATTAGTAAACTAATGAAAATAGTCTATTCACTCGACATGCCTTGCAACTCTGACATGCTACAGCAACGAGTCAGAGCACAGATCATTATCATAGGTGGAAAAACAAGGGGCTTTACTCTAGGGCTTTTTGAATACGTTGCATTTAGCACTCCTTGGACCGTTTTCAGCCCAACTAAAGTTATATGACATCTCTGGAGACCTCAGAGAACAATTTGAAATACCATATCGGTGTATGTCGGGGCACCTTTAACGTTGATTTGGTCAAAGATCTCAGTAGGCATTTCATCGCTAAAAACTGAAATCACCCTCATGCCATTTCAAATGCTATCATTCTTTCCTGTTTATTTTTTGACTGAAGCAGTGTCTGTGTGGAGCTGTCAGGCACGTGTGTTTTAGTCTGATTGTCAGCTAGATAGGCTGAAGTTGTGTGTATGGGATATACACTTTATGCCAGGCCATCAAGAGAGTGTTTATTAAAGAATGGTGCACAAAGTGTGTGTCAAAACCGAAGTGATCGTAAGAGAGAAACGAAAGACGAAAAAACTTAAGTCCAAAATTTAAGAGTAAAGGCAGAGTAAAGGCAAAGAATGATTGAACATGAGTCAGAGAAACGTCCAAAAAAGGGAACAAAGAATGATGGGCAGGGAAGAAGAGAAACACACAGGGAGGAAAAGGAGAGAAGCCAACAAAAAGAATCAGACAAAAAAAACGAGGGAAGAGTAATGAAGCTTGTGTAGAGTGAGTGTAAAGCAAGCCGGGCGAGGAGCTGTGACTGATGTTGCCGAGGAGAGCACTGAGCAACTGCTGTTGAAGGACTGCCAGAGCTGCAGCCTGCCACCCCAGGGCAAAGATAAGATAAGCAACCGGTAGTGAATGGCGAGCCCAGCCCATGAGTGCAAACAGAGCACTGGTTCTGTTCTGGAACTCTGCTCAATTAAAAAAAAAAAAAAAAAAAAAAAAAAAGCAGCACACCAATGAAGTGCTGCAGAAACAATAGGGTTGAAGAACGCTGAGATCGCAAGACTAAGAACTGACCCTGTCTCTCTTTGTCTCACACACACACAAACTTCCTTCTCGTACTCACACACACACATACACACAGTAAAATGATTGAAGCAGTGGACAAGAGAGGCAAAGTACAAGAGGCAAGAAAAATGTAGCAAGACACAGGAACTTGGGAGGTGGACTTTTTCGTTGATTTTTTTCCCCCTTCCCACACATCAGACATCTATTGACTTTCTGTAGACTTGCCCTCTTCTTGGCTTTTCCTTCTTCTGCGCCCCCCCCCTTCAGAGGCCTCATCGATCACGTAACAAAGCCCCGGACAAATTTTGTGGATGGACCTTGATTTCTCCAATGCAAATCCGATTGTGAATCGGCTGCAGCCGCGTATCCAAACAGGTTAGATCAATGCTGGAAATCTGCCACTGATGCTCTCGACGGCAGCTTAAATGAAGATGCATGGAGGCATCGGCGTTCGGTGTATATTATCGGTGGGCTTAGGGTGGAAATGGCTGCAAGCCTTAAGCCTTGTCCCAAACTATTGTCCTGTGCTCCAAATCAGCTTAGTTTTGCATCCTTGGCAGACAAGGCAGTTAGTCTTTTTTGTTTGTGGAGTCAGCACCTTTGGAAAGGAGTAGATTCTGTATTATATAAGGATATTAGGACTGCCGGCAGTTTTTAGAAGTGGTCTATGATGACGGGGGAGGGCCTTCTCGATGTGATGTCGGCCATGTCAGATGGGCTCCAGCTAATCTACAGTTTGTTCTTGGTGAAGAGTTGAGTTTCTCTCTCTCTCTTTTCTTCCTAACTCTTCTTGTCCTCCATCTCTCTTTAGCCTCTTTTTCATTTTCCTTTTCCTCATTCTCTCCCTCTCTCTTCTTTCCATCTCTCTTTGAAGTCTGCCTAATTCCCCAGAAGCTTTCTTTCTCAGTTTGGTTAGCCTCTTGCAATTCGAATCCGCTCAAACCTTAAGAAGATTGCCTGGAATCCCAGCAAGTCCTTTCTCTCTGTCTCTCTCTCCTCACCAACTAAATTTCATTCTCCACATGATCCAAAGTTTGTCAGCAGGAATGTTTGTTTCTGCACTTTGTATTTGTAAGATCTTGGTTTGTAGTGCCTGACCCAAGGTAAACCTGGCATTTCACGTAAGGCTCATAGAGTTGTGGTGTTTAGCGTTATTGCTGTCTCTTGTTTCTCTGGCTCATCTCGACAAAGGAAGATGAGGTCCTTGGCTTAAAGCCTTTTACTGTAAGGCTCTCTGTAGATGTACTCCAGATCTCATGTCAAATTCGCTCTTTTCTTTATTTATGAAATGCCTTTAGGAAATACAGAGAACATTGATGGATAGCACAATCGACAGATATCAAATACATTTTATACAGAAAGAATTACTTATACAATCTGTATACGATTGGTTCTCAAACTGGGATCTGGGGACCCCCAAAGGTCCGCAGTACGTTGCCAGATGATCCGTGAAAAAGTTTGCTACAAAGTATAAACTTGTCTTATAGGAAGAAAAATACTAGAGATCAGTATAGAGCTCAATCGCATTGTGCTCATTCATTGCAGCAGCATTACATTGGTAACAAATGTATTATGTATCAATCTATCAGAATACTTTCTTTAGGCATTAACTTTAACTGCAAGTAAAATGAATATTAGTTATTATTAGTTATGTGAAACAACAAATTTTTTCCCCCAGTGGGAGACAGTAGGCCTAGATTTAAAATGCAAAAAAATCTAAATGGCAAAAAAAGCACTAACATGCTTATTTAAATCTGTTAGCAAAATATTTGTTTAGAATAGGAGCTCAAAAGCATCTAAAAGAACATATGGCTATAATATTATATGGTTACATTTTTGTTGCGATTATGAGGTGTTCTTAAAAAAAAAGAAAAAAAAATTCTGCTGCATGAGAATTCCCTGGCCCAATAAAGTTTGAGGACCCCTGTTGTATACGATGATCGTGCATGGTAGTTTCAGCCATGTTTTAACATCAGGCTCTACCATATGGTGTGGTTCCAGTGTTTGGTCTTTAGCTATAGCAATGGATCACCTATTTGGACAGCATGTACCTGTTTGGACTGTGAATCAGCAGCTTGCTACACTGGCTGCGGCTAATAAAGCTTGTTAATGGCTCACTTTGATGTGTTTACCAAGTGGAAATTACTGCTCCAGTGAACTACATGTCTAATGCATTGTCATCAGTTCAGTTCAGTTCACATCCAGTTGCATTCAGTGGATGTTCAGTCATACACTACTGTGTTAGCGTAACATGCCAGTGTAGTGTATTGAAACATAATACAGTATGCCTATGTGTTAGCGCCGTGTGTTGTATTAGGTCTCTGATGTGATGTGATGTGAAGTGGTGTGTGTGTGTGTGTGTGTGTGTGTGTGTGTGTGTGTGTGTGTGTGTGTTGCCCCCATTCATATTGGCTGTTCAAGGGCATGGGTTAGTCAGAAGAAGCAGGCGTGAGCCCCATAGTGACTCACGGCAGGGCAGGCCACGGCCATGGCTCTCTAATGTGGGTGTCCCATATCACACACACACACACACACACTCATGCGGAGACACAGACACATCACATGTCCCTGTTGTGCTCACATGTTTACATCTTGTTTTTTTCTGTGTGGTATGGTAGAGTCGAGGTAGGTGGGGGGTGGACATCAGGCCAAGCCCAAACATGTATGGTGGTCAGTGTTGGCGGTGGAGGTGGTGGTGGTTGTTGGGTGTTCTGGACATTAGTGCTCTCTCACTTCTTGTCTCTCTCACTTTGTCTTTCATCACCTCTCCCTCACTCATGCCCCCCCTCCCCCCAATTCTCCTGATATCTCTGTTGCTCTTTTCACTCTCTCCTGCTGCTTGAGGAGGACTAATGCAAAGGAAGAAAGGGGGGGCTGGCCTATTCTGGCCTATTCTGTTTTTTATGGAGATGGAGCACAATTACACCCTCATCCATGGGAGGAGACCAGGCAGCCTATTAACAACAGCCCAGTGCAGGACAGGCACACTGACACACGATCAAGACACGCACACACTCACTCTGTCTGTCTGTCTATCTCTCTCATATTATGTTTTTCTCATTTTCTCTTATCTCATCTCATCTCTCAACTCATCTTTTTCTTTCTCTATCCCTCTTTCTCTTATTCTGTCATTTTCCCTTCATTCTCTTTTCTACACATATCACTCTGTGTCTCGCCCTCTTTCCCACTCTCACCAAAACCATCTTTCTCTTTTGCATCTAACAAACCATACATGTAAGCAGGCATAGATGATCACTGGGGACCCCCCCCCACACACACACACGTACGTGCACTATTACCATCGGCTGTTATTCATGTCAGGCTGCTATGCCGTCATCGCTTTTGTTGCTCTCCAGATGGCTTGCTCTTGCTTTTAGAGGACCAAGAGAAGAGCACAAGCGCACACACATTCTCTCCATCTTTCTTCTCTCTCTCTCCCACTCTTTTGGTCACATATAACACACACACACACATATAAATGCTCAGACCATGAATATGAGTATGAATATGATTTTCATAGTTTTTATGCAGATGATGCGTCATCTTAAATAAATAAATGTACTAGCATATATAGGAAATATATGCAACAATGAATTGTCTTACATGGGAATAAAATTGTGCTCCAAGTTCTGACACACAAATTAAGAGAACCAGAGGTGTAATTGCCATTGTCTTCATAGCATTCTCAGTCTTAGCTGCCTTGCTTCTCTTAGGAAACTGGGGAAAGTGAGCAAACAAGACATCAGTAAAACAGTTATACTCTCCACACTTTCATGCTAGTAACTCCTCCTGATATGCAGTGGTGAAATGTTTTATGGTTGACGCGTATATATATAACACAGGCACACACACACACACACACACACACACTCTCTTTCATCATGGCTGAGAGGTAAACCAACAGAGTATTTCATGCCCTTGTTTGAATTCTGCCTTCTATGTGTTCCATATGTGGCAGTGTTTGCTCTCGCAGCTTGACAGAGAGAAGGACTATTGTTTGTTGTGGCTTCACAACCACCCCCCCCAAAAAGTCCACAAACGTCCCCAAAAAGCAAGCTTCTCATTGCGGCCTCTACAGTGTGTTATTGTCCTTGGAAGGCGATAATTGGAGTGTAGCGATATAACTTCATCTCTGTGTCAGGCCCTGTGTGTGTGGTGAAGCCTGAGTGACTGACTGACTGACTGGGTGCAGAAACTGGTTGTGGTTGTAGGACTATGTGCCTGCCCATTTCTGCCCATGTCTCTGTCTCTCTTGTGTAGTTGTGCATGTGTGTGTGTGTGTATTTGTATATAATAGTAGCAGTTGTGTGCACGTATGGTGTGTGTGTGTGTGTGGCTCAGTGTGTGTATATCTCTAAGGGAATAGTGTACATGTGTGTGGCTAGTGTTTGTATTCACGGCTGCCTTCCACTGGTTGAGGGGCCACAAGGGCTCAGCCATCCTCCTTCCCACATTGCTTAGCTACCAACTCAGTGATACAGCTGTGAGGGAAAGAAAGGGACAAGAGAAGGGAGTAGGAGAGAAGCAAAGAGAAAGAAGGAGTGGAGAGATGGAGAAGACAAGACGAGACGAGTGATGGTGCCGCTGGGCTTCTCAGGTGATTAATGGTGTGTGTGTGTGTGTGTGTGTGTGTGTGTGTGTACGTGTGCGTGTGTGCACTCCCACACTGGGAGAGTCTGGGACCTGTTGGGGGGGTCTTCAGTCTCCATACAGCGAAGCCAACAGACCCCACCATCCTTACCTCTGTTAACCCCAATGATTTCCCCAATGACGTTCCTAAACTACAGACAACTGAAAGGCGCTGTGGATAAAGCAACTGCGGTGTCCAATTATTACTCAGGCTAATTACATGGATATTAGTGAAGAAATAATTGCAAGTGTGTAATTATAATAATCAGAGTAATTGTTCAGTGCGGATTTCTCTACAACATCTCAGTTTGCGTTGATTGTGCCCCATTGGCTCGGAGTCTTTGCCTCGTTTGAGCTTTAGGTTGAGTTTAGTAATTCAGTGCCAAGGGTCATTCACCCCTACGATGGGCCCCGTTTCTCTTCAGCCAATCTGCTGGCATGAAAGCGCAACTGTGGTGATGGTTCCCTGTATGGCTATGCCATTGGAGTGGGCACTTAAAGAGTGGGGCTGGATGTGAGGAGGTGAAGAACTGAGCAGAGGAGAATGTAATGTGATCCTCCTCTTGCACACACACACACACACACACACACACACACCTCCCAGTTCATACTTTTCATCACTTGTTCCTGTCCCTGAGCTCACACACACACACACACACACACACACACACACACCCCTATACAGTCAACCTTAAAGGCAACACCTGGTCAACAAGAAACACCTGTCGGTCACATGTTCCAATAGTTTTGCTTACTTGAAAAATGGGTGGGTTCAAACAAAGGGTTGTATGCCCTAAGTTGTTTAACACATCTAGATGTAAATACCAGGAAATAAAAGCTGACATTCTGGACTCTTGTCTCATACTCCTCTTTTGAACTTAAACCCAAATGTCTTCAGTGAACAACAAAAACGGGGGAATTTGCCTTGCTGTTACAATACTTTTGGAGGGGACTGTAGCTGTATATCAAGGTTAGTACAGTCAATGAAGAACTGAGACAAAAACACATTAGACACAAACACAACTAATTAAAAATGAAAAACATGAACACAAAAATTCACAATGTCTTTACAAACACACACACTCTCTCTCACATACACACACTCCCCCCCTCTCTCTCACACACACACAAACACAGAGATTAGCCTACCTTTCTCTCTCTCTCATTTACTCTTTCTCTCTGTCTGTCTCTCTATCCTCAGCGGCCTAAGGAATTCCGCCCCCAACCACCACCCCCCATCCCAGGAACATTTCCAGCCTGCTGAAACTTAATTACGCAACACATTGCGGGTTTTCGTTTCCGGAATGGTCTTCCAGATTCAGCTCTTGTCAGCATTTGGTTTTTGAGAGACACAGAGAGAGAGAGAGAGAAAAGAAAAACACAAAAACAAAACAAAAAAAAAAACCCAGACCAAGATCAGGGGCCCAGAAGGAAAGGTAAATCTCCCAGACATCCATCTTGTGAGAGGCTGAGTTCACTGGTTTCGGGGGGGGCGCTCTCAGAACGCTGACCGGAGCAGTCCAGTCGGACCTCTGCATTGCAACACTGCCCTCGGGCAGATGGAGAGAGAGAGGAAGGAAGGATGTGCAGCAGACTAGTGTCCAGGAAAAGAGAGAGGAAGAGAAGGAGAGAGAAAGCAGCAGAAAGATGGAGAGAGAGAAAGATAGAGATGGTGATAACTGAATTACCTCTATAAATAAGGTGAAAGGCTGGCCAGTGAAAAAGATTACACCAGCCAAGATTGCACTCAGAGGAGAGGTGGAGGTGGGAGAAGCTCCCAGCCTCTGTGTGTGTGTGTGTGTGTGTGTGTGGACATGGACATGGGTGTATAGGATAAATGTATGGTTTGTTAACAGGACAAAATAAATAGCAGGGCCCTGGAAGTGGGAGTTGCATTGTGGAGTGTGTTTGTGCATGTGCTGAATCAGCCGGGTGTTTTCTCATCCATCAAAACCCCACTACCTCAGTTTGTTTGTGTGTGTGTGTGTGTGTGTGTACACATACATATATGCTAGCCCACTGTGCACTGTTTCCACACCCCAGGCTCTATGTGTTTCTCTTTCCCTACCTCCCCTACCACCCCCCCCCCTCTAATCCATCTCCCCATCCTATCCTCTAGAGATTATCTGAGCTCTGAGCTTGTTCTGGCTTCTAGCCTGGCTGACCACAGGGCCTTGTCAGCATATTTTCTTTATTATTATTTGGTCAGTTAGCAGTCAGTTAGGGGACGCTGTATTGGACTGTACATTTTCTCTCTCTCTCTCTCTTCCTCTTCCTCTTCCTCTTTCCCCTGTCCTTATCATGCTCTCCTCTCTTCACATCTCGCGTTCTCTCGCTCCAACTCTCTTTTGCACTCTGCAGTCATCCTTTGTTCACTCTCCTGATCTGCTAACATTTAAGCGTGAAGGTCACCCTGCACACCTCCACTGCGCTTTGACATTTACACTCCCGCGCTCCTTTTGTCTCTGCCAGTGTGAGTGTGAGTGTTTGTGTGTGTGTGAGAGAGTGTGAGTGTGTGTGAGTGAGTGAGTGAGTGAGTGTGTGTGTGTACCACACTCCTGAATGTTATCTCTGTTTTCATCCATGTGGCCGTGTGTTTAGCAGCCCTCAGACCAATCTCTCTCTTTCTTTTTCTTCATCCCTCTCTTGTCTCGCTATCACTCTCTCTCTCCTTCTGTTTCCTCACTGTCTGGTTCTCACTCTCTGACTACCTCTGTTTCTGCATTTCTCTCTCTCACACATGCTCTTGCTGTCTCCCTCTTTATT
Organism: Tenualosa thibaudeaui; assembly: GCA_027481765.1. Taxonomy (NCBI): domain Eukaryota; kingdom Metazoa; phylum Chordata; class Actinopteri; order Clupeiformes; family Clupeidae; genus Tenualosa; species Tenualosa thibaudeaui. The sequence continues at coordinate 5,283,081 of JAIFZK010000071.1, forward strand.
ACTGTCTCTCTCTCTTTCTCTGTCTCTCTCTCAAAATCCACGGCTGAAAGGAGAATCGAGTCCCCATCCTTTGATTCGCCGGTTGGTTATGTAACCGTGCCGACGTAGTGGCAGAACCAATCGGCTGGCTGCGTGCTGCTCCGGTCTGGGGCGTGTGGAGTGACATGCTGATGTTTGGGTGTGCTGACCGTGCTGCCAAGAGGAAGACTGAGGGAGAGAGAGGGTGAGCTCTGAGATCAGGAGGGGCGGTGACAGGCGCGTTCATCAAAAGATTATGGACCAGTCAACCAAACTTGACTCTTGATTGTTTTTGTGCTTCATCAGGTTTAGTAATAAAATTGGGCTAATAAGTCATTGCTGTTTAACTTTTTCACATGTAGGGATTTTTTTTTCATTTGTCCTCTCTGCCCCTCTCCCTTCCTCCCTCCATCCTTCCCTCCATGTCTCTGTTTCTGTTAACATTCCTCTTCGGCTAAAGAGTAAAGCACATTTGACGTGCAGTAAGCTAGTTGAAATTAATATTCAGATAAGTTCTGAGGAGGTTGATTATTTTTCTCAGTGACGGTGCACTCTAAACAATATGTGGTTTGTGTCACCATGCTTCCAGACAGAAATGGTACTGTGTAAAAGGTTACTGTCGGGTCACACAGCATCCTGGCCTTTTGTCTGCTGTGCCCGTGGCCTCATCAGAATTTAGAGCTCAGAATGTTATTGTCTCGAGGAAATTCCCTGAACTAGAACAGCGTCCCCTGGTAACGGTTGCAAAGCTGTGATTTATGGGTGCACGGAGTATTCTGTGTTTGCACATTAAGCAGCTGTGTTCTTCAAAGTAGGCCCAGTAGCTGCCTTCTTAGACTTGCTGCTAGGCTCATGTGTCAGGCCTGTGTCAGGCCCCCCCCCCCCGAAAGAATGTGTGTGTGAGAGAGTGAGTCTGTTTGGTTTAGGCTGGCAATTAGCCCATCACTTCCTTCTAGTCCATATCTCTCAGCTGAGAGTTCCTTTATCAGCAAGAAGCCCCCTTCAGCCCCCTTCTCCGCCCACTACGTCAAGTGATTGCATGATGCCTCTCTGCGGCTCATTCACCACTCCCCACACAATAAGCACTGAGGCAAGCTGGAAATTTGGAGTCAAATGACATCACAGCCCACTCACACACACACACACACACACACACACACACACACATGCACACAGAGCATGTCCTGGGCCCTGGAGGCTACAGGGGTATTTGTGAAATGGATGGTTGACTGATGCCTTACTTGGTGATGTTCAGCGAACCAAGAAAGGCCAAGTATCGCTTCTCTGTCTCTCTCTCTCTCTCGCACTCACACACACAGACACACACACTTTCCCTCGCTCTATGATTGTGTGTCTCGCATACACACACCACCCCCTCAGCCAGCCACATGAAGTAAAATGCCTCTAAATGAAACAGTGTTACGCAATCATTTATTGTTTATTGTTGCAGCAGTTTAAGTTAAATCAGAGATGATATGAGGGGACATTGTTCCCTTCTGCCTCTGACCACAGTAAACCAAGCATCATTTAAAGTGTGTGTGTGTGTGTGGTCGTAGAGCACACTTCATAGGGACTAACCCTTTTATTGTCTTTTGCACAGCCTGTGCCTTTGCACTCATTATGTTTCATAGATTCTGGGTGGCAAAACATTTTCAAATACACTCGGTAGAGACACACACACACACGCACACACACACACATTTACACACACAGAGGACAGATTTGAAGTGCTTTTTGTGGAGCCTTTGTTCCCTGCCCCTCATTAAGTTTTATAGACTGCTCGGTGGCAGATATTTCCATACCAATATGCTCAGAATTCACACACATAGATATACATTTGCGTGCACACACACACACTCAGCCACACTCTGCCAATTAATTGGCCACTGTCAAAGGACAAGGTTTCATGTGAAATAAGTGACTTAATTGAGTTCAGATAACGGTGCAAATGAAGAAAGATTCAATAAGCACCAGCATAAAAGACCAGTCTTGCCACTTCTCCCACGTTCCTCTATTTTCCCCCGACCGGCTTGGCATTGTGTTCATAACCTCAGAATTGTTCTCCATTTAAGGCCATCAATGATTCATGCTCCCAGTTACACTGTGTGGTCTTTGCAGGAGGTTTGGAAACACGAGACTTCCCTGCATGCACAAAATGGAACTTACTAGCACATGTGTTACAAGGGAGTGGATTGGGGGAGGGTTATAGGAACCATTTGTAAAACTTTAAAATCTACACAAGAAAAGCACCCTCAGTCTACAGAGGTACTTAGGCAGCTTGATTTAATGGACAGCAGTGGAAATAGACTTAAATTAGTAGATGGTGAGGGATCAAAAAAGGGACCAGCAAAAAAAGGAAACTGTTGCTTTTTAGCCACTCCCATCAGGCAGAAAAAAGTCTCAGTACCCAGTAGCTCTGTGGAACCAGACTTATCTTGGCTCTAGAAGTGGACACGAGTCGTCCGAGTTGAGCCCTTCTTTCGCCCCGTGGGTCGCCATGGCACTTCCATCTGTACCCACAGTGGTCGTGCCAGCGCGGTGTGGGCAAGCATGTAATACTGCCAGGCTTATTTCCGCTGCGGAGCAAAGCCACAGGGAGGTGCGTTCAGCCATGGAAGATTTAAATAGGCTCAGTAATGACAGCCTTCGAACACATTCGCAGACTCCCTCGCCTCGCCTGTGAGGCACAACCTCTTGTGTGTGCAGTGGAGGCGAGCAGCCCTCGCTCCCTGGACCCTGACGAGAGTCCCCGGCAACAGAGGCGGTTGCCATGGTTCACCATGGTGATGTCAATAGAACAGTCTCAACAAAGACAGCAGCCATGGACTTATTTATGTACTTGCGACATTCACTTTTTGTGAGCTTGCCTCCAGGAAAGGCAACTTAATGCAGCTGCATTTTTAGTCTACGCGCTAAACCACTAGAAAAGGGGGGTTAAGTTAGCACTGTTAGCGACCCAGCCAACCCTTAGTTGGGGGAGAGCCTGTAAATAAGGCCCTTCTCTGGAGACCTCCATGTGTGGATCTGAGGTTTTCTTCCTCAGCTGGCAGTCTGCAGGTTGGTTGGTTGGGCCTCCGCTCCCCTGATGACGCACAAGACCAGCACCCAGCAGCTATTTCTGCTCCGGAACCCTAAACTTTAAAATAAGTCCTGCTGATCCTGCGCCAGCAACCAGAAGGCCTCATGCCATGGCTAAAGAGCAGTCTGTGTTGGCTTTGGTGTTTCAACTATATAATGAAACTGTGTGTGTGTGTGTGTGTGTGCACACACTCAGCTAGGGTCTGTTTTAACACAGGGGTAGCAGGGCTCTGCCATTTTTGACAAAAAACAGACAAACAGCCCGGCTCATTCATGTCAGATCCCTTTACCCAGAGAAAGACATGACTCCATTGCTTCCCTCTCACTCTCTTTCTTCTCTCTGGTCTACACATATATTTGTTTTGGCACATGCCTGTCTTCCCCCGCTTTTTTTCCAGTACTGCTTTTGTTTTGATTGTGAAACATGCCCATTCAGCAGTCAAATAATTCATTGTATGGCAAAAAGGCTACTTTAAACGTGTCATTCATCTATCACCTATATTCAGCTATCTTTTTTTTTAGGTTGGACACCGTAAAAGAAATACTCATCCCTTTGTCATGTGACATGGGCATTGAGAATCTTGTGAAAATGTTTTTTCTTTTTTTCACTCTCTGATGGAATCATTTTGAGAACTACAGAAGGGTGCAGCTTTCTAGAGTTGCCTTGCATTGTGGTAATGTAGTTTCCCCTTGCCCTGCCGTCAAACCTCTCACCATAAAAGTCAAGAATTGGGCAATCAGACTCTAGATGGCAAGTCGGACCTGTCGGTGTGCAAAAAAAAAACTCTGGCTGGATGGCACACCATTTGTCTGAGAGATGTGTGAAGCGGGAGAAGAAAAGTGGCCACATTTTCACAAGTCGTTTGTCTCTGTCAAAACAGCAGCCTGCGCCCCTTGTCGTGGTTGATGGATCATTTCTCTATCTGTGGCATCGTCCAATCCCAAAAGAATAACAAGAATGCTAACAATATGGCTGTTTGCACTGCACATCTACATTTGTTCATATAGTGGCCTCTTTTAATACAGCTTACAGCACAGAGAGGAAAGAACCATGCTCAAATGTTCTAGGCATTGCCCATTTAATTGTATCTAGAACTTAATAGACTAGTCACCTGATTCAGTTTGCTGAAACCTGGTAGTTCATTGACCTTAAAAGTTCATCTACTGTTGTCACGTACACAGAACCATTTATTGTTTAGGCAGGAACATTACAAGCTTGTTGTTGCCATCGGTGGATGAACTATTCCCCTGTGATGGTTTTTCTGACTTTCTATCTCATCCTCTCAGTGTGTCTTGAACTCCCTTGGGCACGTAGCACATCAGCTTGAATTATAGCCTGCGTTAAATGTGCTGTTGCCAGTATCTATGCGACACCTATTCCCCAATAAGTCAGCCTGAGCCTGGAAGAAAGAACACTGACACACATCTGCGCTGGCTCCATAAACCGCCAGCGCGCCGTTGGCCAGAGCACCGTGTAGCACCATAGGTGGTGGCATGCAGCTTTAGTCTTTTGGCCTGTTGAAGCCACTCATCACTCGACTGATGATCCTTTGGCTGTGGGAGACAAGCACACCCACTGGGTAGACATGGACCTCTCTCTTTCGTACACCCCAACCACACACACACACCCACACGCACACATACACACATGCACACAGACACAGACACACTTCCCTGCCTATCTAGCCTCGCAGAGACACATCTACCCATCACCCACACACACCCACTGGGCCTCACACCTGAGTGGGCTGCAGAGGAGGAGACAGACGAAGCTCTCTGCAGCGTTAATCACATCCCAGTAGAGAGCTGCTGCTTAATGCTTGTCTCTGTGTAAGGTTGGTCTTAATTGGCTGAGGAAGGCGGAAAAGAAGAAAAGAGAATTGTCTGTGGTTTTCCTCCATTCTCATCTCACTTCCCAGTCTTATTTGGGCATCTTTGGCACTTTCTGACGAGCTTAAGGAACTTCAGGAGTTCAGACTGAAGACCCATTTCAATGCTTCCCAGTGAGGTTGAAGTGTTTGAGCACTAAATCCATGTATGCATGTACACAGAGAGAGGTTCCTTGAGGTTCCTTTGGATGAGAATTGTTTGGTCAAGAGCTCTTCTGCTGGAACTTAAACTGCTATTTCAGTGTAGTCTGAGTAGATTGCACTGATGGTCGTTTTCTTTTTTCAGATGTTGCAGGGAAAGTGCAAAGTTTTCAGCTTAAGTTTATACTGCCTATACTACCTCTTGTGTTTATCGTCATCTCATCTATAACTCCCCTTGTGTTTTATCAGCATCTCATCTGACCTGACTTTTTGTATCTTCCTCATTTAACATTAACTCAGACACCACTTCTTTCTCACCCCTGCCCACACACACACATACACTCCACATACACACTCACACACACTAAACATACACGCTCTAAACACACATTTTATTTGATTTGGATGGGGGCAGAATCACATGACAACACCTGCTGTGATGGTGTACATTTCATGAACAGTACATGAACACATGCCATGGAATGCACAGAATTAATGATGAACAATGATTCATTTTCATGTGCATGATTATTCGATGCATGATCGTCGATTAACAGTAATGAATTATAGCGCGATACATTTTATGATTAAATTCCCAGCTCTACTCTGGCACCTCTCCTAGTGATGTGTTTATCCACTGGGAGAGCCCATGCCAGCATGTATAGAAGAGGCAGTGCTAACTGTCAATGCAATCATAGTTTTTACATTTTTTTCCCAGCACAAATGCCGACTGTGCTGAATCAGGATGCCTCACGCCCATGTGCCATGAGAAACCCCAGAGGCTTAATTCAGAGCTTGCTGCACCGCTCGCCTTTCCATCTGATGACATTTGTTTATCTACTTGAGGCATTTCTGAAGAGGAAAAACAAAATAATGACTGTCCGATTCTGTGCCTTTTTGATTTGGTCTTGTAATTGATCACATCTTGGGGAAATAGACTTTTTTTCCCCCAAAAAAACATGTATTCACATAGTTTTCTCTTAATTGACTGATTATATTTTTTGTTAAAGTATTTGAAGAAGTATTTGAAGCTTAAATTGGAATAAGCTTTTGAAGTCGGTGTGCTCATCCTGAAGAATATAGACACATCTCCCAGAAGATGATTCTCTTGGCTGTAACGGCTGTGAACACTAAGCCTGTGGTCTTATAAGAGAGGCAGGCGTACGTGTCATGACTGCCAATGCACAGATCCATAGAAGTGTTTTTCTCTGTGTGAGGGAGTGGGGAAAGATGGACTGTATATGCATATGTATGTAGAAGTAGGCGTGTGTGGGGATGTGTGGCGACACATTTTTGTGCGTGTGTGTGGGCATGCCTACACCCCCACAGCCCTGCATCATGTAAGTGTGTGTGTGTGTGTGTGTGTGTGTGGTGCCTAGCCACCTTCTGCCTCTGGAACGCGCTTGTCATTATTTAATGTTTGCATAGGGAGGGGGAGGCTTCACTCCCTGCCTCTTTAGCTGCTCTTTACTGCACACGTACAGAACCAAGCATCCAGTCAACCGCTAGCATCCCTTTAGCTGTCTGCTTTGAAGGTGGTTCCAGTGCACCGGTAGTATAGTGGTAACTGTATCCAATCCCCCATTGCCCCGACCCCACACACACACACACACACCACCTCAGTCACTCGTTGCTGTGTGTATTTATTTTACTCTTTCCCCCAATATGAATTAATTTATTATGGTGGCTGGCCAGCTGGCTAGGAATTGGGCCCATCTGTCAAAGTCATGGACCAGACTATTCAGAGTGACCAAACCAGGAAGCTAGCTTGGTGTTTTTGTGGGATTTAGTGGTAAAGATTGCCGGGAGGCCCAACCTTGTAATGGCCCTTAGATGAGATTGAAGAGGTAAGCAGGGTGCATGATGGGAAAGGATTGAGAGAATTGCTGCTGGTCACGTGCTGTCTTTTTGGCCCCTATGCCCTTCATTGAAATTCATGGTCAAACAGAAGCACAATAGAATTTATGAAATCTTTCTTGGTAAATAAGAAGGCTTGTAGGCTGTCAAACAGGGAATGATTAAATTGACAGAGCTGTGGAATGAATGGGCTACACACACACACACACACACACACACAGATGCTCTCACACACACATTCTCAGGGTAATCCCTACAAGTAAACAGGAATGGCCTAAGTCCACCTTATGGCTTTATAAACATGCCCCCCCCCCACACACACACACATATTCGAGGGCTGTTCGAGGGGTGTTCTGGGAGCACTGTTTCTAGCACAAGGATGTCACAACTTCTTAACAGGCAATTATTGACCTTAGTTGATGACCTTGTGTGTGTTTGTGTTCTTGTGTGTGAGTCTGTCTAAGTTGGAGACTCACAACAGTGTATCACTCCATCTCGGGGGCATTTCTTGGGTCCCCTCTCACAGGAGTCAACATTGGCTCTCGGCATTTTTTGCAAGCAAAGTATCATTAATGCATTATTGCCTATGCTCCCATAGCTGTATAAACCTAATGTAAATAGTGTGCATATGGCAGACATGACGTAGAATTACTATTCAGAATGAGAACACAACATCTGGTACTTTTTTTTTTTTACATGACTTTACATGACATCAGGAGACATTGTAGATTTAACCTTGCAACCCGTATTGAGGTGCCCTCTGCTCACAAGGCTATTTATAAGCAAGCAGAATTCATTGATGGAGGCATCTACGTGAGCTCTCTAATGTAAATATATGGAGTCACACGAGGCTGAGAGTCTTTTGTGTGGACAGCTGCTTCTTAGCAAGTCCCTTCCTGTAGCGAGGCTTGGCTTGGCTTTCTGCATGTTTGCGGATATGAGATGTATTCTTAAGGAAACAATACTAAGCCGATAACCCCTCCCCCCCAAAAAACACACACACACACACACCTCCCATCCCACCTGCAGTCATGCAGTTATGAAAGGGAGCCACGGCAGGAGTCATTTTTTTCTCTCCTTTTCACCTCTTTAATGCTTTCTCCATTGTTTCATTTTTTATCTGTCCATCTCTCTGCCTGTCCCTACCTCTCCCTCCCTCTCTCTTTTTCTCTTTCTCCCTCATAGTGCTTCTCCTCTTCACTAAGATCAGACAAATGGAAAATACCCAAAGAAAACAAAAAAAAAATGAGGACTTAAAAAACACAATCTCACCTAAAAAAAAACAACAGAACAATGCATTGTGGGATTGTCAGTGGAACAGCAGGAGGTCCTGTGAGACTCTTCTCTCCATGATGTGTCTGTGCTTCTTCTCATCTTGGGAAGAAAAAGAGTGCTGTTTGGATTAAGATGTTTGTTAATATGCTTTTGTTTACTTCGCTTCTGGGAGATTGTGAATGTGTGTGTGTAGTGTGCTGCAAGCTTCCGCTTGACTGTGTGAGAACTGGTAGCATGGGAGCATTCTTAAGCTTGCAGAGAGATGACATAGTCATCCAATACAAGTGGCTGACTGTTCCCCCTCAGCATCCAGTCAGATACAATCACACAACAGTTGCGCTAAAACATTCTGCCTACACACACATTCTCTCTCTCTCTCTCTCTCTCTCTCTCTCTCTCTCACACACACACACACACACACACACACACACACACACACACACACTCACTTGCACCTGTCATGCACAGTCAGTATGTTCAGCCAGACACAGTCACTCACAAATATTATGCACACACACGCACGTGCACATGTGTGATATGCACCAAGTTACTCACCCACTTAAATACACACTTATCTCCTCCTCTTCCTCCATCCAGACACACACACACACACACACACACACACACTATCCCTGTAGCAGCCCCCAGGTTACTGCTCTCCTGCCTCATACTGTCCTGTATGATTGGGAGTAATGAGTAATGCCCAGTGACCTGTGGGTCAGATGAACCACATGGAACCAGTAGCCTCCCAAGACTCATTCCTCCACACACACATGCTCCTGTAGTCAACACACACACATACACATACACACACACACTCTTACCTACTGGCCCAGTGTGATACAGGTCCATCATTAGATACGCCTGGAGGACACAGAGCATACTGATGGGACCTTGTTAGATGAAATGGGTTAGCATTGACCCGGTACGCTCATAATCACTTATTAATGGCAGCCAGATCGATAGCGCCGCAATTAACAACAGGTCTTTCCCAACGCCATAGTAGCACCACTTAGGTCAGTGAAGAAGTGGAGAGTGGTGCGTGGGTTCCTTCCTTGGATTGTGTGTGTATGTGTGTGTCTGTGTGTGAGTGCGTTTGGAGAGGTGATGGGTCATTGGGGAATGTGGGCAACCAGCGGAGAATGTCACATTCCATAGAATCCTAATCACTGCTCCTCCACAACCTCTGTGGCTCCCGCAGATTTGGAGAGGTGAAGAAAGCAGAACATTCCAGAGCGTCGGTGAACCTAAAAGAATAATAAAAAAAAAAAAAAACATATTGTTGCCACTGGTGACGGTCATAATAGTCTCGGCAGCCGAACGTGGCAGTTTCAGATAAAGCAGTGAAGAAAAGGTCCCATAATCAACAGTTACACATACGGTAAATGCATGTTCTGGTAGGACTTCATTTGAATGGCTGAATTGAGCCACTTGTGCAGCTGGGATGTAGCACAGGAGAAGCCAGGACTCCAAAATGATAATGCTGTTTTATCAGCCACTGCCCAGATGGATGGCAGAAGGGCAAACACAGTCTGAGAGACAAACACACACACACGCACACACACAGACAGACACGTGCATAATCAAACATAGCGACTTAGTGTCTTAGTGTCTGCTTAATAAAGCCCATTTTACGAGGGAGGGACACTAACACCAGTCACCTTAGCTACATCCACATAGTGCATTAAAGGAGAAATCCAGTGTGAATCAATCCATAACCCTGTTCTTCACGGTCACTGAGTGCTGTTGGTAGGGGGAAAAAAATGCGAAAATTCGATATGACCAAATACTATGAACATAGACCAAATAGCTAGTCGGCAGCTAACACTAATTGAATGGGGTACAGAAACTCTGTTTCATATTCTTACACCCAATCAGTTAGCGCTACGTGCTGGTTTGCAAATTCAGACTACATTGTACCAAATTTTCTCATTCTCATACCTACTGACAGGCAAAAGGAAGGGACCTGGCTGCCATTTTAAAACATCAGAAGGAACAAAAGCCTTAGAGATGAAGGGAACTACTTTTGATTTAGGTGTTTATATATGACAGCACATCAGCTGCCTCCTGTGCTGTGTCATTGTGGACCCAGTCTCCATGAATGCAGTTTCCATGGGAACTGATTTTGGATGGGGGTCCTGTGTCCTATGAACAAGATCCAGAGGTTGGTAAAGTGTTGGTACATCACCAGGCAAATGGCAAGCTGGCAGCAGCTAGCAGTGGGTCATGGAATGTTCTGGTGGTTGGCCTGATGATTAGCTCTTGGAGCTGCTTCAAATGGCCTGGCGTGGCCTCGCCAACCACCGACCCACCCACACATACTCCCCTGTTGCTCTGGCGAATGCCCCCTTTGGCCTCTGCTCCACTGGTGGTGTGTGTGTGTGTGTGTGTGTTTCTGTGGGGCAGCCCTGCTTCTGTAGTCTTGCTGAGAGTGTAAGCTAAACAGCTGGAAGAGCTTGTTGGTGAAGTGCTTGCTACTGTGCTGCTAACCCACTGAGTTTTATGAATTAGCCAGGTAGCTCATTTGTCATGCTAACAGCTAACTGCTAATGAAGGCTGTCGGCGGAGGAGAGCATGCGGTGTGGAGCTCAGCATCTGCACACAGTTGGGGATTGTGTGTGTGTGTGCGTGTGTGTGTGTGTTTGTGTGCGTTTGTGTGTGTGTTTGTGTGTGTGCGTGTGTGTGTGTGTGTGTGTGTTTCTGAGTGTTTTACACTTCTGGAGTGTTTGTGCATTCACACCTGCACACACAAATGCCCACACAGACCCTTTCCTGGGTAAAGCCTGAAAGGATGTATCCTTGCATTATTCATAGCCAGCTGAACACAAGGGGTATGTGGGGAGGTGTGTGTGTGTGTGTGTGTGTGTGTGTGTGTGTGTGTGTGTGTGTGTGTGTGTGTGTGTGTGTATTGCAGAGACATGACAGACCATCCATACCTGGAGCTGTCCTTCCCTTGTTTCTGTTGAATATAATAATAAAACACACATACACGCACGCACACACACACACACACACACACACACACTTTTTTCTTCTTCTCCAGGCCAGTATTCCAGGCCAGTGTTATCTTCCTGTCCTGTGGGAACAGTATAGCTTTTGTCTTTTCCAGGGTCTTCCTGCCTTTTGAGACAGGAAGAACTTTTGACAGCAACAAACTGAGCAAGCAGAATGCCCCGCCCGCACCCCCTAGCTTGGCTGCCTAAATATGGGAAGGGCCTGTGTTTGTATTTGGGCCATGGGGCAGCTTGGTTTGGCTGAAGGCGTCTTTGTGACAGCCAGGACACACATCCTCTTCCCCCCCTCAGACTGCCTCAGATGTTTTCCATTGCTCACTTATTAGATTCTTTTAGATTTTTGACACCCTTGCACTTTGTTTTTGCATTTTGTACATTGTGTGTGTGTGTGTGTGTGTGTGTGTGTGTGTGTGTGTGTGTGTGTGTGTGTGTGTAAGTAGTGTAAGTGTGTGTGTATAAAACAGTGTAGAGGCACCACTGCAGTGCTTAGGTTAAGGTAGCATTGAAAATTCTCACACCAGGGCATATGATGGCAGCTGTATTGCACACACACAAACGCGCACACACAGAGACACACACATACACACACACACACACACACACACACACACACACACACACAGTCCCTAGTGGACAATGAAGTGTCCTGGAGTGTGTGTTCAGCAGATTGTGGAGATGTGAGGATGGCTGCTGTTAAGGATGCTCTCACAGCTGCAGAGGAGAGGGCTGATTGCATCATGCTTGGTATGAGAGAGAGAGAGTGTGTGTGTGTGTGTGTGTGTGCGTGCATGTGTGTGCGCGCGGTTGACAGTTGTGAAGACCTAAAAAAAAAGTAGAAAAGCTCTGTTTTCTTTGTCTTTCTGTGTGTGTGTGAGTGTGAGTGTCTGTGTGTACATATTCCTGAAGTGAGAGGTTTTCTCACTGTTGAGTCACATTTGGAGTCAGCTGATTTTGCAGTCATCTGAAGTGTTGCTATCAGGTCATTCAGTAGCTCCCCCTAAGTGCCTGTAAACAGCTCTACCAGGCTTGTATTTGTCCCTGCACACAGCCTGGTAGCCTGGTGCCTAATACCTCTGGGGCTGCCATTTGTTAAACATTATGTTCCCTTTAATTGTTTCTCTGGATCCTCTGCTTTCTGTCACTGCTGTTCTCACACACACACACATTTTCACCCTCTCTGTTAAGCTTTTTCTCTCTCTCTCGTTTTCTCTCTCTCTTACTCCCCCCCCCCCCCCCCCTTCCTCGACTCTCTTCCAGTACAAACAGATGCTCTAGTGCCATTCCTGACCTTGCTCTCCCACACTAGGTCACAATCAGATAGCAGCAGAGGGGGATATGAGAGAGATTAGAACACAAGAAGTGTGTGTGTGTGTGTGGTGAAAGAGGAGCCTTGAAGGCACAGAAGAGAGCCTCTCTCTCCTAAAAAGCAGTGAGTGCTTGAATGGAAACACGGGAAGCACCCGTCAAGGCGAGATAGCACATCTCTCCAGCCTCAGAGCCCCTCTCCCCAGGAAGCCACTAGAGCAGCAGAAAGTGTGTGTGTGTGTGTGTGTGTGTGTGTGTGTGTGTGTGTGTGTGTGTGGCAGGGGGTGTTTGAAGATGTGGCTGTTACTTGGAATCTGAGTTTATTTCTACGGAACTGAACTATGTGGTCATCATCCATCTGTCCCTTTTTAGAAGTCATTGAATCTCCCTATGGAGTGCCATGTCCCTTGCAAGCGGAATGAACCATTATAGCGGAATGAACCATTATAGTTGGGATTTCCGCATACATGGAAGCTTTGTGGGTGTTGGCCTTTTCTGTTTGTTCCTTCAATGGTGTGTGTGTGTGCATGAGAGAGAGAAATGGCACCAGGCTGCCTGTTGGCTTTAGATTGTGTGTTCAATTGATCTGCTGCTCTAAAGCTCTTTTTCTTTTTCTGTGTGTGTGTGTGTGTGTTTGTTGGGGAGGGGTATAGAGAGCTCTGGCTGGGCTGTCCTATCTGTCTGACAGGCTTGAAGGAGAAGAGAGGAGAGGAGGAGAAGAAGCCCCAAGTCATGAGTGGAGTGCAGACCTACTGCAGCAAAGGAGAGATGGGGGAGAAAGAGAGAGATTGACGGGAGGTGGAAATGAAGGGGAGATGAGAAAGAGAGACAGAGAGAGAGCGCGATTGGGGGGGGGATGAGTGAGAGGGAGAGAGACTGGAAGAGACAGTGAGAGGACAGGAGGGAATAAAAAGATTTGTTTGACTTTAGAGACGGAGAGGAGTGAGTGAGTGTTGTGAAGTTGTGTGTGAAAAGAATGGTCTGTGTGAGAGAGAGAGAGAGAAGTTTGAAGGTGAGTATATGATAAAAGAGAGGGTAGGAAGCAAGAATGCTCAGAGAAAGCCAGAGTAAACAAGAGAACTACTTCCCAACACACACACAGAAACCACATCATCTTTTCTCTCCCTGTGTTCCTTCAGTTCTCCTCCTCCTCCTCTTCCTGTATTCCTCGAGAGCCCCCGCCCCCTGCTCCCTCAGTCTGCATGGATTAAACCCTCCACACTCAGATTAACGTCATCTCTCCACTTCATCAGTAGCTAGAGCATGACGCCTCTCTGCTACCATGCAGCCACATATGTGCTCTCTCTCTCTCTCTCTCTCTCTCCATCTTGCTTCTCACTCTTTCTTCCTCTCTCTGTATGTCTCTTCCTTTCTCCCTCTCACTCCCTCCATCTAGCAGATTAAGTGGGTGAGATGAAGGAGGAGGGAAAAGAGAATGGGGGGATGTAGAGGAGGAAGAGAGGAACAAAAGCAAGAAAGGAAAAAGGAAGGGGTATTACATAAAGCATATGACATCACTGCGCTTGCTCACCCCTCACTGTTGGGGCCGCTGAGGAGAGGATGAACCCTCACTGGGACACACTGGTCAGCTTTGGGTCTGCAGGAAGAGGACTTATGTCACTTGCCTGCAGGAGAGGGGCTTCTCTCTGTGTGTGTGTGTGTGTGTGTTTGTGTCCGTATGATGTGAGGAGTTTTAAATTAATTTCAGTACACAACTTGCACAGCAAGGCACCTCTAGCACACTGTAGGGTCAGAACGAGACAAGAATATACAGATCACAGATCAGGTAATTACATATAGTCGGCATAATTCCCATTATACCAGTAGTCATGGTACAGGCACAGTTGGTTAGTTTCCATGATGACTGGGCTGTGTCCGAAACAGGAAAAAATGCTGCCTTGGAAGGGAACGTTTGGTGGCAGCAAGGCATCAAGTCATGTCCGAATCAGAGAAATGTGTAAAATTCTGCCTTCGAAGGTACCTTCATTTTGCCCAATTTTGAAGGAAGCATAGATGTATCCTTTATGCGGCCCTCAGCGTCTAACATTCTATTGAATTCTATTGTAAGTGGAGACCCAGTGCCAGGGTTGTTTACCTACACACACACACACACACACCGAGAAATGGCACTAGCTAAGATCTCAACTGTTTGTTGATCATGTTGAACATGACTGGATGGTAAAAAGCTTTGGTGCCGGTGTTTTCTGCAGGTTGTTTTTGCATTTTTTTTCACACCTTGTGTGTGTGCGCGCGCTCGTGTGTGTGATGCTGTAGGCTTTTGCGTTGTGGCTAGCTTTCTCCCTGATTGGCAGGAGCAGATAAACGAGCAACCCAGGACCACAGGCTTACATAAGCAATCCTGCAGAGGGGGGAATGAATGGGAGAAAGAGAGAGAGAGAGAAAAGAACGACAGGAAAGGAAGAAAGAGAGGGGCTATAGTAAAGCAGTCTGAGTGAGAGCAGTCACATAGCTGAGGGAACAGTGTGTGCTTTAGTTTAGGACACACTGGGGAGTGAGACACTGCTTTGAGTTGCTGACACTGACACACACACACACACACACAGTGGGAGGTATCAGCTAACACCTACATCAGGCTATCCCTCCCTCAACATCCTCACTCACATACACACACCCGAACACTTAGCCACTCTCTCTTTCACACACAGAGAACACACCAAGACCCTTTGCACTGTAATTGCATGCATGTGTGGCATTCGATTTATGAGGCACACTGGTGTGTGTGTGCGTGCAAATGTGAGAAGAATTGAGGATATTGATATGTTAAACACCATCGTGTGTGAAAATGTGTGCATATGTGAATCACTATCACATGTGGGAAGCATACACATACGTGTGAGGAAACAACTCTATTATTGCTGTGTGTGTGTGTGTGTGTGTGTGTGTGTGTGTGTGTGTGTGTGTGTGTGTGTGTGTGTGTGTGTGTGTGTGTGTGTGTGTGTGTGTGTGTGTGGAGTAGGTTGGTTAGCTGAGGTGCAAAGTATTAGCAGTGCGTCAGCAACAGCAGACTGGGCTACAGATGACATCACTCCTGGGGGGAGGACAGTGGGAGAGTGTGTGTGTGTGTGTGTGTGTGTGTGGGTGGATGTGTGTGTGTTGAGCGGGTGTGCTGCTGATGCTGCCTTCCTTTTTCCCCGTTTCTCCTCATCTGAGTCATTTTACTGATTCTCTCGCTCTCTTTCTTCCTTCCTATCTTCTCTCTCTCTCTCTCTCTTTAATATCTTTGTGTCTCTTTCTCATCCCCAGAGGTGCATTATGTTCCCCTCTTGCTGCCTCTCGCTTTTGTATTGATGCTTTTGCTGCTGTTCGCAGTGTGCTGAAGCTGTGTGAATCTGTTGTCCTGCGTGTGTGTGTGTGTCACAAGGATGCGTATGAGGGAACGTTGTGATGGGTATTTGTCCCAGTGGTACTCAGGGATTTAGATGTTTGTGTGTGTGTGTGTCTCAATGTACTGCACAGATATAAGCTGGTATATATGAGGCAGAAAACTCTGCAGTCTTGGTATTTGGGTTTTTTTGTGGGCATTTAATTGTCACTGTATGACATAGCAACTGTAATGTAGCACATTTCACTCCACTTTACAGCTCTGTTTTCAGCCTCCTCCTCCTCCTCTTTCTCCTCCTGCTCTTTCTCCTCCTTCTCCTCCTGCTGACTTGGGCTTACACTGGGTCACTAATGAAGCCGGCAGGCAGCACACCAGACCTGTGACAGAACAGAACAGTGCAGTCTGGGGTAAAACACCTGGGAGGAGGGGGACTCCTATTGTGTCTGTGTGTGTGTGTGTGTGTGTGTGTGTGTGTGTGTGTGTGTATTTTGAGACTACTCAAGGAAGAATTGGGGCATTGACACACATACACACACACACACACACCAGAGGCCAGAGGGGGAGGCCTAAGTAACTGGTGGGCTGGTGATCTGAGGGAGGGCTGGGGGGGTCTCTGGGGTGCGGACCTCAGGCCGAAGCCTCCTGAGAGAGGCCGGGTCAGTGGGGCAGCAGCCTCTCGGCGGGTGGGCCTCCCACCACCACCACCACCACCACCACCATATGGGTCTCCAGCTCCGCAGAGGAAATTAGCGCCTGCTGCCGCTGCTGCTATCACTAGCGTTTTTCTGCTCCGCTACACTCCTCCGAGAGGAAACAGGAAAACAGCCCCCACCGTGACCTCCTTCGCTGAACACATGCACACTCACATAATACACACTTCCAAACGCACACTCTCACACACACGCACTTCTCTCAAACACAAAATAGAACATAAGCACACACACCCTTTCTAACTCATAGATGAAATCTCAACCTTTGAACTCAGTTGTACTCTATGCTAACTGTTGTCATTGGCTCTGTCTGCTGCCCTGCTCTCCTGCTAGTACGCTGCTGCTAGTGGGAAGGCACACTTGAGTGGAATGTATTTTTTTTTTCTTTTACACCAGAGTGGCCCGACTAGAAATCGATCTTTTCTGGAGGAAAATTAAATCTTTCTGAAATCGCTCTACCCATCTGTCTGTTTCCTGCTGTTCCCTCTTTCTCTCTGCTTGCTGCCTTAACTCACTCAGTTCTACTTTGATTTTGTCTCTTTGTTTCTCTGTCTTTCCTTCTCATTCTCCACCTTATCCTCTCTTACTCTCTCTGTGTGTCTGTCTCCCTCTCATCCCCTCTGTCTGTCCCCCCCCTTCTCTTTCTCTTTCTGTCTGTCTTTTTTACTCTCCCTGCACCCACCTCTCACACAGATGGAAGTGTGCCAGGTTGGCATCAGTGTGGAGGCATGTTAAATAAAGCTCCTCTCATCCTGCAGGTGTGTGTGTGTATGTGTGTGTGTGTGTGTATATGTGTGTGTTTATGGTGGGGGTGCTCATCTGGCCTTTCAGCTCAACACCACCAACAGACCAGTGGTTGCCTCTGTCTTTCCCATCCACTTCTGTTCACATGTCCATCTGTCTTTTACTGTTTAACTATCTGTCTCTCTTTCTCTCTCTTGCTCTCTCTCTCTCTCTCTCTCTCTCTCTCTCTCTCTCTCTCGCTTGCTGTCACACTTTACTGTTGTAACACATCCAGTGTATCCCCAGTGTTAGTCACTCTCCATCTTTTTCTTTTCTCTCTTTTTTCCCCACTCCTCTTTATCTGTCAATTTACTCTTCACTTCTCCACCTGTTCTCCATCTTCGTAACTATCGTCTACTATTCTCTACATGCATAATATCTCACTCACTTCTGTATACATCTGTCCCTATCTCTGTCTGTCTGCCTGTCTGTATGTGTCTCAGCCAGTCTGTGTGTCCCATGACGGCAGGAGCTGGCTTGGCTGCAGTGATGGGGCGGAGGGAGAGTGAGTGGCGAAGAGAGAAGAGAATGTCAGCCGTTTAATTGAATTTGGAGATAACGGCAGGATCCAATTTCAGGTTGATAATCGACGGCGCTACGCGCGATGCACATGAAAGTGACAGCTTTCACACACACACACATGCACATGCACACACAGCCGGACATACATGCACACATACATATACACGGATACACACACATGTGGATTCAGTTAGTTGGGGCATATCATCTTCTCAGTACCTTATTGGTCTTATTTTCCTTATCAGATGTTTCACTGCATACTGTTTATGTGTGAATATAATGTGTGTGTGTGTGTGTGTGTGTGTGTGTCAGCATCAGCCCAACTATCTGATGATAATGCAATGCCTTTCCCTGCATCGTCACCGTTTTTATTGATGCCATTGCCATAGCAACTGCCTGTGGTATGGTTAAAAGACGTGGAGTGTAGAAATGTGTGTTGGGGGTCTCACCCCAGCTTCTGCGTGCTGTAATGGGTTCTTAATGTTTGCGTGCTAACAAGAGGTGTAATGGGCTACCTGTGTGTGATGAGGTCCACCTCAGTGAGAGTGTCCGCTTTAATGCAGAGTGACCAGCGCTGGAGTGCACCGCTGTTTGTGCAAATGTGTCTGGCTTTGATCACCACCAGGTCCTGATCACACCCCTTTGCTGGGGGGAGCTGCTTATGTGCTGATCTGAGGCCAGTTTTTATGGCTTTGTCGGTCGGTGTGAAGTTTTTGCCACACACACACGCACAAACACAGATAGACAGACAGACACAAACAGACAAACAGGAGGATTCTCTGTAATCCTCTTTCAAACCTATTGCTCCGGAGCTGAACTCAACCCACCATGACCAGGTACAGACCACTGCCACCTGCCTCTTCCCCAACACTTTCTTTCACACATACGCACGCACACACACACATATACGCAAAATCAGTTCACCTAAATCCTTACCTGCCCAGACGGACAAACCTGTCATCTAAACCTTACCCAGTTCAGCCAGAGGGGGCTGATGGGATATTTATTTGCCGAGTCGGGCTTCTGCTGACAGACGACATCCATCATACAGAAAAACTCCAGCCTGTGCTCACCAAGTTGACCCAGTGACTGGTATTGGTTTGGTCTGCTGGTGGTGAAGGAGGGGATCTCTGGCAGACTCCAGCAGCTCAGACTAGCCTAGTATGGGGCTTTGTCTTCCCCCACCCAGCCAACACGGGGTCTGGGCACTGGCCACAGTTACCTGGGATCCATCACTTTGTTGCAGGACCATCTGGAAAATGATTTTAAATACTCATACTTGTTGTAGACACACACACACACACACCTCCATGTATGCCGTTGTGTGTGTTTGTATTGGATGTAGATCTATATGCATACACAAGCATAGCTTGAATACACAGAAATGGAACTGATTTGTATTTATTCCTATATACACACGCATATGTTCATGCAGGCATGTATACATATATATATATATATATATATATATATATATATATATTATACATTTATATATATATATATATATATATATATATATATATATATATATATTATACATTTATATATATATATATATACACACACACACACAACTTAAATACACAGAAATGGAACTGATTTGTATGTATTCATGCACCCACACACGCTCTCACACACACATGATCCACCTACGCTCACATTCACCCTCTTTCACTGTCACACACCTGCACTACCCCACATCTGATCTATCACAGTGAATATCTATTTCTTTTTTGCCCTCTGCATTCGCATACACACACACACACACACACACACACACACCTGCCTGACAACCTGTCTTGCATGATGCAGTACCACGGGTCTTGTGGGATGAGGTGATGTCATCATGTGTGTGTGTGTGTGTCTTTTTCACGAGCTGCATTTGTAATTTCTGAATGATGGTCAGCAGGACAGAGAAAGAGAGAGAGACTATAGATAAAAAAAATATTCCTTGTTCATAAAACTCACCCACACATTCACACACACTTACTGACAAATACGCACGCACCCACACACATAGATAAAAAACACATTTATACACACACACACACACACACACACACACACACACACACACACTGACTTTAAAATCAACATGGTGTGCTTCGTGACTAATCACCCCGCCCGATCTCACCTCATGGCCAACCGACAGTTGCCAAGGAGAAACAGACGCCTCGCTCCTCTCAGAGGACGCACTGTGAATATCGCACAGATTGCAACAAACACACACGCACACACACACACACACAAATACGCATACTTTCCTCCCTCCTTTTCCTCCACAGTAAGACACACACAAATACTCCTCCCACAGTTCCCAGTGTGTGGAGAGAGTCTGGAAAAGCAATGAATGCTTTCAGATTGTAATCTTACTTATTTCAATAGATGCCTGCCCCTTGTGCCAGCCTTTGTGTACTCATGCTTGTCCAAACACATGCTTGACCACACACACACACACACACACACAAGTATGTATTCACAAATAAATCCATGCACCACACACACACACACACACAGAGAGAGAGGCATATACATCCCCTAAGAGGAAGGACAAGGCGGCAGAAGAGGAGGAAGAAGATGAGGCAAGAGGAAGAGTCACGACTCTCCACACCAGCCGCCGCCTCAGAGCCTCTGATAATGCAGCAGGGCTTTGATGTGTTCCCTGCAAATCCCCTGCCTCAATACTGCACACACACACACACACACACACACACACACACACACACACACACACGCATGGCTCTTGTATTCCCTGCCTCTTTGTTGCACTCCAAATATTATGAAAAGAACAGTTTGAGCTGCCAGGTACACATTCTCTTTCTTTCTTTTTCTCAATTTTAATTAGTTAAATTCAAATACACTTTATTGTCATATGTTGCATTGCTAAAACATTCAGAAATAATACATACATTAAAAAACATACAGTGTGTATATAATGCATAAAACTTACACAGAGAAATATACTAGAAGTACAAATATAAGCATGTATACAGATGTCATTGCATAAATGCACAGTACATCTTCCTGTGGGTATGTGCATTTGTGTGTGTGTGGTGTTTGTGTATGTGTACGTCTGTGTGTGTGTGTGGTGGTGGGGTTTGGGTGGGGGTGTGACAGAGGGTTGTGATCATTGTGTGCATCATGGGGTGATTCTCTCTCTCACAAGTGTGTGTGCTGAGACACTGCCAGGCACTGTGTCCAAGACTGTTGTGTCATGTTTCTTAACAGCTCACAGTGTCTCTGTCCCACATTTTCTTCGTCTCGCTCCACTTGTCCTTGCTGTAGATCCCTCTCTCACACTGTCTCTCTTGCTGTAGATCCCTCTCACACATCTTATCTTGCTGTAGATCCCTCTCACACAGTTTCTCTTCATGTAGATCCCTCTCACGCAGTAGATCCCTCTCACACAGCCTCTCTTGCTGTAGATCCCTCTCACACAGTTTCTCTTGCAGTAGATCCCTCTCACACAGCCTCTCTTGCTGTAGATCCCTCTCACACAGTTTCTCTTGCAGTAGATCCCTCTCACACAGCCTCTCTTGCTGTAGATCCCTCTCACACAGTTTCTCTTCATGTAGATCCCTCTCACACAGTTTCTCTTGCAGTAGATCCCTCTCACACAGCCTCTCATTCTGTCTTTACAGAACTTCCTCTTTGTACATTTCTCTCTTTTTTCTACTCTGTCTCTTTTGATCTTTCTATGCATCTATCTCCCCACCACTCTACCTCCACATGTTTGTCACTTTCTCTTCCTCCCTCTCTCCTTCTTTCTTGTGTGTGTGTGTATGTGCGCACTGAAGGTGTATTTGGCGGCCTTGTAGATTGGAATGGCGCGGTTGGTCATCGTCTACCGTCGGCTAGGAACAGGAAACCAAGTGTGTCCGCTGTAAATCTGCTGACTTGAGCGCCCCACTCACAGAGAGCGAGAGAGAGTGAAGCACAGAGTGGTGGATAGAAAGAGAGAATTGAGCAAGAGATTGCAGAG
>JAIFZK010000071.1:5310000-5312500 GCA_027481765.1 Tenualosa thibaudeaui
CAGACTGGCAGTGTGATGGGAGTTTTACTCGGGTGAGCTTTTCACATCTCTTAACCAGAACTCTGGATGACACACACACACACACACACACACATACACACACTTGGACATTTCAGTTCTGTACCTCGATGGGACTCCTGTCTTCCTGTTGTTGATCAGACAGGAGAAGGAGCAGCCAAAAAAAGAAAGCCTCAGTGGATCACCACTCGCTCAGACACTCAGGAGAGGCCATTACTGGGGCACACCGTCTGCCCGTCAGGCTTTCAGACACCCTAACACACTCTCACACACACACATACACTTAAGACAGACATACACACACACACACACACACACACACACACACACACACACACACACACACACACACACTCACACTCACTCACTCACTCACTCACTCTTAAGATCAACACACACACGTCACACAGACACACACACACACACCCTCCCACACATATGCGGACACACACACACACACACACACACACACACACACACACACAGCTTGCGGTCTCCCTGGTATGAGTGGGTGGACAAGACTGGCACCTGTGGAGGGAGCTGGGCCATCATGTTTTGCTCCACCGGCACAGAGTGCTAACACACTCTGACTCGTAAAGCTCTCAAGAGCGCAAAGAACTTTGCCCCCAATTCTTACCAACAGCTACTGTTCACAATGTCTGTGTGTGTGTGTGTGTGTGTGTGTGTGTGTGTGTGTGAGAGAGAGAGAGAGACAGGTCCTGGTCCCTGAAAAAGAGTGTGTACAGTATATTAAGCACAAAAAAGACATTTATTTGCCTCAGAATCATGTTAACCTGACCATACCAAAATCTGTGCTGTCTATCACAAACCACTTTAATGATCTTACTCATAACTGACCAGTTTCATAAGAAATAATTGATCAGTTTCAACTCTTTCTCTCTTTAGTTGTTATGGTTGAGAGCACAAGGGTTCCTCTGGGAAATGTAGTACTGTTTCCTGTGTGATTCTTTTTGGAGGTGATCTACTTGACTCTCACATGTATCTGACATGAATCTATATGAAACTCCGCTTGCGGTTTATAAAAATATCTAGATATGTGTACACAAGTTCTAAAGCCTTCAGAGTCAACAGCAACCCCCCTCTGTCTCTCTTATTCTCTCCATCGCTGTCTCTCCAGCTGATTAAATGGTGTGTGTGTGTGTGTGTGTGTCTACACAAGTGTGATCCATACACCACCCAAATTCCTCTGATATCCAGCTGTGTCTGTTATCTGCCAGTCTTTCATGTCTGATTGATAACAGGCCTAGACGGCAGGTTATGCAATATTCTCTTGTGTGTGTGTGTGTGTGTGTGTGTGTGTGTTTGCGCGCGCATGTGTGTGTGCATGCGTGTACGCATCACAAATGAACCACAAAGCTGTGTGCTGATAGTGGGCTTGTGTGTGTGATTGCTGCTGCCCCATATGTGTGTGTGTGTGTGTGTGTGTGTGCGCGTGCTTGTGTGTACTTGGTATTAACACCACAGATTGGTGCTGTAAAGCTGACTGATTGAAAGTAGAGGGTCTGAAAAGAAATATTGCACTCTCTCTTTCTTTTTTTTTTCCTCTCTCTCTCTCTCTCTCTCTCTCTCCCTCTCTGTGCCACTTTCTTTCCATCTAACTTGGTTTCATCTCTTCTTCCACTCCCGCCATGTCTGTCTATCTTCTCATGTTGATGAAATTCAATTAGCCTTCATGTGGGTGCTGTGTGCTTTGTGCAGGGGATTCGCACTTCCACTGATTCATTAATTCTCTGAGTGGTCTCTCCTCTCTTTTTCTCTTTCACGCTCACACTCTCCCTCCCTTTCTTTCTTTGTGTCTGTGTGTGTGGCATTGTGTGTTTGTGTGTGTGTGCCATTTGCGTCACAGGGGAATCGACTGACTAATTCTGCCGTGATCTCTGTGTGTGTGTGTGTGTGTGTGTGTGTGTGTCTGTCTGTCTGTCTGTCTGGTTGTTTCATCAAGTATCTAAGTGTGTGGGCACTCTAAATGTCTAGCTGGTTTGTAGCCGCCCTGTGCATCTTAAGTGGTAGTAACGAAGCAACATACTTCAGCTGCATACTAACTAAGTAATGGTCTCTTAACAGGCAATATTGCATACCTGTTTTAGTATACTGGGAAGCAGAGATGCATTATGGGAACTGTAAGAGTGTAGTCCTACAGAGAGAGAGCCACTATGTGCTAGGGCTGGCTGGTATGTGTTGGCCCGTGTGCACATCTGGAGGCCCCAGCTTTGGAGGGCCACTGTGTGATTCATTGAAAGTCACCACCATTACAGCACCGCCACAGTCTTGACTGGGTGTGATGATCAGGCATCCATACCCACACTTTTAGACAAGAAAGAATAGAGCAAGACAGTGAGTGAGAGAGAGAAGAGAAGTTTTGTTTGTGTGTGTGTGTGTGTGTGTGTGTGTGTGTGTGTGTGTATGCATGTCAGGGGGGTGGGTAAGGTGTTGTGACCTGGGGTCGTGAGACGTTTTGGGT
>JAIFZK010000071.1:5320000-5522500 GCA_027481765.1 Tenualosa thibaudeaui
TGCTGTCGTGAGATCAAGTGAAGATGTTTATATGTAGGGCTGGGTGCAGAGGAAGGTCTCCGTGGCCTCATTCAAACAGTACAATCCTGACTTCATTTATTTCCTTTCGTTTCCAATGAAAGATTAAAGTAGCACGGGATCTGGTGCAGTGTCTCTCCACACAAGCACACACTGACAGATTGTGTAAATGTGTGTGTGAGTGTGTGTGCGTGTGCCTGTGCGCATGTGTGTGTGTGTAAATGTCTTTATTGGTGATTGTGATGAGCACTCATCGCCCCTTTACCCATGATGCATCTCCTGAACATCCTGATGAAATCCATGGCAAAACCATCATTAAACAGACTTCTTCCTCTTTTAGAACCCAGAAGTTCTAGGATGTGGTCCTCCCGGGTTTATTTTTGCACAGTTTAGAGAGCAGAGTCTGGAGCTGAAGAGGTTAGCTGTTTTGCTGAGGTGTGTGAGGGAAGCTGCCAGCTCAGCCGGCCAGGCCTGGGCGTAAACAGCCTCCATCCATCACCCTCCCCTCCCTGACACTCAGCAGCCTTCCCATCAACCCCCCAAAAACATAAAAAATGAGAGGCAGTATTAATCAAGCCCAGAGAAGAGGGAGGAGAGAACGAGAGAAACACTCCATCCTGTCGGATGTAAAAAAAAACAAATAAATAAATAAATAAACGAATTGCGCAGAGAGTCAGAGAGGAGTGGGTTTGTCTTTGCTTCCTCACAGTTCTGCTTAGAACTTTCTGGAAAGCTTCACAGTACTACCCTTTGCAGCTCCTTGAAGGTTTTAGTTGTAAATAGGTTGTTTTTTATTTTAGCTCTGGGAAGCTTTTATCATCCACAGACCGCTTGGTTACAAAACTGAATGTGAAACATACACAATCTTGTCCTGGTGAGATTTAACAGTGCCCACGGAACTGCTGGAGATGAAGATTCTTTTATTTTACTAAGAGTGTGTAACACCAGGAGACTTCACAGCCGGTGGCTGTGTGTGCAAGATCAGATCCCTCCACAGATGTCTTGCTAAATACAAGCCTGGAAACTTAAACACACATCGGTCTCACAGCAGCTGCTCCGCTCTCTGGAGCGTGACCCCTGCATGTCAGGATAGGTTAAACCGCTTCTTCATTGAACTGAATTACATAAACCAGGCTTTCCCTTTCCTAGAAATAGGCCAGGCAACCTCAGGCTCAGACTCTCCCATCCAACCCCATCGTCTTCACCGCCACTGCCTTCACACACCTGTTCTGTCCTTAGCCCTCAGCCCTCTGCCTATTTCTGTACTTCCTCCTCCTGGCTATTTATACTGGAGTGTGTATGCATCTTGTCTTAGAGTCTCCAAACCGCTGGAGCTAGGCTACAGTTGATGTTTGTGTGTGTGTGTGTGTGTGTGTGTGTGTGTGTGTGGTTTATTTTTTGCTGTCGTTGCTGCTGTACCTCTGGCTGGCACTCTGTCGATGTGTGTGTCTAGTTAGGGCTGTGTGTGGGTATACTTTGAAACAAAACTTCGTCCTCTACTTCCTCCTCCTCCTTTTCCTCCTCCTGCCTTCACTGCCAGTCTGACTTCCACAGTGTCGTCTGTTTGCCACTGTGGAGGTACCTGCAGGAAGTCTGTTTGTGGGTGGCTGAGAGTGGTGCGGTTCAGTTGCGGGGTCCCACCACTGCTAAAGCAGCACCTGTGTAGCTAGCTGTTCAGGTGGAGAGCAGAGGGAGAGACCAGACACTCTGTCTAATGGAGGATAAGTGGAGGGCTTCTGACTTGATATACAAAGATGCTCGGAGATAGTTTCTTTCAGTCCTTCAGTGTTTGCAATCATTTTGTGTGGATTATGAATTTGATTAGCATTTTGGGTTGGCAAGAAGGGTTCAACGGTGGGTAAATACCAGTTATAAGTGTCTGTCTCTGTGTGTGTGTGTGTTTTCCTATATTCACAAGCCAAATGCTTCAAATATTCATGCAATTACTAGCAATTTTGTGATGGTTTTTAACATAACTGTTAGCTCCTCTGTAGAGGCACCAGCAAAGACATTTTTGAAAGTTTTGAAATTTTATTTCCACCTACCACAGTCTGCAGACCACTGGGTGACTACCTGACAGTCACAAAGCCATGGCATAAGTGAAGTGAAGTCAGCATAATTCTGTCCATTATTGTATAGATGCAGATGAATGATGCCTGCACAGATGGCTCTCCATAGCTGACGCCTAGAACCCCTAAACTAAGCACAAAGCAGGCAGTGTTGGGTTGTTTACTTTATAACTGCCCTCCTCAGGGAACCATACGAGCTAGAAAAAAACAAGCGTTATTGTATTCCTGGATAGGAGGGGGAAAGTAGTTCTGCTGTTTTTCTGGCGGCGCAGTAATAAAGCGCTTCAATTTCACAGGTGGCACAAACAGGGAAAACAACTGTAATTTATTTCCCTCATTTGCGTGCTCAGAGAAAGCCCTGATCATTCAAGCAAGTTCACATTATAGACATTAAACTAACCATCTTAACTTTTCTCCCTCCTCCCCTCCCTGTGTTTTCTCCTCTCCTTGTCTGATAGGGGGCCATTCAGCGTGGTGCGGCGATGCATCAACAGAGAAACAGGACAGCAGTTTGCGGTGAAGATCGTGGATGTGGCCAAGTTCACCTCCAGTCCCGGCCTCAGCACAGAAGGTAAGGGGCCTGCTGTCCCTGTCTGCCTGCCTGTCTGTCTCCATGTCTGTCTTTCTGCTTGTCTGTTTATTTAAATATATAGCTTTGTGTTTTCCTGACACGTCAAGATGTCCTGAAAATGGCTGCGAACAAGAGGTAGACATTTGTGTATTCAGAAAGCACCCTCAGCACCTCCAGTCTCCCCTGTGTAGTCTCCGGTCACCAAAGCACCTACCTTTGGATTGGCCTCCTGAGCCATAGAGCAGCTCTGTTTCAACCTGACAGCAGTCTACCTGACTAGCTGCACATCCTGCATTAAGTCATCGTAAAGTGCGAAAAACTGATGACTCACAGGAAGTGGGGGAAACCCAGGGTACTTGAATGAAGTCCAACCACAAGCCTCCCAGCAGCACCTTGTTTTAAAAAAAAAAGAATGGAAGAAAAAAGCCCCTCATCTGCCAGCAAGGGTCCTTTTAGCGTGCCAGCGAGGTGCTGGCTGAGATAGTAAGGAACCCTGACAGAGCCGCTGATCCCTACACTCTACACCCTACACTGGGGGGAGGAAGAGCGAGGGGGAGGAGGCGGCGGAGGCGGAGGTGGAGGTGGAGGAGCGTTGCGTGACCTTGGAGGGCTGCGCGCCAGGGGCTGGAGGAAGCGCTTTGCTCTCCGCGGTCGGAAGTGGCCAGAATTGAATAAGTCCCAGGGGGGCCGCTAACAGCTGGCATGTAGAGTGTGCAGGAGTTGGAGGAGATGGAGGTGGAGGAGTTTGTGCTCTCTGTATGGGTCTGACTGTGCCCTCAGACACACACACACACACACACACACACACACACACACACACACACACACACACACACACACACACACACACCACACTGCGCTTCTTGTGTGAGATATTTTAGAACGTCTACTCTCTCTATGTCTATGCTTCTCCTCTGGCCTATTTGCCTTCTAGCCAACCCTGCTCTGCCCCAAGCACAGCTCATCACTCAGAGTCAGTACAGTCTGTTTGACTGTCTGAATCAGGTGTGTGGTTAGCTTCTAGAGAGAGGCACAGGCTAGTATTACAAGCAGGGAGAGATGGGAACCATACAGAAGATGTGTGGAGCAGGAACAACATTGAGAGCAGCTAGGCTGTGCTCTTAGTTGGATTAATTGGTGTTTCAGTAATGATTATGCCTGATCATGAAAACAGCGTAAATGAAATGTGATTATTTTCAAAGGTTGATGGTTTCATAAATAAAAGGGAGGTGGTTTTAGGTGCATTTAGTTCATGTTAGCCTAGCGCAGGGCTGCACATTGCTGGGTGGTGGCATGTCATTAATGGAGTCCCTCCCGGTCGCTTGGGAACAGGTAGATAATTGCGCAGACTGACACACACCCAACCTGTTGTGGGCAGAGAATGAGAGAGAGGGAGAGTGTGTGCGTGGGTGAGAGAGAGAGTGAGAGCTAGCAAGAGAGAGGGAGCGAGACTATGTATGAGAGAGATGGAGTGTGTGTGTGTGTGTGTGTGAGAGAGAGCCAGTGTGAGAAAGGGAGACAGAAGTCAGGACTGAACATTTAATCCAGACAGCAGTACATGGAGGAGAAGAAAGGAATGGTTAAGAGTAATGGAGAAAGAGAGAGAAAATAGAGGGAGGGTGAGAGAGAAATAGAGGAAAAGGTCTGATGACAAGAAGGGAACAAGTAGAAAACTACTGCTGTTCTCTGTCCTTATCTGACATAATGAGAGAGGCCAGTGCTGATTTCTCAAGGACTGCTCCAGAGGCTGTTCAAAGACCATAACACACACACACACACACACAAACACACACACCCACTCTGGCAGACATCACCTAGGCGTGAGGAGGCTGTTTAAAGCGTTGGATAAGATGGCGATAGGGATGCAGGGATGAGAGGAAAGTAAACTATGAGATGGGGGAGATGAGGAGGATAAGGAAGGACGAGAGACGGAGGGAGGGGAGAAGAGCCTCCTTGATGGGGTTTAGTGTCTCGTGACGGCAGGCAGGGGTTAGAGCTGAAACCCCTAAACGCTTTCTAAATCTCTCCCTCTCCCAGTGTTCCTGAGAGGCCTACCATCAGGGCATACTTATACCTACTCACTCTTTCTTCATCTCTCTTTCTCGACTCTCTCTCTATTTTCTTTTCTCTCTCTTTTCATCGCTCTCTCTTTCTCGCTCTTTCATCTCTGTCTCTGTCTCTCTTTCTCTCTTTTCCACCTCTCTCTTTCTTTCTCTGTCTTGTTCTGCACTTTCAGCCTTTTCCTTCCCCTCTCACTCTATTTCCCTCCATCTCCATCCCTCCATCCCTTCTCCCATCCATTCTTTGCTCTCTGTCTCTCACTTTCTTCCCCCTCCCTCCCTCTGAGTCAGCCTGAGGCCTGGTATTATCACAGTGTTCTGCTGGAATTCAGACTCATTTCTTGTTGAGCGTTTCAGCTCGTCTACATGAGCCCCTGCCTATCCTAGCATTCTCACCCTCCTACTGAATGGGCATCAGACAGGCCAACACACCGGGATACACACACACACACACACACACACACACACACACTACACACACACACACACACACACACACACACACACTCACACTCACATATACATGTATATGTGTGTGTGTGTGTGTCTGTGTGTGTGTGTATATATATATATAGCGAGAGAGACACACACACACACCCCACACCCTTTTCACTTTCTCACTCTCTCACTCTGTTCTCTCCCTGTGTTTTTATATCAAACATGCAATTACTTTCTCCCACATACAAATACCCACAAATTCAAAAATAGACATGCATAGTTTTTCTAATGCACACACACACACACACACAGAAATTACCTTGCCCTGAGCAAACACACCCTTCTCTAATAATATGATAGCCTTGACATTCAGTTCATTGTGTTCTGCCCTACAATGTGCAATTTACTGCTGGTATCTCTTACCAAACCATCTGTCTTTGCAAAGTCTTTGTGTTTGACAGCTGAACACATTCAAAGGTTAAACTGTGTTGCCAATAATGTAGGTTTATAAAAAGAGTCACAAATACACTAGTGTCTGTCTGTGTCCCTGTTGAGTTTATTAAGAATATTATGGATTATCTCACTGGCTTTTTGCATACAATATTAGGGTTTTTAATTGCCTTTTTATGCAGTTGTAGATGCACTTCGTAGCTTATAGCAATTCCAACTCTCCAGGGTGGAGCGGTGAGCCTACACTATGATAGAGAGTGTAAAGAAGGAAGTTAAGGAATTAAAATGATCCACTATAATGAATGTCAATATGGTTCATAAATCACTCAAAACAGACATGCACCCTACTGTCATACCCATGGATATCAGTTCACCAGGATGTGTACAGCTAACAGACAGTTGGCCTGATGAGTCCGACGGAGAGACTGGCTCCCCTTACGTCTGTCTGGTAATGTCCACCTCAGATCCGTTTCCACCTCCAGTAAATCTCCCTGCTGGCAGGCGGCCAATACGGTGACAGCAAAACAGAGCAGTCCCCCCACAACCCTCTCGCTACCCGCCCCAGTCCAGATGGGACGCCTCATGATGCCGGTGTCTCTGGCTGAGGACAGACAGGTGTCTCCTGAGGAAGTTGTCTTCTTTTCAGGGTCCCCACCCTGCTAAGTGTTTCCAAATTAGATCACTGGGCTTTCATACTGTACTTGATGTATTGAATGGTTACATCATGATAATTGCACTCAGAAACTGCTTTCTTTGAGCGCTCTAGAGGGACAGATGGTCATGGACAATAAATGTTGCTTTATAAATAAGTGAAATTGTGTTCAAGGGATTTTGCTGAAGCTTTAGTACACCATTTCTGCTAAAGGTTTAGTTCAGACAAGCGGACGCCATGCATAATTCATGTGCTATCTGATACAGTGGATGGAGAGCAATGGTATGGAGAGGAGTGTTTGCAACATCCTTATCGTTGCTTTGGATAGTCAGAGCAGCCTCTACATCAGCTGAGGGAAAAGTAATTGAAAAAAATGAAGTGAGTCCATTTAAGGCTTTGAGGAAAGTGAGAGAGGAGGAGAGATTTGGGTCAGAAGGAACAGGGGCGCGAGCAGGGGAAAAAATGTAAGAAGCCCGGAAGAGAGAAGGAGGGAGAGAGAAGTAGTGAGTTAGCAAGCGAGGGAGGGAAGGACAGGGAGACGGAGGAAAGGAAAGCGAGGGAGTGGAAATGAAAGAGAGAGAAAATTGAAGCGGACAGCCCAGTCACACTTGGACTGGAAAAGCAACTACTCCAGGGAAGAGAGATGGAGGGCTGCTCAACTGCAGCGGTGATTAAAACACACACACTCACGCGCCACACACATACACACATGAACACACACACAGACACGCTAAGCCCACAGAGTTCTGGAACTAATAAAGAAAAAGCGGAATTACACACAGCTTGGCGGCGTGTGAGGTGCACTGAGACGCCGCTGAGTGGGAGTGGGAGTCTGGTCCTGACAGATGTGATGAGAAAAGATTCTTTTCCAGCCACTCCTCTGTCTGTCAGGCTCTCCGCTGTCTTTACTCAAAGTCTAGAGAAGAATAAGGCTGAGAATAGTTGCCAGTGATGGCTCAAAGACTGAGAAACTGAAAGTAGCCAGCTCCACCACTGATCAGACCAGTTTGGGCCCGTTGTGAGCTGTGAGTCAGAGTTTGCCTGAAGCTGATGATGTGGTTTACACACACACACATACACACACACACGCACACACACCATTGATATTTTTCCAAGGAGATGATTAGATCAAAACCCACAGAACCAGTTATGTAGATGCCCAGTGAAGTTATCCCATCTACCATTGCCTTTAGAAGTAATCTCAGAGGTACTGAATGGTAGCAGGCAAAGATTGTCCCGTAAAGATTGACTGGTACTTATCCAAATTTGGTATTTATCCACTTTTATCTAAAGTGGCACGGGCCACTGTTTTGAGATTTGGGCATCGAACCCGCGTCACCCAATTGTCATTAAAGGGACATAACCGTGGCTCCACCACACCCGCAGCAGTGGAGGGGGTTATCAAACCTCAAAGAGTTTCTACGCCCACTGCCATAGTTCTCGACTTCAGAAGGTGTGCTTGCGGAACACTGAAGCGTTTTTGGCAGAGATCTGTTTGGCTTGCCATTACACACACCTTTCACTCCCTTCACGATGAAAGATTATGTCAAAAGTTTTAGAGCCCCTTGCATAGAGGCAAAGCATGTTTATCTAGAGGTTTTGGGCTTGGCAGCAGGAGCCTGGTACAGGGGCAGGTTACAGCTAGTGTCATGTCGTAGTTTGGACTTTTTCCCGGTGTGTCTGTGTTCACATGTGTGCGGAGGTGCATACATGAAAAAGTGTGTGTGTGTGTGTGTCTCCTCAGAGGAGAGCTCTGGCTGCTTTTCCACGCTACTGCAGTTTTTCCTCTCCCGCAGAGGCTGGATAAATCTCATTTGGCAGCTAGAGTCACGTTCAGTATGTTTTCTTTCGTTCTCTCTCTCTCTCTCTCACACACACACACACACACACACACACTCTCAGTCTCACTCTCTCAATCTCACACACTCACTCACTCAATCTCTCAAACACACACATACACACACTTTTTGTCTTTGTCTTTTTTATTTCTTTTTTTGTTTCCATCTCTGCGTGTTTTCTTCTCATCATTTTATCTCTCTACCTCTCAGCCTTTGTGTCTATCTTGAGCCTCTACCCGTCTCTCTCCCTCTCTCTCTCTCGTTCATTAGTTAGAGACGAGGCATGGGTTGAGATTGCCTGAAGCACAGGCTATGTTTCATAAGGGCTTTGTTTCTTCCAAAGGCAGCTCATGTGTGAACATCTTATGACTCAGTATCACTTCTCTCTCTCTCTCTGTCTCTTTCTGTCTTTCTCTCTTTCTCTCTCTCTCTCTCTGTCTTCCTTTCTCTCTCTCTCTCTCTCTCTCGCTCTATCGCTGTTTTACACACATACAATTTCTCTTGAAAGCACACACACACACACACACACACACACACACACACACACACACACACACACACTTTCTCTTGAAAGCACACACACAGACCAAACCCCAGCTCGGTCTGCACCATATTTAGAGGTGTAGGGTCATTGAGAGGTCTGCACTTTAGGTCTAGCACCGTCTCATTGACTCCTCAGGAGATTATTACAGTGAAGAGAAAGACAGACAGAGGGAGAGAGAAATGGAGAGAAAGATGGAGAGAAAAGACAGAGGGAAAAGTGCAATCACATGTTCCACTGGAGGTAATCGTTAGCCTCCACTTTATGATGGCAGTTTTATGCTCTCCCTTTAGTTTGGATCAGAGGTGGGAAGAGTTGTTTCCGTTGATAACATTCTTTGTACTGCATTTAGATGTTGTTGTTGTTGTCATTTTTGTTGTTTTAAAGGTTAAAGGTCACGTATAGCTCCATAAGTCCACTTCGAGGTAATGTTTATGGGGTGTGTGGGGCTTTTTGCTGCATCTCAGCTCGGTTTGCTTTTTTTCTGAGGGGTAGAGGGTATAAAAAAGGTTGGTGAGTCGTGAAATTATCCCTCTGCAAAGCACCTGATTGCAGAGGCAGGGCCAGACGCACCGAGACAAGACGCTGTTATTTTCCAGAAGAAAAGAAAAGAAAAAGAAAAAACACACAAAAATGAGAGAGGGTGAAATTGCATTTGCTTTTCCTTGCAATTTTACTTTTCTTTAAAGAACCTCTCCCATGTTGTTTTTCACCCAGACCAGCGCCTCAGGTTCTAACAAGCCAGTCCATCTCCCTTGCCTGTGTATTACATTACATTATTATTGTACACACACACACACACACACACACTATTCACAACATTTGGTTGGACTCAACACCTTCCCCCTGCTGATCTTCTCTTTTATCTAATTGTGAAAGCCAGTAGGCTACTTTATGCTCATCCCCATAATGTGACAGCCATATTTGTTTTGTCAAGTTGTAATACTGATGGTGGGATTGTGGCTTGAACAGGAAAGCTAATGTGATGTTGATGGCAAGCAGTTGCACCATGGCACCAGAGCTAGCATTGCAGCTAGCCTAGCACACGTCCCCCACAAAGCCTCTTTAGTGACCCACTCCACGCTAATGCCTCAGCAAGACTCCCTGTGAAGGTAGACACTTTCAGACACCTGCTGCTCAATTAGCAGCAGGTATCAGAGAAAGTCACTGCGAGTCTCCAGCACAGACCTTTAAAGCAGTCCTACTGCAGTCAGAGAGAGAGAGATAAAAAGATGGGACAGAGGTACTGTAAGGATGCTGGGGGTAAATGGAGAAAGAGAGGGAGACAGGGACACACACTGTACACACAAACACACACACACACACACACACACACACACACTCTTGCATGCTCAAATGCACAGAGAAACCAAAACAGCACACGCACATGAAATGAATACACTCATCTCGTGCAGGTGCCCGCTGTCCTCTCCTATTACACACACCTGAGGTTGCTGGCCCTAAGCTCTCTCTCTCTCTCTCTCTCTCTCTCTCTCTCTGTCTTTCTCTCTTTCTCTCTCTCCCCCTCTTTCTGTCCTCTCCTGTTCCACACAGGTTGCTGGCCCTAAGCTCTCTTTCTCTCTCCTCCACTCCACTAATGTGCCACTGCTGTGTTTTCATGCAAACACGGGAGCATCGTTTACATGGTTGTGCACTGCAGAATTTAGTTTGAGCATCTCATCATCTTTGAGCATCTCATCATCTATTTGGTTTTACCAGAGAGGTGTGTTTGTGTGTGTGTGTGTGTGTGTGTGTGTGTGTGTGTGTGTGTGTGTGTGTGTGTGTGTGTGTGTGTGTGTGTGTGTGTGTGTGTGTCTGTCTGTCTGTCTGTGTTCCTGTGTGTGTGTGAGAGAGAGAGATTCTTTGTCTCTGTTTGTGGAAGTGTGTGAGAGTGAAAGTGTGTATGTGTATTAGTCTATGTCTGTGGAAGTGGATGTGGATGTGTGAGTGAACAAGGGCGTGTGTGTGTTTGCCAGTGGGTCTACTCTTGTGTCTGTCTTTTCACTCCTCACCTGATGACGCACTGAGCGCATCAGACCATATGCCTCCCGTTGCCTGGGCGACTCGGGGCCCGTCTCAGGTGTTCTCTAGACGAGGGGCTGTCTGTTGCCATGGTCACATCATGCCTATTGTGTTTATTTGTTTCTGTGTTTATTTGTTTTCATCACAGGCAAAATCTGTCACTTATGACTGAAGCCAACCCACATCTACCACAATACTTAGGCATTGTCTAACCCACAGACTTAGTCTGTCAGCTGCCGTGATTTCCAGTCATTTAATTGGAAAGTGTGTAGCTGTGCATTTCAAATTGACAGGTTGTCAGTGGTTATATTTTAGTGTGTATGACTTCTCAGGGTTTGAGTTGGTGATTTGTTGTTTATTTATATTTTCCTCTATGAGCAGTTAAGCGGTAAGCACACACACACACACACAGTTTCTTTCTCAGTTGCTTTGCCTTTTTATGCTTCATGTCTCATGTTTTTATGGTTTTCTTACTGTTTTTACATTGTACAAGGCCTCTCTCTTTCTCTCTCTCTCTCTCTCTCTCTCTCACACACACACACATACACACACACACTCAAATGCACACAAAAATATTCCAGTCAATTCTGTTCAATTCAAAGTACCTTTATTAACATGACTGTTGAAACACAGTGTTGTCAAATCTTCTAGTATATCAGACCCAGTTAACCCCCCCAACCCCTTCCTCCAAGCCACGGTGCCATCCTGCAGAGATGGGAGCTGCTTGCGGCTGGCAGATATCGACCGCCCCCTCTGCGTATCGACGCCTCTCAACTCAAGAGCCCTCCCGCTCATGGGCCCGCCCTGATATTTCTGTCTGCTTGGTGCTTTTCATGTTTGCTACAAAAAAAAGAGAGCGAAGGGGAGAGAGGCGAAAAGGAAAAAAGAGAGAGAAAAGAAAAAGGTAGAGTAGAATAAACAAGGCTGATAAAATACCGTATCAAACGCCTTCTGTTTGAATAATCTGACTCTATGGAGGCGAGTCAGCGTGGAGGGGCGAGGTTGCCTGTCTATTGATTTCATTCCAGGTCCCCTGTGTCCCCCCCTAGTCATGAATCTATCCTGGGCTCCATCATAAATGTCCGCGTTGAAATGCGATGTGGTCCTTCGCATACACACAGTCTCTCTATCTCCCTCCCTCCCTCTCCCTCTCTCTTCTTTCTCTCTCTCTCTCCAAGTGCATTACAACACAGACTGACTGCCAGACGCCAACCCCTTTTACGATGCCGCCGCCTTTCCCTCATGACAGCCCAGCACCAAAGGCCCGGAGCTCAATTTATATCAATAGCCAAGTAATTCAAGGCCTCGTTCATTATCAGAGACTGATAATGGAAATGGGATCTCGGCGTCTGTGCATGCAGACTGCTGCGAGTGTTTGTGCATGTGAGCAATGTCTGCTAGCAGTGTGTGAATCACTCCTTGTTTTACTAAGTTGCTCGACATAGTGCCACCGTGTATTTAGCATCAGATCGGTGTCTACACACCTGGACATGAATCAGTTGTTATCTACTGTATGTAGTATCGTCCTCGTCTTCACACACACACACACACACACACACACACACACACACACACACACACACACACACACCACACACTACTCACCACTCACCACTCACCACTCCCATCCCACCCCACATTGTTCCCAAAGAGCTGCAAACCCCACCGACTCTGAGTGCCGTGGCACCAAAAGCCAACCCATCATCCAGGTGGCTCAGTGTAAGGCGATGGCCACAGCTCGTCCTTAATAGCTTGGTTTGTTCTGAGGCAGCAGGTTTTCGCACAGCAGCAGTCAGATGTTTCTGCTGAGGCCACTAACCTGAGGCAGACTCAGACTGGCCAGGTTATTACTGCCTGAGTGATGTTGTCCAGGTTCGGATAGAGGCTCACGACATGGCAACTATAACTTATTCTCTGGCCGTCATGATAACACAGTAAGACAAGACAAGCAGGAGTAGAGGAGAAGAAACTTATTTCAAGGTTGTTGTTTGTAAAGCTGTGGGCAAAGTGATATGTCTTCAATGTGTAGGGCTCACCACATGTGATCAAACACCGTTCTGTGGGGGCTTTGAGATTTGACCTCTCACCTCTGCCTTAAGTAAGCTTGTGTCATCTCACCATGTTCTGATTTTTAAAATATTTTCGCTGTACCATTGTGCAATGTGTGATGTGCCTGTATGCTCAGGGAAACTTCTTTGTTGTGATTTGGCTTTGCAGGTCATCATAGTGGCTTTGTGGTTGTATGTGTTGAATGGAGCTTTTCCGTATGGTTGATTCTATAGGCTGTAGTGAGATCACTGTCATGTGTATGCTGTGTTATGCTATTATGGTTTATTCTGTTGTCTAGTTCTTTTGTGTTCATATCGTGTGGTGGTGGAGACTGTGGTTGTACTAAAGCGGGTAGAGTGGTGTGCTTTGGCTCATGCCATGCTGCTACAGTCTGTCCAGTGGTTCATGATGCTTTTTATGAGCAGCAGAGAAAGAGACACTGCAGTCCAGCTCTGCCCTCAGCTGTGCTGTGATCCTCCCTCTCCCTCACTCCCTCTCTCTCTCCACCCCCCCCCTCCCCCGTCTCTCTCTCTCTCTGCGTGTGTGTGTGTGTGTATGTGAGCTGGGGGGCTGCCTTTGATTTGGTCACTTTTCACAGTGATCGTCCCACAAGCCCAAACTGCCAGTAGACATATTCCACCAGCCCTGGTGCTAGCAGTGGGACAGATTGATTGTTTGGTGTCACAGCTGTGTGGGGCAATTAAAATAGATGGAATGGGGATTATGGAGAGAGAGAGAGAGAAAGAGGAATTGGAGGAACGAGAGAGGCTCAAGAGATTGATGGACAAAAAGTATGTGAGAGAGAAAGAGGACAGAATGTGTGATAGGGAGAGGAGTTGAAATATAGCTTGCATTAGCATGCATGTGTGAATGTAACAGGAAACATCTCACATTTAGGAGGGCTCTATAGCAGTAAGAGAGAGAGGTGTGTGTGTGTGTGTATGTATGTGTGTGCATGTGCATGCACACTGTGTGCTGCCTGCAGTGTTGGGTCTACCCACCTCATCCATCACAGACAGTCTGGAGCGGCTCAGACATCACTAGGGAGTAGGGGAGGTAGAGACCTAACACATCAGCACAGTAGCATAGAACACCTGCTCACAGCCAACCTGCCATTAATACAATTGCATCAGTGTTTTTAAAGGAGAACCATTGTTTATCAACATGCCACCTTCAGTTCAGAGTTGTAAGAGCCACTGGCCAACCAATGATGTAATGCAGCTCAGAAGTGTACTGGGTCTTTAGCACCCCTACTGGTGGGGAATGTCATGGTTGCCAACTTGGGGCACAAGAATGATGTAATGGTAGCATATTTCCTAACAACAAGTCAGTTATGCACCACAATCTGGAATTAATATTTTTAACAAAAACATTTTAATTTTAGGACAAAATCAGGACATGCCTAGCTATAATAATGCATTATGCATGTAACACTCAATTGTAACACAGCAGTGTTTCTCTGAACCTTGCCAAATGTATTACATGTCGAGGCATATTGGAAGAGCGGTAAAGTTCAGTTCGGCTTAGTCAGTCTCACAGTATCTAGTGACTTCTGCTCACTGTTAAACAGACCAGCAGTTGTTAAAGTTTCTCAGTTGTAGTAGTAGTCTGTTTCCGTGTTAGAGAGATGAACTGGTCCTTCTTGTTGTTGTAACACTATGCCTGAAGGAAGACTCCCTCAGAATCCAGCCTATTCTATTCTAAATCTATTCTATTTCATTTTTATTCTTCATTATTAAATTCATTTCTTTTTAATAAAGTCCTTACTCATCAGCTCCTTTTGTTTCTGTTTCCGTGTGCGAAGGCGTGCTAACGAGGAGAAGGAGGAGGAGGAGGAGGAGACTGATGAGCAGAGCTGGTGGAGGCTGAAATACTTCCTAAATCTGCCGCTTTTAAAGTGCATGTAAAACACAGCAAATCAAATTAGCTTTTGTGACCTGGACAATTAAAAATGAAAATGAGGGTATTATGTAATGAGGTATAATTGTGTGTAAAGAGTGCCATTCAAATTTAAATGCCTCAGTTTCAGCAGTATTCAGTGTTATATTGTGGTGCTTAAAAGAAAAAAACAACTGAATGAAAGGTATTATGAAAGTGATTTTTTAAATAGGTGGATGAAGCAGTTTGAAGGGGAATCTCTACCACCGTTGACACTAGTCGGCAGGTTTAATACCAGTACTAGTGCTCACGTGACACACACACACACATATTCATCAGTCAGTCTGTCCAGTGTCCTGGAGCAAATCAGTAGTGGGTCCGATGGGTCTGGCTGTTGGCATCTGGGAGCCTTAGGCCTGGGTCACGGCGGGCACCCCATGACACCCCATCTGTGGCCACACCACATGTGGTGAAGGGCCTGATTAATTGCCGGAGCAGGCCAACTGGATTATCTGGGGAAAGAAACAAAACATGTGATCTTATTGTCATCTTGTTTGTGGATTCCTCCTTTTTGGCTGCTTGAACCAGAAAACCAGAATGTAGACAAACATGCACGCATTCTCTCACTTATTCTGTCTGTTTGTGTGTGTGTGTGTGTGTGAACCAGAAAACTAGAATGTAGGCAAACATGTACTCATTCTCTCACTTATTCTGTCTGTTTGTGTGTGTGTGTGTATGTGTGTGTGTGTGTGTGTTTGTGTGTGTGTGTGTGTGAACCTGAAAACTAGAATGTAGACAAACATGCACGAATTCTCTCACTTATTCTGTCTGTGTGTGTGTATGTGTGCGTGCGCATACTCAGCTGTTAGTGTGCAAGTAATGCTGAGACTTTCACACATACACACACTAACACACACATTATTAAATGTTGCTGAACTGGCAGGAAACTATCAAGCATAGACACACACAAACACTTACAAATACACACACTGGAACATACTCACACATGGGACAAGTGTGAAGGTGTCAGTGCCTCAGTGGGTGGGTAGGTGTCACCGACCTAACTGCAGTGACAGAGACCTCTAGAGAGACTGCATCTGTCCCACATGCTCTCCACGCTCTTTGTGTGTGTGTGTGTGTGTCAGATATGTTTATTGTGTGTATGTGTTTCTATCTGTGTGTGTTTGAGTTTGCGTGTTAATGTGTGTTCACGTGTGTGAAGGGAGTGGTAGTTGTGAGGTTTGTCAGGGCCATATGGAGGTCTACTCTCTCAGCATGGGTCTCTATGGCTGACCAGTGGAGCCTACGGCTCTTGCTCACTCGCCCTTTTCCCCTCCTCTCTCTCTCTCTGTCTCTCTCTCTCTCTCTCTCTACATACATATATATATATAGAGAGAGAGAGAGAAAGAGAGAGAGAGATAAATGTATGAATATGATTGAATGTACTGTTTCACCCTTTGTCTACATAACATTATTAAAGATCATTGTCAAAGTCATTCCATTTCAACATGCGTCTTGAAACATGTAAGCATGTAGCCTACATGTTAGCATGTAAAAACCTGCACACTCTGATGTCCAGCACAGAGAGTGTGGCTAAGTCAGGACACGTTCCTCCAACTATAAAGGCCACAGCTTTACACCTTTGACTATAATAGCCCATGCACTAGTTTAAATGTTATTAGCATCACTCACAGCCCACAGCCATCCAATCACCATGCTTTGGAGTGTGCTTAGCAAGATTAGCATCTGTGGTGCTAAGGCAGGGAGGCCTGAGGAAAAGACATTAACATAGCTCAGTTGGAGCTATTCTCTCTCTCTCTCTCTCTCTCTCTCTCTCTCCCCATCTTAACCCGTGTGGGCAATGACATTTAATTATGCACCGCCGCCGCCACTCCTCCCTGGGTTCTCCGCTACACTGCTCCACTCTCCCAGTGAAAAAAGTGCCCCGACGCCACTAACCGGAGCCAGATAAGTGTCCACCTTCAGGCTGTTGCTACATGCTCCTAATGCCATTTAATGACTGTTGGCTGGAGATTATGAAATCACAAAAGGCTTTGTCAGGCAGTTTGTCCCACTCTCTTGTTTATATAAAAAAGAGCCTCCATTTTTAAAATGAGAGAGAGAGAATTTTTACCTCTCTTCTGCTTCCCTTTTTTCCTGAATTTCTTTCACCCTTGTCTGTGATCCCACCATCTTTCTCTCTCTCTCTCCCTTTCATTTTTCCTCTGTTTTCCATAGTCAACTCTCTCTCCCTTTTGATTTCTCTGTTGTTCTTCCACTGTATCTGATTCCACTTATGTCATGTTATGTCATGCCAAGCCTGACAGGAATGCGACATGATGATATATTTGCAGGGTAAGGAAAGAGTTAAAAAGAGAAAGTGAGAGAGTGGATGAGCGAAGTAGGGAGCAAGAGTGACGGGGGTACAGAGAGTGATGGCACGAAGATGGAGCAGGTCAATAAAAAAAGCGAGCGGAGGCAGGTTGTGGAGGCCGATTGGAACGGTGCCAGTGTCTGTGTTTGGCTGGAGGCTTCCGGTGCTTTCTGCCAGAGAATCCTGCAGGCTTTGTGTCCGGAGCCGAGCTGTCAGTCCGCCTCTGTCCATACGCCACTGATCTCTCTGTACTCCCTCCACAAAACAT
The DNA here is from genome assembly GCA_027481765.1 of Tenualosa thibaudeaui. Taxonomy (NCBI): domain Eukaryota; kingdom Metazoa; phylum Chordata; class Actinopteri; order Clupeiformes; family Clupeidae; genus Tenualosa; species Tenualosa thibaudeaui. The sequence continues at coordinate 5,337,229 of JAIFZK010000071.1, forward strand.
GGCATCTCCACCCCAGGTTCCAGAACCACCACCAACCCTCAAATGGACAATATCACCTCAGGCCAAGATTCGGAAACACACCGGAGCCTACAGACAGCGACCCCATCATGTGAAAATGATGAGGGAGATACACACCGCAGGAGGTTCTGAAGTCTCTGACAGAGACCACTGTCTTGGTGCCAGGCTTTGGCAGATAACATCCAGTGGTCTTAAGTCAGAACTGTCTCCGAGCCTCTCTCAAAAACCTGGAACTGTCTTCCTCCTGGCAGGCTCCATCCAGCAAAGGAACCATCTAGACCTGCCTGACCCACTGAGGTTCTGTGAGGCTTTCTTGTTTGCTGTTGTCAGTTCAGTAACACCCAGTGTTTTAAGGTATGCTATGCAAGTCTGGGAACTATGAACTATGACTTTTGCGCTTTCAAAAAAACTTTCAAATGATATCATATCAGTAATATTGACCAACAGACTACAGAGATGATGAGTGTGAGGATTTGTAAAATTGGGCAAAGGACAAAACAAGGAAATACGGCTGCGAAGTTTACTACCAGTGATATTATCTGTAATTTTGTTTGGGCGCTGCCATGTTGAACATTATGTGTCTGAACTCGTTATGAACTATGTCAAACTTTGGGCATCCTATCAGTCTAGCTAACACATTTCCTAGATAATGTAGCTGTAATCTGCTGGTCTGTAGCCTATGCCTACACGACTGAAGTACCAGTAATTGTGGAGTTGCAAAATGTGGATTATGGACATAGCTAGACCATGTCAGGTTAGCAGTTTTGTGTGTGTGTGTGTGTGTGTACTGCTGAAAGTGGCGTTAGATGCTGTGTTTTAAGCAAAACAATGCTTATGTGTTACGTTATGTGCAAGCTGTATGGATTTCATTTATGGTCACATCCCTCTGCTAAAACGCTGGTTGGTTTGTTTTGTTTGCCATTGTTTATAAGGTAGAAACAAACTTCTACCTGCGCTGTATGCAACCATAAACCGTGAAATATGAAATCACAACTAACTTTGCGCTGGCTTGAGTACACCTTTTCGTGAGTGCCTGTTTGGAACGTATGTGGATGAGTTGTACAGGTGTAAAAGTTTTGGTGTGAGTTTAGGTGAATGTCAGGCCTGCTCAGGTGTTCAGTGCAGGTACTTTTCATTAGATTGGGTTCCTCAGTGGACCTGTCCCCTTCCTGTCTGCCTGCCTTTCGTTTGGATGCCCCCATTCTGTCGTAGACCAGACTTCCCTTTTCCTACCTATACATAAATACACTCACTCACTCACTCAAACACAAACACACACACACACACACAGATATTCTTAGATCAGACTTAGATAACACTTCCCTTCCCAGACACACATTCAGTTACGCCCACTTTACCAAAAGCTTCACTCATAGAGTTTTTAGCCACCTTTGATAAACGCACACAACCTTCAACGAGTGTCCCTGGCCACCTAACCCAGCCTCTCTGACCCACTGCAGAGACGCGTCTGTTACTCCTCTGCTCTGGCTCACAGACAGAGGGAGGAGACGGGACGATATGATAGAGAGAGAGGGGGGAATGAAGAGAGTGAAGAAGATTGGTCTTTGCTCCTGGGGCCTCTAACTTTCTCTTTTGTTGAAGTTTTTAATAATACTTTCTTCAGGGGCATGTGACCCACAAATGGCTCAGAGGCTCAGACTAAAGTTTAATGCCTCTCTTCCTTCTTTCGTTTTTTCCCCTCTTCTGTTCATCACTTTGTTTCTGCTTTTCTATGGCCTCACCTTTGATGCCTACCTGTACTGTTCCTTCTCCTCTTTCATGTTCGACAGGTTTCTCTTGCTGTCTGTTTTGACATATCTTATCTTTACATTCTCGCTGTCTCTCTTGTTAATTCTTCCTCCTCCTCTTCTCTGCTTTTCTCCACATCCAAATCCTTCCTTTCCATTTCCCTAGACTGGCCACCCCTGTGGAAATGGTCTAGTTCCACCAATGGTTATGAGTCCTGAGTCAAGGTCCAGTGTGGCTGTAGAGTTGGGAACAGTGGTGTGTGTGTGATCTGTTTAGACCAGGACTTTGTGTGCACTTATGCAGGAGTTCCATGACGCCCACAAGTTGGTTGGATGAATAACAATCTCTCATTCCACTCACTCACTCACTCACTCTGTTCCAGACACACACACACACAGACACACACTCACACACAGACACACACACACACACAGAGACACACAGACACTTGTTCTTGCGTGTGAGTTGTGTGACTCCAACCGTCTCATTGATAGTCGCATCCCTGTTGTTTTTTTTTTTATTCCCCCCCATCCATCCATCCATCCATCCATCCATCCCTCTGTCAGTCCTTCTGTTTGTCAGTCCATCCATCCATCCACCCTTCCACATGTGTCAGACAGAAAGGCAGAAAGTATGACAGAAATGGCTGATGATGGACAAAAGAAGACTATTTTAAGGAGAATGGAGACAGTACACACAGTCCTGAAGAGATGAGGGGCAAGGCAAGGGCAAGACAAAGATGCTGGGCGATGCAGGATCAGCCGTAGTGTATAGTGGCGGCCATATTGCAGCCCCTGGGCTGATGAGTGCAAGTGCCTTCTCTTCTCTCCATTGTAAATTGGCTGAGTGATAGGAGGAATCTCCCAGCAGTGCTCTTTATTAGTTATGTCAGGCTGACTGATTTCTCTTGCCCTGCTCTCTCTCTCTCTCTCTCTCATTCTCCCCCTCTCTTTCTCTCTCTCTCTCTTTAACTCCTTCTACTCTACCTCTCTCCCCCTATTTCTCTCTCTCCATATCTGTTTCTCACTCACTCACTCGCACGCCCCCCCCCCCCCACACACACACACACACACACACCCAGCCTGCCATATTTGCACTAGGAGATATTAAAAGTTAATGCAGTTATGGAGGAGAGAGTGTGAGAAAGATTGGAAGGGCGGGGGCGTGTTGGTATGGAGCGGATACAAAAGGGATGTATATATCACACTGTGTCGAGGGGAATAAAAATGGCCACTCGTCTGTGAAGGGCGGATATGGGGCAAGCTGCCGGGAGAGAGATTTCCCGTAGAAATGGAAGAAAAAGCTGCCTTTGCTTTTCCTCTCAGTATGTCAGCCTTTTGTTATGGGGCCAGTGAAAGGATGCTGGTGTTGTAGTTCCTGGATGAATGGTGTGTGTGTGTGTGTGTGTGTGCGCGCGCAGGATTTCTCGTCCTGAGTAGATAGGCTGTCCTGGGTAGATTAACAGATGGATGGTCCCTGTGTGTCAGAACGGAAGTGGAAAGAGAATGTGTGTGTGAAAGACACATGCATATGTTTGTGTGTGTGGGTGTGTGTGTGTGAGGAAGTGAGAGAGAAGGACAGACAGATTAGATGTGCTTGTATACAGTATGTGCTTGTGTACTTGTGTTTGGAGAGCATCAGATGTAACAGAAACACAGGAATCCTTAATTGGCAGCCAGACATGGCATTGTCTTGTCAGTGTCTTAACTAATGAAATCCAAAAATCATTCAATATCTTAGTCCATCTATGATTCTGTCTGTTTATAGTTACATTGGCATTTAAGCATTTGTTTCATAGTGCTGTACATCATGTTTCATGTTGACCCTATGTACAGGTGTTGAGACCCCAAAATTAGCGATGGATTGTGAAGGCCACAGCAGGCCTCCTTCCTCCCATGACCCTTTGGTGTTCACACCTGCCAACTGACTCTCACTCAGCAGCAGCAGCAGTCCATGTCAAAGCACAGCCCTAGGGCTGAGCCTGGATCCCTGCTCTTCACCAGCTGCCTAGCAGAATGTCAGAGTGTCATAACCTGACACACGATAAAGACTTGAGATGGCCTGAGCCGAGTGTGTGTGTGTGTGTGTGTGTGTGTGTGTGTGTGTGTGTGTGTGTGTGTTGAGTGTTGAGTGTTGAGTGTTGTTTCTCGTCTCCCATATTGACTCTTTTTATAGATCTTTTAAGTGTACCTTTTGCTCCTAGTTCCCACCTCGCCCCTGTGGGTTCTTCTCATTGCTTTCATTTTTTGAGAGTCGTTGTTTAAGCAAGTGCGAAAGATTCACCACAGAAGGTCCTGTACCAAAGTTCTGAATTTTCAGTCGTTTCAGCTTTTCCACAGAACGTCAATCAAGGGTTTTCAGCTGAAGGGATTTCTTACAGTGTGTCGTAAGTCACCTAAATGTTTGCCAATCTCACCTCTACCACCATTCAGCCACTCCCACCCCCGACCCCCACCACCACCACCACCTGCTCCCCTACCCTTCCCTCCAGTCACATGGGATGGTCACTAGAGAGCCAAAGGTTTCCGTGGTGATGAGTTGTTAGTTTTTGCCTACTGTAGAGGGAGGGATGGAGAGGAGAGTGGGTGGAAAGAGAAGGGGCAGATAGAGAGAGAGTGAAAGAGTACAGAAAAATGATGATGTAATACGAGAGGGAGTGAGCGAGACAATTGCAGATCGAACTGAGGGGTTCATAACCACGGCGATCGCTGGAAGATGGTAGGCACAACGCTACTGTAGACATCAGCATTCGTGAGCAATAATGCAGCCGCAACGCCACAAATACCCAGACCAATAAACGCACATCCACCCCATAAAGAGTCTTTTATTATATCCATGGGAACACATACACACACACACACACACACACAGACTTTCAACTGGAGCACAGTCTCCTAAGCCTCTGTTGGTCTTTCTGCTGGACAAACACCTTATTAAATTCTAAGTAAAGGAAACAAGGGTGCGAGCAGCTGTCAATCACCTAGAGAGGAGGGGCCCCTTTATGAGATCAATAAACTGTGACCCCTGGGATTGATAGCCAGCTCAGTGTAGTAATTTATAGGAATTTATATACATGTGCAACTGTGTGTGCGTGTGTGTTTGTGTGTGTGTGTGTGTTTGTGCTTATAATTAGTGAGCAGACAGAGCAGGGCCAAGAAAGTGAGCAATCAGCACAGTGGCCATGCACCCACAGAGACTGACAATTTAGCCAGTGCTTCAGTGCACAGCTGCATCTCATTTGGTGTGTGTGTGTGTGTGTGTGTGTGTGTGTGTGTGTGTGTACACGCACGAATATGCAAGTGTGAATGCCTAACTGCCTTTGTGTACATGCGGTGGGAAGGTGTGATTTAGAGTGCTTGCCTATATATTTTCATGCGTGGGTGGATTTTTTTTTTTTTTTAATAAATCTTGCACGTTTGTTTGTGTGTGTGTGTGTGCACGCACTTCTATGCCTGCCAGGATGCTTTTGTGGATTTTTGTGTGTGTGTACATGTATATGTACAGGTACAGGTGCATGTATGTAATGCTAGTTGGTGGTTGCATGTAGTCTCTTCTGGGAAGTCTGGATCACCTGCTGTCTTGCTTGTCTTGGTCTCCAGTGTTGCGTGTTCAAACCTGTTATGACTCATTTCCAGAATCCTCACAAAAACAGCTGACTTTAAAGGAAGCGAATTCCCCCATCGTCATCATCTGACATAACCCAACGTTGAGTCTCTCTCTACATGGGAATCTCTTTATCCCCCCACAGTGCTTCCTTCGCTTTGGAGCTCATCGCTTTATTTCTGCTTCAGTGTCCGCACTTTTTCTTCCCTCTTGTACACCATATTTGGGGAAAAAGTGGGCTTGTGGAAACCGATTTGGTTCACATCAGTCCAGGAGAGCACAGCCTTCCCTCACTACGCAGTTATTCTTGAAATGGACATTAACGTCGCTAGCCACCGGTGGCGTTTCTTTACCGTAATGGACGGATATTATTGCCTCTCTGCAGTAACCTGGTTGTGCTGGCAGCGGGGCAATGGGGGTTTAGGTCTGTGTAAGCAGTTTGTGTGTAGTACAGATAGGCCTGCCTGCCACATTGGGTTTGTTTTCCACACGCTCCTGTTTTAAGTTCTGACAAGTCACGCTTCGAGAGGTGCTGATGCAGCACAAGCCTCAATCACATTGTTTTTTTTTCTCCCTCTCTCTCTCTCACTCTCTCTCTCTCACTCTCTCTCTCTCTCTAACCTCTCTCCCTCCCTCTCTCTCTCTCTCTCACACACACACAGCTCAACTGTGCCATTTTGTTGTAAATATACTCACAGTTTTTAAAAAGACCCATAGACACACACACACGCACGCACGCACACACACACACACACAAGCAAGCACACACTCCCTCTTCAATAATGTCAGTTCTCAACACATTTTTTATCCAGCAGGCATCAGCGCAGTCTAGTGACTACAGTGTGAAACTTAGGGTGTTGTGTCAGCTAGTCTACATGCCCAAGCACCCAGCTCTACAAGGACACATGCGAGAGAAAAAAAAACACACTCTTTTTCACTCTCTCTCTCACTTACTCACTCACTTACTCACACACACACACACACACACACACACACACACACACTCACAGACTCACAGACTCACACTCACAATGACGAGTATGATGCTGTCCATTGCGTGTTGATGAAGTAACTGACAGACATTAAGCTCTTACTGTGCTTCTTACGGCCCCATCTCAGAGACCAGTGACTAACAACACCTGAATGAGCCATGAATGATGCTGTACAACTGAAAGCTAACCCTTGGCTCTGAAATACAAGACCCCCCCACACACACACGCACACACACACTTTGTTTTGTCTGTAACTGAAGTGACCTTAGATAAGCCCTGCGACAGATGAAAGCATGCCACGGAGGGGCAGGAACCAAAACAAAAACAAACCCCATCAGACACAAACGGATGTTTTCTGTTTGCTTTTGCTCTGTTGCGTCTTGTTCAGCCCTCGTATTCCTCGGGTTTCCACTAACCAGGAAGAAACAACATAATCAACTGAAACCCTTAAACAAACAACCCCCCCCCCCCCTCTCTCTCTGTATGTATGTGTGTGTGTGTGTTCACTCTTGTCTATTGTAGCTGATGCTAAGCTACTTGTATTCCCTCCATGTGGCTGTTTTGTGTGTTTACATGGGACTTCAAGATCTCAGGCACTGTGCTGGCATTCAGGTGTTGGCTCTGAAAACTTAAAATTTGAAAATAGATGGTAAGATTAAGTGGCCTGAAACTTCTTAATAATTTTGAGATTCTCCTTGCTTTTTAAGCCTTGGTTTACAAGCCTTGGTTTCTCCTTCCATTTTCTGCTCCTCTGCAATTCAACTTGGAAGTAATGACCATAATGGTGATTTAATGGCCGTGTTCTACCCCAAGAGCTTATTAAGCGACTGTTAAATGCAACATGGCTGTTTGTGGCTTGGGCAAAGCGATGGATCAACAAAGCCTATGTTCTTACACCGCTGAGAGGAAAGGTTTCATCCAGACTTCACAGTGAAGATCATGGTTGTCAATGGGGAATGGCAATTACTGCTGACAGTGAGAATGACATTGGTGATTGGCGGTAATATTGATGATGGCAGGGAAGGTGGTAATTAAACTGGTGATGTTTGTTATAATGATGATGGTGATCATGATGATTGCAGCAATGACTAGGGACTTGGATGAGAAGAGGACAAATGAACCAGACAGAAATCACTGACATACAGGCTTACAGTTGAAGTCCAAAGAGGGAGTGGGCATAGGGAGAATGACGGTATAGCCTTTGTGCCTTGGACTGGGATGAGTAGAGGCATGACTGTTGAGAGTGGCTGCTTCAGTGAGTTCAGTGAGCTTGCCTGCATTACATGTCATCTGGCCCACCAACCCACTGCCTATAAATAGCCTCTGCTGCACAGCACGGCACTCCCTGCTGCTGGAGCTCAACAGCTCCCCCCTGTGGTGATGAGCAGAATAAACATGTTTTTTGTTTTTTGTTTTTTGTTTGTCTCTTGATGCGTTCTCGCACACCCACACACTTTGTCTTCTGTTCTCTATCTTTCACTCATACACACTTACAGGCATGCTCACACACACTGAGCAACTGCAACTAACCAAACTCTCCCACCACACATAGAATGTTGCACTGTTTGCTGCTCACCTTTCAGCTTTTTACACCCACTGCAGTTTCATTATTCATTTCACGGACATGAGTGTTTGTGCTATGTGAAAGTTTGTGTAGTGAATATCCTGGGCATTACATCCAAGTGTATAACAGTATTAGTTTTTGATTTGATATCAACCTGCTTGGAACATTAAGTATGTCTGTCTGTCTGTCTGTCTCTCTCTCTCTCTCTTTTTCCCCCTTTCTCTCTCTTTTTCTCTCTCTTTTTCTCTTTGTCTCTCTCTCTGTTTGTGTATGTGTATATCTCTGTGTGGACTACATGTGAGTTTGATGTTCATAGAGAGAGAGAACGTTTAAGCCACACACAAGGCTTACTCATGCAATATTTTGCTCTATGATCCACCAAGGATCCCCAGTCTCTTATGGAAGTTTATGCTGTTCATTTAAGGCCCAGTTGCACTTCTGACATGTCCCGACAGATCCAGTTGTGGTGTAGTGCATGTGTGTGGTCATAATCTAATGTAGATTCAGGCCCTTCTTAAGGCCAGAGCACACTGGACACGTCTGCAGCGTGACGTGACAAGAAAAAAAACTGAACTCCATGGTTTTTTAACAGAGCAAAGCCCACTAGAAACATCTGCCACAGGTCTGCCACAAAGGTTTAGAAAACTGTTCTAAAACCTGTGCATCAAGCCCATAGAAATGGCTTGGTTTCTATCAGATTCATGTATATTTGCTATTTCTGACCATTTGGGCTAACGTTAATAATACTGTTGGTTAAAAACAAGACTTTTCTTCACTTAGCAACGATTACCATCGGTAAACAAAAGTAACTAATGATCTAGCTCATATTTGGCTGATAAAAGCAGCAGTTAAAATGCATAGTATCGTTCACAAAGCCTTTGTCGATCTAAATAGCATTGAAACAATCTGTTTCATTGCTATGGCTCAAAGTAGTGCTACATTTTGCAATTGTACTATGTTTTGATTGTAAGCACTGTGAATAGAAATATCATAATGTTAGATGCATTCCTTAACATGCATCTGACGTTCCGTGTCTGGCGGTCACCAGCCTCTTCCTCTCTCCCCCTCTTTCTCTCTCTCCCCCTCTTTCTCTCTATCTCTCTCTTTCTCTCACTTGCTTTATTCCACTCTGAAAGAGGAAGAGGTACTACTTTAAGTTGATAGCATCAAGATTTGAGACACTTTGTCTGTGTATTTATCTGTTGCCTTCCTCTACCCGTTAAAGACACAGCACTGAGCACTGCTTTGAGCCGTTTATTTATTAATAGAGGAGCTGATGTTCAGGCCTCACTATGCCCTGTGTGTGTGTCTCTCTCTCTCTATGTGTGTGAGTGTGTGTGTCGTGGTGTATCATGCACACCAAAGGGACAGGAAGAAGCCTTGGTTCTGTTGTCAAAGCTTTGCCAGGTTAGGGTGATACATTATCCGTTAACCTTGGTCATATCTAATATTGAAGTTGGAGTGTGTGTTCTGGCCTACTATGTGTACCTTGTAATATGACGTAATTAAAAACTTTAAAATTAGGTAATCAAATAATTCTATATTGTATTGTTATGTATTGTATCTCTCCGTTATCACCCTCATATCAGCATACTTGTGTGTGTGTGTGTGTGTGTGTGTGTGTGTGTGTGTGTGTGTGTGTGTGTGTGTGTCTGTCTGTCTGTGTGTGTCTAAATGTTGATGTTGTATCTATTTGTGGATATAACTACACAGGTGTGGGTATGCATAGACATACTGTGCAGCCATCTGTACTATCCTCCATAGACCGCACCAGTTTCAAGGCCTAAGATAGATTCATACTCTCTTCTCCTTCTCCTTCTCCTTCTCCTTCTCGTCCTCATCCTCGTCCTCTCCCTAACACACCTGCCTGTACCTGTGCAGGAAGAGTACGTCAGCTCCACCACTGATGCATTATTCATCAGGGTCATCCTTCTCTCTGAGCGAGGATATATTTTTAGAATTGTGCCCCCACACACACACACACACCCACACACATACCACCACCATCACTGCCGCCCCTTCATCTCATTCATATTTGAGTGAGTCTTACTGGGACTGGCAGAGGGCTGGGTTATTGGGTTATGAGTGGAGAAAAAACAAGGGAATTCCACCAGCTGATGGGAAACCTGATTGAGTTAGACACTTATGACCTTCTGAAGGTCATTGAAAGATGTGTGTGAGTATGTGCGTGCGTCCGTGTGTGTGTGAGAGGGAGAGAGAATAGGAGGTAGCGGGTGGGGAGAGTGGAGTATGAAGGGGCTCGTTCACTCTTACCTAATCTATTACGGTGGTTCGAAGTAGACAAATTGAGTTTGCTAAAGTCATCGCGCGCTGTAGACGTTTCAGGGCCGAGCTGACGCTGCCAGTGAATGAATCGCGTGAAATTATGCAGGAGACAGTGGAAGCCGTGAATGTCTCTATCCAAGCAGAGAGACAGATGAGAATTGCTTGATCACCCCTAATGAAATGTGTTCCATTACAGCTAAGCTAACCATCATGTCTCTCTTTCTCCTCTCCCCCATTCTCTTCTCTCTTCTGTTTTCTTTCTCTCTCTCTCTCTCTCTCTCTCTCTCTCTCTCTCTCTGTGCAGATCTCAAAAGAGAAGCCAGTATCTGTCACATGCTCAAGCACCCTCACATTGTTGAGCTGCTGGAAACCTACAGTTCAGATGGCATGCTATACATGGTCTTTGAGTTGTAAGTATCCCACTATCTCCCCCCGGAGACCCTTCCTCTCTCACCTCTGAGCCCAGCTAAGGATTTAGGATCAGTCTCTGTCAACTGTCAACTTCACTCATAAACAGTTAGGAAACATATGCAAAACACAGATGAGACCAAAAAGGCTCACTAAATGTGTCTGATTCTGTTCATCTCCTTCTAAATTAATGTACCTCCTTCTTGATAGCACTGCAGAGCAAGAACATCTATAAAAGGTCAAAAGTCAAATAACCAACAGCAAATAGAGCAAATAGATACAATCTGTTGCGATTATGAGGGGTCCATACATTTTTTCTAATATTTATTAGAATATTTATTAGAAACCCCCATACAGACAGCAGAATCAAATGTGATTGCAAATTAACCTCTGAATCAAATGTGATTGTAAATTAACATCTGAATACAATGTGACTGTAATTGATTTATTTATTTTTATTTATTTATTTTACCGCCAAAGTATCATGCTCATATCAAGTTTTCATCTTACCAAAAACATGCTGAGTATGCTGTCTATGCACCACTGTTATCTTTCTAGTGGAGTGTTGCATCTGAATGCAACCAGCTGAAAGCAAGTACGCACATTGTGGTCATCAGTGAGTCATCAGTGGTTTGGTTTCTTTCAGTTTCATAGAAAAAAGCAGATGGCACGATAGTTAATTGTCTAGGAACTGGGTTTCAAAGAAACAGTTGATATGCATATTGGGTAGATTATTCTTTTCTTTGGCTACCCATGCCAATGACACCAGTAATGGTGTAAAGGCCCAGTCAAGTGCCCAGCTGAGCCCTAAAGCATATTAGAGTGAAGCCTACTGACGTGACTCTCAGAGGGCTTTCCTCAAGAAAACACAAGAACACACTGGCCACACAATGGGCACACACTCCCATTGTTAGTCACATACTTGAAGGGGTGGGGGCAGTGACGTGGCAGTGGCTTTGGAGATGGGCGGGGGACAGAATATTTGAGTGATCGACGGCCCAATTAATAGGCATGCTGCCTTGCCATGATCAGGAGCTTGCATCCACTTTTACATGATTTGCTGTGCAGTTGAGCAAGTTAAAAATAATTGATGTGACAATTTTGAATGGGATAGCTCACCACCCTCTCCCTCTTGAAAAGGAAAATGCCGGGCCTCAGCCAAGTTTTTTAGGGGCCTCGGTAAAAGTTGGAGCAGTGAATGTCAAAGACCATTCATCTGTATTGATTCGTCCTCATTTAAATAAATCATCAGCCCTCAGCTTCCTCTCTCTCTCTCTCTCTCTCTCTCATTCTCTGTCTGTATTTCTGTCGCTTATTTTCTTCCCTTTTATTATGGCTTTTTCCCACAAGATCCTCACTAGTCTTTAGACCCTCTTATTTTACACGTGTCGTAATCAGCAAGCTTACAAGTGGTGGTGCAAGGATGAAAGAAAGGCAGTAATCAGGCTTCATGGTTAATCCTTCAGCCTATTGAGCCGTGGTCGTGATGTCTGAAAAGCCCTTGCTGGGCATGCCAGCCTTGGGGCTTGGGCCCACACAGTGTACTTTTAGGGGTGCCAAGTTTTTGCATGGATGTACAGTATTATCAGACTTATATGTTATGGGTCATCACCATGCTGGCTTCATGTCATGTCAGTCTTCATGCATGCCAGGGTGATAACTGGTTTCTCTTGTTTAATAATTGAAGTCAACATCTGTTGGAGTGACTTCAGTATTCAGAGAAACATTTGACCACAAGTGCGGTGCTTACACGTAAGTGGTGTGTTGCAGTGGTGAATTTGCCTGAGGTCAGCCGTAGACACTTGGCCTTGTTTTTAGTGTCTGTTTTATTTTTGTGCGCTCCTGGATTTGTAGGAATCCTTTAGATCTGGAAGGTTCTCCTGTTGCGGCAGGAGTGGTCAGACAACGATGAGTGGTGAGAGTTAGGAGGTAATGACAGAGAGAACAACAGAGACAGAGAGTAAGAGCCAGATGTTAGTCTAAGATGAGTCTTAGTAGCGAGCCCTGTTCTTGTTGCATTTCTTATGTCGAATTTGCTAATGTTCCCCTTTAACAGGTAATCAGCGCTTAGCTCCATCCTCTAGAACGTAATTTGCTCTTACAAGCCACATATGGAGGTTCAGTCAACACAGCTGTTGAATGAGTTGAATGATGGCAATCTTTACAGGAATAAAACATTGATTGTAAAAAAATACAATACATGAGTTGTCGACAAGCAGAGATGATGCAGAACAATAGTTTTACTCCACTTTATAGGAAATACTTGAATATTACTGTTCCTGCATGTAGACAAAGTTAGTCAGGCACACAGGGAAGTGGATTGCTTACAAAGTGAAAGTAAGAAAAGAACAGTTAAAAGTTACTTTATTTAAAAGTTAACTTTGATTCGGTTTAAATAAGCAAACAGGTACTCTGACTGTTCGATTTATTGTCTCTCCCTCCTCCTTTTCCCCAGACCTTCCCATGAACTGCATATTCATAAGTAGGAAAAACACAGGTCGCAATTTTGCACTCAACTGTCTCTGGGTCTGCAAAACTGGCTCTGCCTATGCAAATGCTATGTTAGAAGGCACATTTAATATCTGAGAGCAGCTGCTATTTCTTTGTACATCTTGCCCAGAGAGAGAGAGAGACAAACGAAAATACATCTGGAAAATAGAAGTCAGAAGAGGGGAAGGATTAAATGCCGAATAGTAGAGATAGAAGAGAAGAAAAAAATAAAAGAAAAAGAGAAGCGAGTGAAAGACAGAGAGGAAGGGGTAAGGATGGGACTGCCTCCTACCGAATAACAGAAGTCATTAGAGGGTGTTTCAGGAAAAGTAGAAGTAGTTTCAAGGAAAAATGAGACAACCCTATTTTTCTTTTTCTTTTTTTTATTAATGAGTCTACTTTTTTAACTAGAGAAGGTTTTGGTAAGCAGGCACCCAGAAATATGAGCTGAGCATCTTGGGCGTCTCTCCAGAGGGTAATCAGAAATGAATATATCCCTTCTTGGGTGTGTACTTCAAATTTGGATCATCTTTGAACTGTAACTGAAATTCTCAAGTCCCTGTTGTCCACAGATACTTGTCTTAGGAGCCAATGAAAGGTTGGCAGACATTTGAAACTGACAGATCAAGTTGGCCTACTTCAGATTTTAAGATGGACATTACTGGGGAACATTTTGACCGTAAATACATTTAGCAATATTGTTTGATGGTCTTTATTCATTTCCACAGTGGTTAAAATTGGATTTTTTTGTCAGCATTAATTTGGACACATTCAATGAAACACAACTGTACAGTCTCACTCAGAGAAGACTTCGGCCACAGCCTTGATCTTTCAGTTTCATTGACAGAGACTGCCTTCACCTCCTACACATGTCCTGCTACACATGCTTAGGTTTTGTATGTCTGAGCACCACTTGAGATTGCCAAATATCCTGTATTCAAAAGCAGAATGCTTCAGACCTTGACCTCTCTTGTTCCTTCCTCAGTATGGATGGAGCCGACCTGTGTTTTGAAATTGTCAAGAGAGCTGATGCTGGCTTTGTCTACAGCGAAGCTGTTGCCAGGTAAGTTAAGTCAGGTAAAATTAATGGAAAAACAGAACTTGACAGAACTTTGATTACACTGAAAACAGTAGTATCCCCTAGTGACTGATGTGACTCATGCTCTTCAGAGTTCTTCCAGGCCTCCACTGTTCGTCCTGTGTAGCGTGTTATACAGCTTCACAACATGAGTGTCTTTATTTTCTTTTAGTCCAAGTGGATAAACTTGTGAATTTTTTTATATGGTATAGTGAGATATTGTTAGTGATTCATAATATTCATGAGTGGCCTTCTGTCTGTTAGCAGGATTGATAGGTCATGTTTTCAGACAATCATGGACCTTCAAACCCCCCTTCAAATATAACATACTTGTTATATATAAGATCAAATCTCCTCAACATTAATCAGACACTTTTTCTAATCAGAATATTGTCTTTTTTACTGTGCATGCTCAGGATGAGTGACTTATTGTAGCTCAATGCTATTTTCCTCTGGTGTTTTGTGGTATTCTGCAGTTCCATGTGTTTTCATGCTAGCCATGTTATTGCGCATTTATTGCAAATTCATGCAGACAGTGACACTAAGTTTGGTCTGTGGTTGCTGTTGTACGCTGGTCTGGGTTTAACCTGAATACAAGATAGGTTGTAGATAACAGCAACCATCGGGTACAACTGAAGGAAAGGTGCTGCTAACTTATTCCTTTGCTAGACCTAACCTTTTCCTCCTTCTCATCTCTCTATCATTCTCTCCATCTCTCTCTCCTTTCTGCAGTCACTACATGAGACAGATCCTTGAAGCTCTGCGCTATTGCCATGACAACAACGTCATTCATCGAGATGTGAAGGTAGGCTGACTGCCGTGTGCCAAAAGAAAGAGAATTCAAGAGTTGCTCTGGTGC
Organism: Tenualosa thibaudeaui; assembly: GCA_027481765.1. Lineage (NCBI taxonomy): Eukaryota > Metazoa > Chordata > Actinopteri > Clupeiformes > Clupeidae > Tenualosa > Tenualosa thibaudeaui. The sequence continues at coordinate 5,352,276 of JAIFZK010000071.1, forward strand.
TGTTGGAATTCAGTATTGTGTGTGTGTGTGTGTGTGTGTTTGTGAGTGTGTGTGTTTGTGCATGCATGCAGAGGTGTGTTGCAGGAGTGCTGTCTGGCTAATTAGATTGTAATTAGGGCTGGTGCCTCTTTGCCTCATACCTTCCCCACAGTCCTCCTCACCGGCCTTTCGTGTGTGTGTGCGTGTGCGCGTGTTGTGTGTGTGTGAAATCCTACAGTAGGAGTGACAGAGTGAGTGTGCTTTTGTGCATCTGTTTTTATACACAGAATGGTATCAGAGACTGAGGTGCTGGAGACTTGGTAGTCTGTGTTTGTGCTAGTGTGTCTGTATAACTGCATCAACACCCTATGTCCTGTGTCCAGGGCTACACTTGACCTCTGTTTTTGTTGTGATATGGTGTTACCCTTTCAGCCCCCCACCCCCGCCCAAGTATACACACACACACACACACACTCACACTCACACAGAGAGAGAGAGACACACAGGGCATGGTGAGGCCTGAACATCAGCTCTGCTCCCCTCTATTAATAAATAAACGGCTCTGTCCCTTCTCCCTTAATATTTTATGGTTCTCTCTCTCTCTCTCTCTCTCTTCCCCTCTCTATCTCTGGCCCTAGCTGGGAGATGCTGACAGGTAGCCAGTTATAAGCACATAGCTAGTGCAGAGAAAGGTCACTTTGAGACACTTTCTATTTTCCTCCTGGGAGCACAGGCTTTGCAGGCTATCTATTGCTTTCTCTCTCTCTCTCTCTCTCTCTCTCTCTCTCTCTCTCCCTCTCTGATGTCTCAGTCTCACTCACTCAGTCACTCATTCTTTCTCTCTCTTCCTCTGCCTCACTCACTCATTCTTTCTGTCTCTCTTTCTCTTACTCACTCTCTCTTTCTTTCTCTCTCTCTCTGTCTCTTTCTCTCTCAGTCTCTCTCTCTTTCTCTCTCACAACCTCTTTCTCTCTCTCACTTCTCTCTTTCTCCTGCGTAGTTTTTTTTCAGTCAGACCTTCAAGAGACTGAATAGTTGTGCAGCATGTGTTTGCACATCAGTTAAACAGCTCTCTAAGTCTGTTAGCCTTCTCTAGAATGAAGACTAAGTAAGTTAAAAATCCTGCACTAGTATGTCAAAGAACGCTCTCCACCTACAGAGTCTGTTACTGGTAGCTCCAGTTGTCTAAGAGCACACATACTGATGACATGATTTGCTGGGCTATACATGAGTGCACATAGGATAAATGTATTTAAATGTAATTCCTTTATTTAGTTGTTGAAGGAACGGGTGGGGCAGTAGCTTGCCTGTCACTTTAGATGACCCAAAGCTGTGCTGTGGTTGGTGCAGTTCTCAGATACAGGCTTACCAGCACAGAAGCTTGGTGTATAACACCCTTACCACTTAGCTGTTACTATAATAGAGAAGGAAGAAGTGACAGGGGAACGTGTGATTCCCTGTATCCAGTTTCACTTGTATGTGATGTAATGTGATCACATATGGCCAGTTTCAAATACATGTGTAAATAAGCACAAAGAGGCATTGTGATCTGATCACTAAAACTGAGGTGGTTACACAGGGGAAAACATATCTCTTGCATTGTCAGAGTTAATGCACTTTATGGAATCTATGTCAGTGGTCAGCAATACCCTTAGTAACAACAGTTATAGCAGTGGTTGGTGATCAAATGAAATACCACATACAGTAACATCCAGTTTAACGTATGACTCTACAGCCTAAATTTGCTCTGTGGTTGACATTTTAGAAAATAGACGCAGACAGTCATGAAGCAAAATCAGTAAAAAGGTAGTGTACTGATTAGGGTCAGTTGTGTTACACCTTCATACACACTATATACTGACAGCATAATCCTTGCACCATCCTTGACTTCATTGTAAATGCTGATGACAGATCTTTCTCATTGATCTGATGGACTTTATTGACAGCCAGCGTACCCACATAACAGGCCTTGAGCCTGACTGCTCACGCTTAGTTTGGAACTTCCCCCTAGTTTTGCAAACTATATTTGAATTTGCTGCATGCTATGTGCAAATAGTGCTGTGTTGTGATACATATGACCATACATTCACACATGTTTGCTGGTGCAGTATATTGGGACTTTTGACCATTACATGTACAGTATGGCATCCCATTCTAAATCTAAATGCGCAAGGCCATTAAAACGGGTCCCCCTCTTCTGAGAAGGCTCTGTACAAGGTCTTTCAGCTGGGGTGTGTCTTTTTTACCAATTTATCTACAGGAGCGTTCCTGAGGTTATGCCCTGATGTTGGACTTTTGGACATGAAGGCCTATGTTTGCAGTCTCCATTAGTTCACCCCAAAGGTAGCCTGGCCATGCCTTCCCACCACATCCAGTTGATTAGCATCTCCCTACAGTGCTCGTCTGGATTTAATCCCATTGAGCTTGTTGTCTCAGGAGCCAGGAGGGCGGCTGGTTAATGCAGAGTTAGAATGCCATCAGTCAAGGCAAGCTATCAGTCAGGGGCTGATCCAGTCTTTTTAAACTTAAAACACCACAAGCAAGCAGTCAAATATCACGAGCGAATGTCCAGACCCTCTGTACAAAACGAAAGTGTAGAACAAGGGTCTGGTTTCATTACAAGGCTATCCCAAAGGTGTTCACTGGTCAAGACTGTTGAGTGGGCGAGTCAAATTCTTACATACCATACTCATGCAGCCTTGTCTTCACGTAGCTTGCTTTGTGCATCCTTTGTGCAGCATTATTTACTGAGCACTGTGGATTTAAGTCCATATAATTAATCTATATAGTGTATATTATTTAATATCTCTACATTTAGTCTTTCCGTTATCTCGCCCAGCAGAGACCAGAACAACAGAACAAAATGTCATGTTGTGTCCCACCATAGTGTGTCTTACTTACCTTCTCCACAGAGTACAAATACGGTGTCCTGATTTCAATTACAGTGTGCTGCCACTGAGATCATGACAAGTAGGGGCAGTTAAGAACAGTTAAATCAAGAAATGTCCTAAGTGGTGAGTGAGTATGTGTGTGTGTGTGTGTGTGTGTGTGTGAGAGAGAGGAGTAAGTCTCTGTGTGTAGTGCAGTGTGCCTTGTGCTCCCTGCCGAGAGGAAGAGAGAGGGAGAGACGGGGTCACTGGTCTCAAGCACACCATCACTACTACTTCACTGTCTCGCCCCTCACTCAGCACGTCTGAGCAGCTCCACACGGGTGTGTGTCAGCAGTCCTGTCTGACATCTACACACGCACACTCACACACACACACACACACACACACACAAAAGCACGTACGCACACACAAGTCTAGAACAATACAATGTCTAGAAGTCTAGAACAATACAAAGGTAGAAGTGGATGATTGTCCTTGTCATTCAAGACTGCATCTTTAAACAAACAAAGATCTGCAGATCTGTTCTTTGTGATTTACAGAATGAGAGTGGTGGTGGTTTTCATGCATGAGCAGCAAGACTGACGAGTGGTAAAGCGCCAGGAGGAGACTAAAGGTTTCATGTCAGCTGAATGTGGTGCATGTGTGTGGGCTGGAGTACAGAGCTTACTTTACTCTTTACTCAAAAAAAAAAAAAAGAGGCTTTGGTCAGAGTTCAATTCTGCACAGGTTGCGTGCAAAAAGTCACACAGGAGGATTAGAGAGACTGTATGACTATCTTGGCTCGTTTGAAATCCACTCTTGAAAGTTTCAAACAGTGTTATAGCAAACAACTTTTGGGAGTGTTGATCTCAAGTTTTGTTTATACCACATAAAGCAAATCTTTAGTTGTGTGCGTGTGTCTGCATGCTGCTCAACCAAAGCTTGCTGACAGTAGCTCCTAGAAGGGCCCAAGGGTCAAAGGTGCATGGCACAGCTCAGCCTCTCATCACATGCGAAAGTCCACTACGGATATGTGGGTGGCTAGACATGTTCATGACTGAGTCAGTAGAAGTGTTTATATCTCGTTCTAACTCACAAACGAGCAGCAATGTTGTGAAGAGTTGATATAATTATAATGCTTTGTTTACAGAGCACATTCAGCATGCCGCCCTTTCTGATTTGACCAAAGCACTTAAATGGGAGATGTGTGGAGTAGCTGTGCACAACAGTGGCAAGATGCATTGTATTCCCATAAGATAATAAACAGAAGCCAAATAGGACTGTGATGTGATTGTATCACATTTCAGAAGTTGAAGCTTGTTTATTTTGTACGTGTGCACGTGCACACGTTGTGGTTGTTGACAGCAGTACACACTGATGCACACTTACGCACACGCTACAAAGATACATTACAGTACTGGGTTGGATGTGACTGCAATAAGACATCTCTGTCACACGTGTGGCTAGGTTTTCTGTTTGTCTGTGATCTGAAAGCGATGTGTTTGTTTACAAGTTTGCATGCTTCAAGACTGATGTTTAGATGTGGTTGCAGACATGATGACTGGAATTTGAAAAAAAAAAATATTCTGTTGCTGTTTTTAACCAGATAAAGTTAACAGTAGGCTCACTGGGAAGATGTTGATTTGTTAATGTATGCTTTGGAGAATAAAAGTGTATTATGACATACAGTGAATGTTCCTAGAGCAGATTTAGTAAATACAATGTAGTCCAAATATGTCAGCTGTCAGATTCTCATGGAGAAACACCCTTGAAAATCTTTTATTAGTGTCATTGATCATCTTTTGCACTGCTAGCCTATTTGAGGGCAAATGTATGGGTGGTCAGGTTGTGAGCACCATAAATTAATTTGCACTTCTGCATAGTATAAACAACATTTGGATGGTACCATAAAGTAACTGGTCCACAGATAGCTTATACTTTAAAGCCTGAAATATACTACTTTGGATATGGTTTACGTATAGTTAAGAAGTACAAGTTTGTCATCAGCAACATTTCAAAAAGTATTTCCATATGCATCAAAGTTTTGGTGACCATATGGACATTCCCAGTTGGGCTTGTTCATAGAAATTTTCACCACACGGTTCAGGTAAGGAGGAAATAAGAATAATACACTTTGTTATTTTACCTGGGAGAACCAGGGTACAGATGCACATTTTGATTTTGTTTATCTCTTTAGAAACTAAGGCAACCGCCTCACAAAACAAGAAGTTTGGATTTCACACGTTGGCAAATTCTAGATTATCAGTAACTATTTTACTAACTATACTATACTAACTCCAGCGACTGTAATACGCTGTATGGCTGTCTCAAGGCCTTCAAGGCTCTCTTGATCATGGTTGGGGGGAATACTGACAAGACTAGATTAGTTTTCATTCAAGTTAGGTTCTCGAGGCCATAAATATATATGTAAGAATAGCCAAGTTGTTGGTATCTGTTCATTTATCTATCAACGAGGAAGTGCCCTGACCAAATAAGGGCAGAACAAGAAGTTATCACAAAACCCCACAGGGTGCCAGTAAAAGTCTCTCATTAAAAAAAAATCCCTGGTTCCCTATTCACACCCAGCAGACTTGCCCACTCAACAGTCTTGACCAGTGAACACCTTTGGGAAAGCAGACACTGTATTGGGCTGCACAATAAACTTCACCAAAAGCCAATACAGAAGCCAGCTAATATGACTGTCTATTGATCATATCATGCAGCTAATGCAGACATGATGCGTGGCAGTGGCTTTGCATCTGACACAATGTGGTAATACTTGGAAAGCTTGTTGATACAAACCTATCTCTCCCTCTCTCTCACAAACACACACACACACAGTATGAAGATTCATGATGATGTAGTTGTATAACATTCCTTGCGCTTAGATGCTGGGAGGGGAAATGTACAGTACTTTAATACTGTGGCTGAGCACACAGTTGGAAGCAGGGTGAGAGAGCCGTGTTCTCGTAAGTTATGTCTCCATTTTGTGTTGTCAGTATTACCATAATAATCTAGCACAGGTACATTATTGTTCATATTACAGCACTCTGTCATTGCCCTTTGTGTGACAAATGAGCAAAAGAGAGTGGAGTTGCAGACATCAACAAACAAGCCAGCGTGTGAAAATAGGACCGTATCAGATTCAGCATAGAGTTATGCTTTTTCATGTCTCAATGTTGCGCAAAGCAGTAATATGAAAAGGAAACCATGCATAAGAGTCCTACAGTACAATTCAGTACAAGACTGCACTTCTCCGGGTTTTAGTCACTAGTAGCTGGGGCTTGACATGCCATTATGTCTGACATCCTTAGGGTGCCTTGTATATATTGGATGGCGTTTCTTTTCTCTTTATAACATATTTCAAAATGCTTGGTGATAAATTTGTAATATGATTTAGTCAAGTGCAGCAAATGTCTCTCAAAATGCGTGTGAGATCTGACATCAGTTTGTAAACTCCTATTTTACTTTTTTTAAAAGACAAGATCTCATCATCTCTTATGCAGGATGATTTGCAGTAAAAACAACATTATGTAGTATTCACTGTGCCATTAAACTCGATTAACCTTCTGGCAAGGACTTCCCAGTTGCACTCTATGGTCTTGCCTATTCTGTGGCCATGCTAGAGGGTGTAAACACATTAAGTAGGAGCCTCTCTCTCTCCCTCTCCATCTCCCCCCCCCCACCCCTCTCTCTCTTTCTCTCTCTGTCTCTCATAGCTCCATTGGCATCTTTAATGAGCTAGAACAATTGGAAAAATGATCAGTTACCACCCTAATCGGGCTCTAAGGGGCTCCATCATTCTGAGTTTCATTAGAGAAGGATATTGTTTGCTCAGCATTTAGAGCTAATGCGGTAATCACTGATCAGACAACACACCCCCGTCGCTGTCAATGTGTGTGAAGGGCAAGTATGTGAAGACACTCGATTTGGTGGCTAAATACTTAATACAGCTTGTGGTTTGTGACTTTGACCATTTGTCTATAGGTGTCATTTGTGAATTTGCTGTAAGTTACAAAGTAACAGTTTTTATATCACACAAGTAAATAGTTTTATTTAAAGTTCACTTATATATACAGTATTATTTATCTATCTGTGTGTGTGTGTGTGTGTGTGTGTGTATGTCTGGTCAAATACTTATCTCAGGCAAAATCTGAGAAATGTCTGAGACAAAACTTTGATTCTTTTTTCATTCATGTAACTTACATTCTGTTTTACTGTATTATTAAATGCAGTCATTTTAAGTTTTCCAGTTAAAATCATAAAGATGAAAAATATTGTCCTGCCGCATCCACACTACAGTTCCGTGTCATCATATTTAAGCACATTTCTGGGAAAACCAAAGTTGGTTCCATTTTTTCTGCTCTAGTAACTTCGCTGGTAGGGCATGCCATGCCTTTTCTGCTCCTTATTCATTATTGTGGGTAAAGAGTCCTGTGCCACATTAGTTACATCATGTATGCCCTTCCAGGTGAATTCACGAGTGGTGGTGGTGGTGGTGGATTTGGTTCTCAACTTACTGTTTAATTTGAAGTAGTCAGCATTGCTACCATGGGTCAACCTTCTGTGTGGGGATCTCGCATCAGTGAACAGTTACCATAGATAGCAACTGATTCTAGAACAGTGGTGGTACTGTGTGCTCACACCATAGATTCTCATTCATGGGTTATGTGAATGCCTTTTGAACAATTTTCTGAGCATTGCATCATCATACTGTTTTCACTCTTGATGTGTGACAAATGAGGTACCTTAGAACCATGTGAAGGCGCTCCACAATCCAGTAACTCCCCTGATGATTGTCTACTTGAGGGTGTGTTGAATCCCAACACCTTCATGGTGTGCTTGCGGAATGTCCTGTCTAGCAGGAAGTAAGTGATCGGATCTATGGTGCAGCGTAGAACAGCCAAACAGATGAGCATGTTCTTTATCTCCACAAACACAGAGAGGGGATGACAGCCATTAGTCAGAGGAGGGGCAAACTCTGAGTAGACATGTGCCAAGTGTATGAAAATAGCCTTGCAAATGTGGTGAGGCAGAAGGCAAATGCTCAGCACCACCTGAATGACAACAATGTTCCGGAACACCTTGGGGTAGATGTGCTGCTGGTTAGAAATAGCCGTGCTGCGGCGGATGTACAAGATGTGGCGAGTCACGGCAGTATATGAGCTAAGAACCACCAGATAACAGAGGAAGAAGATCACCACACTGCCAAAAACAACTGTGGTCATGACCAACCCAACTCTCCCAACTTCTACACTGGCACTGTAGCACATTTCCTTCGATTTCACCGTGTTTACTTCCATAGAGTACATTGCAATGGCAGGAAGCAGACCACCGAGCACCAACCCCCAGGTGACTAGACAGAGGATCCAGGCAAAGCGAGTGTGGCGAAGCTGTTGCAGAAAAGCAGATGGGAGGACGTGGGTCACCCAACTGGGCCGATGGGCACGTTTGTTAAGGACAAGGGTGGCACAGCGACACAAGGCCACCCAGGTCAGATTAATCATACCCACACTTATGTTGGTGTGGATTATAGGTGTCAGGCAGGAAACGGCCACCTTGCAAATGGGATGGTTTGTGTCCCAGACTGAGCCCATGGCATAGTACAGTGCTAGGGTGGGCATTGTCAGACATAAGACCAGATTAGATACGCCCAGGTTGACAAGAAAGATGTGTGTTGGGGACTTGTCTGGAATCTTGACAATGAAGACCCACAGTGCAAGGATATTTCCAGGGAGTCCAGTCAGGAACATCAGGGTGTAGAGAGTTGGCAGAATGACATTAGTCATCACTGAAGGGCAGAGAAGTGATGTGGTGTTACTTGAGCCATTGGTTAGACTGCCATCCGCCATCGCCGTATCCAAGTTACAGATATCCTTTGTTGAGCACATATTGGCAAAACATGTAGAACTCATTACTCTCACTTGTTCTCTATGTATATTGGAACATCAATACAGACCATATTTTTTATTCCATTGACCTTTATAGGACTAGTTTTGTTTGTGATATATTTTCTGCTGAGAAAATATTTTACTAAAAAAAAGGGGAGACGCAATAAATAAATAAATACTTAAATAAATCTCTCTTTTTTTAACAGTAATTATACTATTACAGTTTGTCATTTTGGCACATTGCTTAATCATCATTAACATTTGCATAAAAGTAAGTGCATGTCATTAAACAAATTTTGCAAAATCTACCACACAATTGGGAAATTGTACTTGACAGATTACATAGAACTGGTTCAACACACTTGCATAAAATGAACTGAGCAATGAACTAATGGCTAAATATTTTGAGGGGGTAGAACCATTCGACAGAGAAAAGAAATAGTGATTCAGACGATTGTACACAAGCAAGTCGATGGATGTGCAGAAACATTTGCTGTTTGTTTTAATTAATGATAAATAGCATTTATGATGTACACAAGCAACTCTGTGACTAGTAGTTCTGTAAATGTAAACTCCGATTTTTAAAAAAGCTGCACCAAATTGACTGAGATAAACTGTAATAGTTTTTGAGTTGCAAAATTATGTTGAAAAGCTGGAAAAAAATAGTTCTAAATACTTCTAAATAAGCAACCAGATTTTCACTTACCAATGCAAGTTATTTGCTGGAAGTCATACGAGGATGTTGCCTAGGCTCCCTCTCTGATGTGCACTGCATGCATGTGCAGTTGCTGCTGCTGCTCTACTGACGCTCTACTATGAGGAAGTTAGCTTTGGGGTATGGCAGCTCTTTTCATAAGATTTCACATTCATACATTTTATAGGTTATTTTTTAAAGGTTCACTGTTGTTACTACCAAGTAAATCTGTTATGCATAGGTATACACTATCCATTTGGTAAATATTGTTGTTCAAGAGCGTTTTATTCCACAGAATTTCCATTGGCTGAAGTGAAATAGAAGGGGAGTATATGAAGGGGATATATATGCTTTAAACTGGTGACCTTCTGCTTTGTATCATATATCCTTTTTTCACTGCTGAACTGCAATAGAAATTTTATAACCTGCTACAAGAGAATCGGGCTTCCTCATCTCCTGAGGCAAGTCCTGATATTACTTTACACTGCATTGTCAAAACAACTTCAGCATATGGCTAAGAGGGGCACTCCAGAGCTTTCTGATCTCAGAGGCTCTCTGCAGCATACTGTTCAACAGTAGCCCCTAGTGGTTGGAAAGTCATATTGCAGTTGAAGTTACTGTCTGGTGGCAGTACTGTATACCGTTGCTTCAGACACAACAGAAGGCCTGGGATTTATAGAGGTATGGTAATTAGAAAGTCACACAGAACAATTTATGATCACAGTGATTTATTAATTGAACTTTCAGTAGTGGACAACATTCAGTAGACATGTGATTTTAACAATAAAATGAATGAATGCCAGCAGTGACTATGTTTGAAAAGAGATTTTGAGAATTGAGAACAGAATTCTAACAAGTATTCTGCAGCTGTTTTGAAAATAATCAATCCTGTCCAACTTGTTTCATCTTCTGAAAAATTTATATCTGGGTAAAACATGATTAAGATTCAATAAATACAGTAAAATTATATTTATATAATACAAATTAATTTAGAAAGTCTTTATACGATAGCCTCATGCTTTCATGAGGACGTATATGTAGTCTCAGGACACTGATTAGACACATGTGACGTTAGTAACGTTAGTAGTTAGTTAGTAACGTCACATGGGGCCTCACATGGGGCCCACTTCCCTCTTCAGATCCTCTGTAATGTCTAGCTGAGGTATTTGGTTCCTGGAGCAATCTGTTTCGTCCGCAAAGCGTTTGAGTCTCTTTGCACGACAGCATGGAGAGCGAAGCACCAGGTACAAGATGGGATTGAGGCAGCAGTTCAACGCGGCCACCAGTATTGTGGCATCCTTGGCCTGGGAGAACATTTCTGCCGTGGCACAATCGTCTCGTGCAGAGAGGAGCAAGATGGTCCTCAGGATGTGGTGTGGGAGGAAGCAGCCGAGGAAAACCAGCACAGATGCTAGGACCTTTCTTTTCACCCTCAAGCCTCCACCTGGTCCAAACCAGGCACTCACAAGGCTAGTCTTGCGGATTTTCTGCAGATGGTACAGCAGCAGTCCATAGCTGACCAGCATTGCCCCGAGAATTAAGAAAAAGAGCAGCGTTCCAAGGACCATTGTGACTTGTAACTCTTTCTTGAGGTGCTCCATCAAGTGAAAGCAGGCTTTGGTTTCACTGGTTATATTGGCCTGCATCCCCACTACCCTTGCAATTACTATTAACAAAAACACCAGCCAGGTGGCAGCACAGAGCTGTCCACTTCTCCGTGGGTTCTTGAATGCCTGTAGCACTGTCAGGCGGGACTGCACCACCGTCACATAGCGGTTGATGCTCATCCACAACAGGAAGAACATGTTACAGTAGATGTTTACATAGAAGATGGAGATGGAGACTGATAGGGTCATTCGGCAGAGTGGTCCATTTCCTTCCCACTGGCTGGAATGTCGATAGTAAGCTATTCGAAAGAGGAAGCTGATACAGAGAATGATGTCTGACACCACCATGTTCAAGGTGAAAATGACCGTGGGCTTCCGTTGGGTCTTCCAAAGCTCAAACATGACCAGGCCATTGGTGAGAGAGCCCAGGAGAGCCAGGAACAGGTAAAGCCATGGGAGGACCTCCGTGCTGAAAAGTGAAGGCCGTTTGAGAAGTGTGCAGTTGCCACTATGGAGAGACAGAGAGAGAGCTGTGAAAGCAAATTGACTATTTTTATGGCCTGCTGCATGTGATGGGGTGTTTGAAAAAAGATCATTTTAGTTCCTTTTTTAGGTTGCCTGCTATACATAACATTCAAATTGGTTCCCACGCAATATGAAACAATATGCTTAAAATGACATTTTTACATTACATTTGGGCATATGACTGGTTCTATTCACCAATACTGACCTCCGAAGCATCATTTAACATAGTTGACTTTTCACATATTATTAATTATAACAGTAGGACATGAACTTGATCTGAGTGAAATCTAGATAAACCCATCCTCCTAGTGGGTTATTTTCCATTAAAAGTTGGAACTTGGAAGTTCAGGGAGAGTGGCTAAATGGTGTTGTGCATACGCCTGCTTTCTTGTCTGTATGTCAAATGCTAAGCTCCATTTTCACGCTACTCCATATTAAGACATTTTCTCTCGAGAGAACTGCCAAATGTTATGAAAATTGCTGCTTTCTTGCTTTGAAAGAATGGAATGTTCACATCAGTCGACTCAATGGAAAATGCAGAGCGATTTATTACCTGTGAGGAGTCAACCATGGTATGTCGTAGGATATACTCGAGGCTAGTGATACATAGAATGTAATCTTGCCCAATCAGAAACTGATAAATACTTTGACTGGACCTGACTGTATAATATCAGACATTTTCAAATATTGATAGTGCTTGGTGTATTAGGTTTGTTAGCCCTCTTGCCAAGACAGATTAAATTCAGTGAGTATTTTTTATGCAGTCAACCTCACCATTAAAAAAAAAATTGTAATTGTGCAATTGTAAGCTTCATGTCGTATCCTCAAACATCCACATCATATGTGGCTTTCACAAGCATCTAGGAAATGTACCAGAGTCCATCATAAGGTAATAAGCTGAAATGTCAAGCTTTTTTTTAGATGTCTCATACATACCTTATATTTTGTCCTTGGTTCATGCTTGTTCACTTCAGGTGGGACAATGCAATCATAGCAGGACCATGCAAAGAGTATCTGGTAAAAAAGATGCACAAGAATGCATTTCCCATTTGCTTTCTGTTTTCTCTGTGTACCTCAGGAACAGTGTTAAGTTTGTGGAAGAAGGCATGCAAATGTAGGAGGAAGAAACTTTTCTCAGTTTATCACAAACACTTGACGCCTGACCACATCCTCTGCAAAAAAATATCAGTCCCAGAAGAAAAAGCTGTTGCCTTGCAAAGGACTGAGCAATGGCAGGACTGAGCATGTGGCACGTGTCTTAGCAGTTGACATATTGCACGTGTTGGTAGGCTCCTTTTGGTTTGTTAAACACTTGTTAAACATTAATTGTGATAGTATTTGTTGCTTCTGACTGATCAACTGTTTGGTAAACTAATTGATTACTCTTTTACTGAATGTTTGGTTCTCAGTGCTTGATCAGCTCCTTATCATGGACAGATAACATCTTTTGGTGTCTTAAAAAGGGTCATGCCTATTCAAATTAGGTAGGGTTGTTATCACTGCACCATCTCTGAAGCCTGTAAACCAAGGCTTGTAAAATTTCTTTTCAAATCATAAATCTTCACATCTTTCTGCTCTTGAGAAATCATCTTTAGTGTGACAGCCTGTAAGCACATTATAAGATAAACAATGTTACAAATCTTTTATTATTTAGCCCAAACATTACAGGATGGGCACAAACATGTGCTTAATATGGCTGAAACATTAAAAGTTTGTATGGTATATTCATAGATTTTCTACAAGGCCCTAGATTTAAAAACAGCACAAACGTCTCTCTCAACGCATCTGGATGAGAATGAACAGTGATTCTCTGAAAAGCCTTGTTGTGCATCCTAGATTTCCCTTCTTCTTCTTAAAAAAAAAAACTCTAGGCCTATAAAATAGGATAAATGTGCGTAGATTACTTGAACATTAGATAGACTACAGATAATTGTGCATCCTAAAGTTACCCATTGTTGAAAAGAATTTCCCAAATATCAGTAGCCTATGTCTGCTACATTTTTTGTCCTGTCACAGCACCATATTCTGTCCATATTTTGTGTGCATTTGACATCAATACCTATTTACACATATACAATATTTATGATTATATAAATGAATATAATGTCTGAATACAAATAAACATTTCTCTGCCGTACAGGACAAACAACTCTGCCATATGGGACAGAGATCTTTTCTTACAAGTGTGGTCCAGGACTAATTTGACAATTCAAGATCTGTGGTCTAAGATCTGTGATCTTGTTGGAATTTGAGCTTGGTTTCATCTAGGTCACTCAATGAGAAAAACTATGATGTAAAATGGTGAACAGTGTCAATATTTTACAGACCTTTGAGTGCTCCACCTTTTACACTTCTTTTGTGTAAAAGTCAAGGTAATGTATAGATTATAAATGTGTCACGGGGGTTTCTCTGAGAACCCAGCAATGTGTACATCATGGACTCCAGCTCCAACTGGTCTCTGCCTCCTCCCACGGCAACATGGCAAACGGAAGACCAGGTGCAGGATGGGATTGAGGCAGCAGTTGAACGCTGCCACCAAGATAGTGTTGGTCTTTATCCGGAAGTTTTCCTGCTCCCTGTCACAGTCCCTTGGGTCCCATGATAGAAGCATAATGCTTCTTTGGGTGTGATAGGGAAGGAAACAAGCGAGAAGCACCAATACAGATGCCAGAACTTTCCTTTTAACTCTGAGGCCTCCCCCAGATCCTTTTGTCTGGCTGACCTGGCTCGACTTGTGAATCCGCTGAAGGTGATACAACAGCAGGGTGTAGCTGGACAGCATTATCACAATCATGGGGTAGAAGACCACCAGGCCAATGGCAAACACACTGTTTGAATTTGTCTTTCTGTGATTGTTCATATGATCAAAACAGCTGCCAGGCGTTCCAGAGCTGTTGAATTCCTTGTAGGCCATGTGGATGCCAATGACCAACACAATGACTAGCCAAGTTGTTTGGCAAATGCGACTACACCAGTGGGTATCCCTGAAAATCCGCAAAATGGTGTGCTGTGACTGTACCACAGTGGTGTAGCGGCTAATGCTAATCCACAGCAGAAAGCACATGTTGCAATATATGTTGATGTAGAAGATGGTCACTGAGATAAATATGGCTACCCCACACATTGGATCCTGTGCTTCCCATCGATTGGCATTATAGTAGAAAGTCATCCTGAACAGGAGACTAACACACTGGAGAACATCAGACACCATTATGTTCCGGGCAAAAATGACAGTGGGCTTACTCTTGGTCCTCCTGAGATCAAAGAAGACCAAGCCATTGGTCAAGAAGCCGATGAGAGCCAGGAATAGGTAGATCCAAGGGAACACCTCAGAGTGCACCATCACAGGCTTTATCGAGCAGTTACCACTAAAGAGAGAGAGAGAGAGAGGGTTACTTGTGAAACAAAGCTTAATCTATTTATACTAAGGTTACGGAACTACATTAACAGAACTACTCTTCTCAGTTCTGTTTTGAGTTCAAAAGCAGTTTCAAACTGATGGAAGTGGTCTCAACAACAAAATAGTTGGTATTTTGTTGTTGTATGTATTTATTATTCCAGTAGTGCAAATTTATGAATGCAGATGCTAACAGATGCTAAATTCTATTTAATTTTTGAGTGTGTGGCAGTGATGGCTGAGTGTAATGTTGTGTAGTTTTTAGCAACTTTTAAGATGCTCACAAAATTTGGAAACTCTAAACACACTAGAGCAACGTACCGACATCCTTAAGGACTGAGAACTGTGCCTGGAAAATCACTGTTCTTTGCCTTTATCTTTCTAAAGCTCATTGAACTGCCTCTGTGTATGAAATGCGCTATATAAATGAACTTGCCTTGCCTTGCCTTCTCCAGACCTGCTACATACATTATAATGATATCATAGTGCACATCTTTACCAGTGTCTGAACACCCTGACCGGTCTTTTAATGGATCCAGTAAAGGCTGGCATACAGTCAAACACTTTTTGGTCTGTACGTCCAGTCGGAAATGCACCAAAGTCTGTCTGTACTTCATGCAGTGTATTTGTACCATACATTGCCTTTAACCAATATTTGTTAATTAATGCTTATTAAGAAGGCTTTTGAAAATTTTCACTTGCACTCAGGAATAGACAAATAAGAGCCAGTATACCATGGGTGTCTGCCACATACCTTTGGTTCATGCTGGAAGAGGCATTTTCTGATCCGTCAGTCTGCGACATTGAGGTGAAAAAACTGCTGATTTGTCGTGGCACTTGAGAACAGTCTTGTAGCTGTTTCTGCTGCAAGATATGTTTTCACTTTTGCAAGCTAAAACCACAGCAGACAATTAGACTTTCTACCTGCCTTTAAGAACTTCCTCAATTTGTATTGTCTATCTGTAACAGTATTTAACAGAGTGATATGGGATGTGAAAGTGCCAGGTTGATTAGGAAAAAAAAAAAAAACTTTTGAGAACTTCATGAAGGCTGTGTGAACCTTAGTGCAGTAATGAATCAGCTATTGGGGTCATTTCCTGACTTGAGCCACATTTCTGGCACGGGGGCGGCGGGGTGCGTGATGCGTGGTAATGCCAAAGCACTAAGTGAAATTATTTGTCAGTACTTTGACATACTAAGTTAAAATATTGAGATATTTTTCACTTAGCATCTCATTAGTTTGGTTTTAGAAATCAACCTGGGTGTTATTTTGTCATGCTACTCCACATAATGTCGCATAGGGTCACCTAATTTACTTTTTTTTTAAAAGTTGGTTAACACAGGCAGCTCTGCAAAAACATGAATCCCCAGTTCATGTTTTTAGCAGTTAAACAGCTAGTCGAGGGTCACCTAATTGAGGGTTATAGCATATTCTTTCCTCCCTTAGAAAGCAGCAGAAACTTCTTGAACTTCATTCAGACTCCAGAGATGACGTAGCCCATGTGTGATACATTAAAACCTGTAAAACTTTCCACTATACAACACCACAAATGGTCTTGCTTTGCACTAGAAACCGCTGGAAACAAGAGAGAACAAGACAAAAATATGAGCTATACTCTTATTATGTGTTAGGAAATTAGCCAATTTTGCTTGCAAGCAAACTCTGCAAACTCAAGCAAACAATGACTGGTGTCCTTGATGTCTGAACATGATGTCATTTGGTCAGCATACCTTTGGTAGCCTTTTGAGTGTACTTGGTTTGATAATATCAATATTGAAAGTGGATCACTGAAAGGATTATGCTAATAGCCTTGATGAAGCATCTCTGTACACTCACAGTTTATTTTGTACACACCCATAAACAGTGTCTTCACGTAGCTATGTAACCAACCATAAGCAGCGGTTGTCAGTGCCTTTGCTCCTCCATTGAACTTGACACAGAGACTCCATACGCATGCACAAACCCCAAAATCCACACAATGTTATGGCCATGAGGAGACAAGAAAATCCTATATCCTGTCAGTGAAAATGAATGAAACTTGCTGTAAATTATGATGATTTTCTTATGGATTTTAGATGCTCATGGACTTCAACATAAATGCTATCATAGTAATACAGAACTTGATACTACAAAATTTAAGACATTTTGTGTATTTTTATGAGATTAATACATTTTTCAGGATTTTATCATTTTTTTGATCTGCTGGGGTAGGCACTGCCTACCTTGCCTACCCTGACCACACGTCACTGACAGATTTCCATAGTCACCCCAGCATTGCTGCTGTTAGCTACATGCCTCTGTTGAGTTTATTTATTTTCATGCAGTATCATGGTCCACCAGGAGAGGGAGCTCTAGCATGTATCTAGCATGTGCAGGAAGGGCACCACTGCTCTGAGAGCTGTAGTACAGGGTTCCAGGCTTGAAACCATTTTTTGTGACTACACAAGTATTTTCCACAGCTACTCATGCATGTGTGACCTACACATTTTTCAACTTTTTTTTTGCTTAGTATAGTCATTCTGGACTCTGTCCTATTATTTAAAAAAATGTCACTATATCTGCCATCTACCACCTGAGAAACATATCTGCACTGCAACCCTCTCTCTCAATGACAGATTCTTATCCACTCCTTTATTCCAACCCGCTTAGACTGTTGCAATGCCATCCTTTCAGGTCTGCCCAGTAAGGCCCTTGATGTCCAAAACTCTACTGTAAGGGTCTTAACGGGCACCACACCCTGGCAGCACATTACACACATCCTGATGCAGTTTCACTGGCTCCCAATGAAGTCCCATATCTCCTATAAAGTCCTCTTTCACTGGGCCTGTTTAAACAGTATCTTAAAATCTCAAGCACACACACACAAACTTTAAAGTGACCTTGGTATCTTGAAAGACAAGCTAGTGTTCTTGTTATTACCATGGAGGACAAGCTAGTTGATTTCTGTCCTTCATTAGCATAATGGGCACTCCTGGGCTTGTGCTCCTAAAATGTTCAGTTAGGGCTCCAGTGCACCTTGTGAAAAAAGATAACCTGGAAACCTGAAATATGAGTCATTGGTCTAGCCTGTAATAAGAATCCACACATCTACATCTAAGTTACACTGGCCAAATCTCTCAAGGATTAGGCCTACATCTTGGCCATCTAGACGTCATGGTCTGCAAGATGTCATAGACGTCATAGATTATGCTTGTGTTAATGTAACACTAAAGAGTTTAAGTGATAAACTAGTGGACTAGCTACCTGAAAGGCACAAAACCTTCAAAACACTTCCCAGAGTCTTATTGGCACTGTTAGAGCATGCCAATTAATTAATTGGTTTGATGGTAGTACATTCAGCTATGTCACACTGTAAAGATTTTCATGAATTTTGTAGTGGTTAATACTCTTCTGCCCAGAACCGCACAGCGCACAGCCTGGATGGCTGGTGGGAATAACACTTGTGTTTATCCAACCTTCATGACTATATCCTATCCAAACTAATTTAAAGATGATACCAAAGCGAATAGTGTGGGAAAGGGATACCTCAAATAGTGTTACAATGTTCCAGTGTTGTACTATACTATAGTACTATAACTGCATGTCAGGAGTTGGGATTGTGTTTTAATAACAGTATCTAATGAAGTCAGCACCTCACAGTACCTTGGAGTCCTTATAAAGAGTCCTTATGTGTTTTTGTTCTCAAGAGTGCTGTGTTGGATGGTACAAAATTAAATGAAGCCCCAAATGTACGGATAATCCTAATTCTATTTTTTTTTCAACGAAATAAAAATTTGAATATTGTCAACTTTGTTCAAGACTCATTCAAACACTTGTTGTTTTTAAAGCAGATCCTTTTCAAACATAATATATTTAATGTAATGATAGTTAAAACAGGCCTTTGTACCGAGTCACGTCTGGTGAATTGGGTCATTGTGACTTACATGGCGTACATATCCTGTAAATACAGAAACAACCAGAATGAGGATTAGGCTAAACTCTTGGCACTGAAGTTTGTTTAGTGTTATGTGATTGACCGGGGAACAAATAACATCTCTTGCTCTGTCAAGCATGCTACTTGCATTTTTGTTAAGGGCTGCTCCGGTCTTAAACTGTCATGTCCAAAGTTAACAGTGAACATCCCCAAGTCTGCTAAGGCCCTGTAAACCAAGTCCTAAGTCTCTGCATGTCCTCACACACAATGTTCTTCCACATTTACTGATAAAATGGATGACATTTTTCCCCCAGTTTTCCAAACCAGATGGGCTTTTGAGAAGTGAAACTTTGTGCTTTGTGCTCTTGGCCCACTACCATTGAACTGTGTCTTTCTCAGTCTCAGACAGACAAGCAGGAAACACTGAAATCCCTGCAAATCTCTCTGCCTCGTCTCTACTCTTGCCTGTCTGTCAGTTGTGTCTCCGTAATACTGTCAGCTGTTTTCCTGACAGCGTTGAGCGACTCATCTCCCTGTGGATGGTGCCTGAGGAAGCATCTTCTCGCTCGGAGCGTTGACGATGTGGATGTTTGCCAGCGATGTTCGTTCTCGCTGGCTCTTGACGAGCTCGCTGCTGGAGATGCTGCTCACAACTGCACTGGGCTCGCGGCAAAGTGTCCGGAAGATCTCCAAGGTTGTGCGGCGGATGGAACTGCAGAGGAGAAAGTACATGACGGGGTCCAGGCAGCTGTTTAAGGCCGAGAGCAGGAGAGCTGTCTCATTGGCCTTGTCAGCTGCGTCCTGCCATGCGCAGGGGATGTCGCTGATCTGTGAGGTGATATAGAAGATACGTACAACGTGGTATGGCACAAAGCATATGGTGAACAGGAAGAGTACAAAGAAGGACTTGCGTGCCGTCTGGCCATATTTGTGTGCGTTGGGCAGATTTGGCTTGTCCTTGGAGACCTGTTGCAGCATCTTGCCAATCTTGATGTATGAAACAACAAGGGAAGCGTACACCAGCCAGAAGATGACCACCAATGAGTACTTGAAGCAGGCCAGGCCCGGGGACTTCATCCTCCGGTAGTGGAAGCACTTGTCCTCATCTTTGTGCTTCGTGATGCTAATTAGGATGATGGTGCAAATGATGGCTATGGACCAGAGCGCCCCGCAGGTGGCATAACTCCACCGGCCCCTCATGAAGTGCTTGCGGCTGGTAGAGCGGTGGACCTTCAGGTAGCGGTCAACGCTGATCAGTCCCAGCAGGGTGATGCTGATGTACATGTTCATGTAGAAGATGTGTCCCACCACCCGACACATGATGGGCCCCAGGGTCCAGCTGTTGCCGTTGACATGGTACATCACACGGAAGGGCAGGCAAATGACCAGCAGCAGATCGGCCAACACCACATTGATGAGAAACACACGCACAGAGTTCTTCTTGGTGTTCACTCGCAGGAACACCCACAGAGCTAGCAGGTTCCCCACCAAGCCAAACAGAAAGAAGAGGGTGTAGAAAACGGCCAGAGGGATTCGCATGGCGTCTCCGTGGATGTCACATGACTCTCCCAGCACAGTGGTGGTTTGGCTGTGGTTCATTGCCGCAGTGCTGGTCACGGCATAGGAGCTATTGGTCATGATAGTGGGAAAGCTCGTAAAGGTTGCAGTACCCATGGTGCAAAGAGAGATATGTTTTCAGTCCTGGAAAAAAATGGTGGTTAATTTATGGGGTGGTGTGTCTCACATGTCAACAGACAGTAACTGGTAACTCAGACCACAAGCCTTCTAACTATTATTTCAGTCCTCTGATTTGCTCCTTTTTTGCTTTCACACACACACACACTCTCTCTCACATACGGTATGAGTTATAATAAGCTCGGTCATTCGATATCTTTATCTTTATGCTTGTTGCTCATGGCTAAATCTCTACTTCAACTCTGAAGTTAATTAATTAATTGTTGCTCAGCGATCATGATGACATTGTTTTTTTATCCTGTTGAGAGTATTCTGGTAAAGCGATTTCATATACTTCAACTTCATGACAGTATATACTTCAAATAGTAGTTCATGTAGTATAGTAATAGTAGTCACTTAAAAATTCAAATCTTAGTGCTGGCTGTTGCACATATTTCGCAGACACTAAAGAAAGCCAACTCACCCTATGAATTCTTTCCATGGAGCCAATGTGCGTCTGTCAGATGTAAGTAGAAAGAAGGAAATCCCTCCACTGATAGACCCACCAGATTTTCACAGCCTCAATATGACACGTATTGTTGAAATTTAGTTAAAAAAGAAAACTTATTGTCTTATTGCAGACTAGTTCCGTCTGTGCATTGCTGCAGATAACCTCTGATGAAATGAAACCACTTCTTAGTCCTTTACAGATGACTTTAGCTTGCTCAGCCCCCTGAGCCACACACCCACACCCGGCACACACACACACGCACACGCACACACACACACACACGCACACGCTCTATAAAAAGTGCAGATGTGCTAGCTTTAAATATGGAAGGAAAAAGACTCGTTGCCACAAAAACCACTCAAGAGCTCCAGCTCCCAAACACGTTTGTACACACACACACACACACAGTTTCTCTGTATTCCTCTGATTAGTAGGCTAGTTTTGCAGCCAAGATCACAGGGTCCAGGGGCTTAGGGATAAACACGGATTGGCCTGAAATGCACGCCAACTATGTGGGTTTGTGTTTAAGACTGGGGAAGGTGTAGTGGAAAAAGAATTGCGTGGTGATAGGGTTTAGTTCATTTAGTGTGGTCTGTGTGTGTGTGTGTGTCTGTCTGTCTGTCTGTATGTCAAGTCATAAAAATAAAATCCAGTATGGTGCCATTAGTGAGCTGAAGAGATTGACAAAAGATTGAATCTGATGTGCTGTTCACAGTGTACTAGCACATTGACTTGGCCACCTTGTGCTCAAGGCTAGTGCGTTTGTGTAGTTCATATTACATGCAGAAAGAGGAAATCAAGAGTAATGGTAAAAGTTTAAACGTAGACTTTGTCACTGATCACTTTACATTTAACTTTGTGTATCCTTCCTCACTTCTCACTAATAGGGTTCTCTCATTTCAAGAGAACTCATTGAGCTGTGAATGGAATCAATTCCATCAAGTCCGTTTCCTCAGTGACTAGCCTCTCTCTCTCTCTCTCTCTCTCTCTCTCTTCTCTCTCTTTCTTTTTTCTTTTTCCACAGCCCCACTGTGTGTTGCTGGCATCAAAGGAGAATTCTGCACCTGTGAAACTTGGAGGGTTTGGGGTGGCCATACAACTTGGAGAATCTGGACTAGTAGCAGGAGGTATGTGGCCCAAATATTGTTCCCCACACCAAAGAAAATAGCGCACATCAATAAAATAAATAAATGTGATATAATTAAAATAAACAAAGTAAATGTGATGCATTGGGAGGCATTTTTTCGTGCTTGCTAACAGATGTGGAATGTGTCACTTTAGAATTTTGTTAAGAATTTTGTGGTTATCTAAGGTGTATCTAAGGCCTTTATTTCATTCGACAGCTGAGTAAAGTTTCCCTTCCATTTTACATCACAAGTTCAGCCAAAGCTATTAAAAGCCTCTGTTTAGTTTAATGCAACTTCCTCTTTCAGTAGGAAATGAAATAATCCTGAACGTTTTGATGTCCATTGATAAGCTTATGCAAGATTATGCACACATTTTCTTACATATAACTGCAGGTTTGAGGGGTGTTTTAGTTCATGCAAAAAACTGATTTCCTGAATAATACACTGCATTGTTGTTTCAGATAGCAACACTATTGAGTGGCTATCTGAGATACTGAACATATTAATTATCTAGAGGGGATGAATAGATTTTCAACAAAAATATATATGTATTTGCACATACATATGCTTTGCATGTTCTTGCCCTAAGTACACAGTGTTATTTTAAATTTGAACATACTAGTTCATACTGAGTTCATACTAGTGAGTGCTTATGTGAGCTGCAGGACATAGAGGGGATGGATAGATGATCGACTGAGGCTTTTGCACAGTACCACATTTGTATGTACACATGTACTGGGCACTGCGCATTTCTACCCTTCTGCCATCTCCCTGGCAAAGGGGATCTCTCTGCTGACCACATGCACCCCATTGCAGGGAGAGTGGGCACCCCACACTTCATGGCACCAGAGGTGGTGAAACGAGAGCCCTACGGCAAGCCAGTGGACGTGTGGGGCTGTGGAGTCATCCTCTTCATTCTGCTCAGCGGCTGCCTGCCCTTCTACGGCACCAAGGAGAGGCTCTTTGAAGGCATAATTAAAGGGAAATACAAGGTAGTAGTTTATTAACATTTTGCCTGACCTTCTAAGGGATGAGCAACCCTGACAGAAAAACATACTGATACACACAATTATAGGTGCAGATTTAATAAACCAGCCCTGGTCCTATCTGATCCCAGGCATGCATTTATCAACTTAATCCTTCAGTTAGCTGTCTGCCATTTTGCTAATTGATCTGCATTGTACCAAATGTTCTCATTCAATACCACTTGGTAACCTTGAACAGGGCTATAGATTGCTTTACTTTACTATTTCTAACATTTTTTTTACTTTGCCCCCTACTAGCCATGGGGAAAAAGTAGTGTAACATTACTGGTTGTATTTTTTATGAAAGCAGCATGTTATCACTCAATCATAGCTCTTAGTATTCCCCTTTGGTTCAGGCCAGCCCTGTAGCCACACTGCTTCCTCCTGGTATTTATGATGCTGCAGTTACTGTTCTGTGCTACTGCTTTCCTCTTTATCAGATGTTATTGTGCATGTTATTCTGCTCATTAGTTAACACACATTCACTCACACACACAGACACACACACAAACACACATTCACTCACTCGCACACAAATACACATTCACTCATTCACACACACAGGCACACACACAAATACACATTCACTCACTCTCACACACAAAAACACACATTCACTCACTCACACACACAGGCACACACACAAACACACATTCACTCCCCCAGCTCTTCCCCTGATCTGATCCCATTCTCCACTTGCGTTTGCTTTTCTCAAAGCGTGGCATGGTTTTCTGCCTCTCTCCACACCTGTGTGTGTGTGTGTGTGTGTGTGTGTGTGTGTGTGTGTGTGTGTGTGTGTGTGTGTGTGTGTGTGTGTGTGCATGTGTGTGTGTCTGTGTGTGCACGGTTAGATGAATCCTCGCCAGTGGAGTCACATCTCCGAGAGCGCCAAAGACCTGGTGCGGCGTATGCTGATGCTGGACCCTGCAGAGAGGATCACCGTCTACGAGGCCCTCAACCACCCCTGGCTCAAGGTACACACACCAGCACGAAGCCTTACAAAACAGTCTGATGTAGTGTGTATGTAGTGTCAATAGTCAAGAAAGAAAGAAAAGGAAAGATGAGTGAAGGAATAAAATACTGAAGGAATGGAAGGAGTAAAGACCCGTTGAAGAAAAGAAGTGAAGAAAAATATGTGAAAATGGTTGTGAAAGGGGAAAGGTTTTTGATCGTGTAGTTTGTCTAGTATTTCATGACAATTAAAGCAATTGCATGAGGTGTAACGGTTGTTTTTGTATGTGTCCCACAGGAGAGGGACCGCTATGCCTACAAGATCCACCTGCCTGAGACAGTCGAGCAGCTGAGGAAGTTTAATGCTAGGAGGAAGCTTAAGGTGTGAACCATGTTGAACAATAACAGCACTGCCCAAAATAAACACATCGGCACATAAAAATACAGATACTGATGTAACCATCCAAAAATATGATGGTCTAAAAGTAAACACACTGTTATCTAGTCTGCGTGTACCCTGACCACACAGAAATATTCAAATGTCCACACATACATTGCCTTCTGCCTCAGACACCCAAACACACACACACACACTCAAAAGGATAGAGCATAATCAAAATGTGACCTTGATGTGTCATAAGAGGAAAGTACTGACATGTTGCAGTGTTGCATCATCCCGATGTGACCACCTGTTCGCCTCCCCTGCTGAGCGGCACCACTGGAGTGGCAGCAGAGGGGAAAGAGGGGAAATCAGTATGTGGCACACTGATCAAAGACAGCTTGTCAAACTCATGTCTGCGTAGCTATGCATCCTCATTGTCACAAAGGTACTTGCTATTAAAAGTAAAAAAAAAAGAGTGGCGGAAAAAGCTTAACCCTAACCCTAGAGGATGGTGTGTGTGGTGTTTTGAAATGTGTGTCTGTATTATTTTTAAGGGGGCAGTCCTAGCAGCAGTGTCCAGCCACAAGTTCAACTCTTTTTATGGGGACCCACCCGAGGAACTTCCTGATTTCTCTGAAGACCCAACTTCCTCAGGTTAGATACACACACACACACACACAGACACTTACCATCATCACCATCCTCTGACTGTGGTTGAGCACTAACCATAAATGACAAAGCAAGTTTAAGAGTGTAAAATGCATGTACTCCCCACAAGAAGGGAAATGATCGTGTGAACTGGTGCAGTGCAGCTTTTAAAAAGCACCATGAACATGGGTCCAATTCTCAGACCCAATTCTGAAGGCCTCAAAGCAACTTATAGCAAGATCTTGCAGTTTCTTGGTACTGAATCACTGTTGCAACATCAGTGCATGTCTAATGGAAAAAAAAGCCTGTGCGTCTGTCATAAGGAAGTGGACAACAAAACTGCAGTGTGATGAGACTCAGAGTAGAGTTGAGATGTTTCTTTCTCCAAAC
The DNA here is from genome assembly GCA_027481765.1 of Tenualosa thibaudeaui. Classification (NCBI taxonomy): domain Eukaryota; kingdom Metazoa; phylum Chordata; class Actinopteri; order Clupeiformes; family Clupeidae; genus Tenualosa; species Tenualosa thibaudeaui. The sequence goes on from JAIFZK010000071.1 coordinate 5,377,861, forward strand.
AAATAGTAGTATATAGTTAGCTATAAACCATGGGGTGTTTGTTTAATGACATTCAATGGAAGTGTTCTATGCAGATGAACAGCATCCAGCTCATATGACAAATTATTAATGTAAGACCTAAATGGATATGACCTATTTAATAAATATGATGGAAATACTCTAGTAGTAATGGTAGTAATCATTATAAATATGTAAAGTATTTGTTTATGGAAGGAAGTCAAAGTGAAAAAAGTTGATATGGAAGACCTATGAGATTTCGCAGTGTATTGAAAAGTACTTTGGACAGAAACCTTATATTTTTTACCCTATATCAGAACTGCTCTTGTGTCTATATGGCCACTATATGTCCACAGCTCCACTGCATATGTTGCCTTGAATAGCCAAAGATGGGCAACACAAAAGTAAGGCATGAATGTTGCATCAGTCCCTGGTTTACGTTTTTACCCCAGTGTTTACTTCCGCTCTGACACAGGGAAGTATTGCACAGTCCTGTGCCTTGAGGTTATTTCACAACACATCTAGAGAGGCAATATCTCCATACCATGGAATTGATGATGATGTTTAGATTTTCTCTGTTTGGAAAATATATTATGGACCAGTATTTGAAGACATGTCCCTAACTACACAGCAAATTTCTGAGGACAAGATGCTGCTAGTATGTAGAAACAGTGGCAGTGTTCTCTCAGATGAGAACAGATGGTGTACAGTTGTGGCTTTGGACTGTGGCATAGTCCCACTTATTTACATGCTTGACTGGGTAATACATCAGAGGGGAAAAAAAGGTCAGACACTGGTTCTTAGGAAAGTAGTTGGACTATTATAATGAAGAGACATCACACTCATGTCAAGATATAACTGAGAGATAGACTTACCTAATGTGATTTCAAGGGCACATAGAATAGATGAAGTGTTGTACAATGGAGTATTGTACCTTGTTCTCTGGTGTTTAAATGGAATATTCAATTTGGATTTTTCAAAAATAAGATGAAGTGCAATCCAATTAAAACTTTATTATATTATTATAATATTATTATTACTTTATTATAATATTTAGGCTGGGAATTGGTCTGTTCCGGCTAAATGGCACCCGCTTTGGCAACCACAATTGAACTTTTGATTACAATTGATGTGATATTTGACAACACATGTAGGCTTTGTGCTAATTCTCCCACATTTTAGTGGCTATTTCTAAGTTCAAGATTTACATATGAAGGAGGACACAACCATGTCTCATGTTCATGACAGCTCTTTGGCCATGCACAACCACTCCTAATTCAACAAAACCAAGGCCACATGGTTTTCCCATCTCTGTGTCCTTTCAAATTTTTCAGTGACATCGTCTCGACTCTTGAGCATGGTACAGTCAAGAAAATTGCTGACATTGCAATTGTCATAGCAAGAGTCACCAAGAGACAGGATGTTACTGTCTATGTAGGTGTGGAACACTACAGCTCCAAGATAGAGGTAAAGCAGAAATCATGTCATCATGACAACAAGCCTGCATTGTGGTTAACAATTGGCTGCAGTCTGCTGCAAGTATCAGATCAGTTATTGGTTTCATGTCATCATGCATCTGTGATGCATCAATCTATTATATGGTCTATTAATGGTTGTCCTTTGTTTATAGTATCCATAAAGCAATATGATTTCCATTATGTGAGTAATGTGGATTGTTTGTTGAAATTAAATGCAATGCAAAAGGTAAACACAAAAAAAAGCTGAAACGTATATATTTAGCAAATTTTATGAAATCATGTAACGAAATTGTACAGTCTCCTCAGTCAGACAACTCATATATATGAGTCACGATGTTAGTGATACTTGATGGCATCTGTTTCAATGTTTATGGAGAAATGTGAAATAATCAAGGTTATTTTAATGTGTAATGTGCTCTTATGTTTATTTGGTGCAGGCAAAATGTTATCCAAAACTGGTTGAAGTTCAAGCAAAAACTATTTACAATTTAGCATAGGTGGCACAAATAGTACAGTGTTTTATAAACAAAGAATTTTGTTTGTTTATCTGTTTATTTGTTTTTTAAGTCCAGCTCAAGAGCCAAATGTAGCTCTGACCATTTTTAAGATTCTTCCTCTTCTACTTCTTCTTCTTCCTCTTCTTCTTCTACTACTTCTACTTCTACTTCTTCTTCTTCTTCTACTACTACTACTAAACCTGCACCATGAATAGTGAACTGACGGCTAACACTAACTAAATGGGATGCTGAATATGTTCCATTCAGTCAACATTATCTGGCAGTTTGCTATTGCTATATATTGTATCAAATTTTCTAATTCTTTTTCCTGCAAACAGTACTCAGTGACCTCAAACAACAGGGCTATGGAAACCACAACAAAACAAACAAACTAGATTTCTCCTTTAACTAAAAACAAAAGAGATGGCCCTCCCAAGCACTCATCTTGCCTGGTGTCTGTATGGGGGGGGTGGGGGGGTGATGCCTCTGTCCACCCCTTTTAGCTGAGTTCCCTTCTTTCGCTTTGCTTTCTCTGGTCTGTACTTACAAGTGCCACTTTCAGTCATACGTGGAAGTCTTCAGGCTGATGATGAAACAAGTGTCTGTGTGTGTGTGTATGTCTCTCTGTGTCTTCCTGTTTGTCAGATAGGAGCTCAGGCTTCCTTCTCTTTTTTTGCAACTGCAACCTCAATCACAACCTTATCTTGCATATGAGTCATGTTCTTTCTTACATTTCTTCTCTTATACAGGCTTAAGGTCTTTGGTTAATGCAGACAGTCTGACCATGTCAAGAGTTTACCATCAAGTTTTCCTCTCAGATTTTACAGAAATCACAAGTTGTTTTAGAATAGAATTTTCCCTAGCTGTGGATTTGTAATTGATTTTTGTTATTATTGTATTATTTTTTATTGTTTGCTTGGCATGACAGGACCTATCCCTGAACTGAAATTAAGTCTGTTAGTCCAAAGTGTTTCTTCTTTCTGTGTGTTTTTTTTCCCCTTGTGTCAGCACTTTACGTTCAGTGCACGACTTCTCTTGCCGTCCAGAGCTTAACTAATGCTGGCTTTGCACTAATGCTTTGATAACTTCTTTTTTTTCTGTGGTTTGCCTTAATGCTGCCTCCCCTGTGCAGGACTACTTGCTGCAGAGAGTACGTATCTTAATGCCCCCCCCCCCACCCCCCCTTCACTCTCCAAACCCCTCCAAACCCCTGACATCTCATTACTCCTCCTTTTCTCTCAAGTCAATCACCCCTCTGACCAGGTCATGTCCCTCTCCATATCAAGAAGAGAAATGCACTGTAAACCAGAGATTGCAGAGGGCAAGCTGATCTGAAATGTCTTTTCCTCTCTTCCTCACAAGCCCACCACAGACTTTCTTGCCCTGGTTTTTACAATGCTGTTTGACATTGTTTATCTATTGTTCTTAAACCTTCCTAAAAGAAAAAGTTACTGAAAGATGTAATCTGATTGTAATTATGGTTTATGACACATTTATAGACTCATGAGTCATAGTTGCTTGGTTTAATCATTTCTGTGTAATGTTAATTGCATACTTTCCATGTCTCCACCACAAGCCGTGTCTGTTACTGTCTGCATGTGTCTGTGCCTTTACTGGATGTGTATGTAAACACATGTCTGTGTCTCTCTCATTGTGATTATTGTGTGGGTGTGTGTGTGTGTGTTTGTGTGTGTGACAGTGCCCATGTTCATTTGCACACCTTTTTTGTATGTAATTAAAAATGGATCTCCATTTTTCTCTTGTGTGTGTGTGCGTGTGTGTGTGTGTGCGTGTGTGTGTGTGTGTGTGTGTGTTCCTTAGGAGCCGTATCACAGGTCCTGGACAGTCTGGAGGAGATCCATGCCCTGACAGACTGCAGTGAGAAAGACCTGGACTTCCTGCACAGCGTGTTTCAGGACCAACACCTCCACACACTACTGGATGTGAGTCAGACATTTAAACACTTTCAAAATCCACCCTTATTATTATTTGCTTTTAGTGTTTTTGGTTTTGGTTTGTTTTGTTTTTTTTATTTATTCATTTTATTTTACAGGACTTATTGTCTGTGCATTGTACTGTACTACTATGCCTGGGAAGACACTTTGTGGTCTCACAAGAGAAATGTTTTTGTGTTGGGTGTGTGTTTCTGTGGTGTGTTTTCTGACGTTGACTGCCCACTTAGCCATTAATCAGACACAGTCAGTTGGCCTGAAAACATGAAACATGAAACACATTATGGGACATATGTTTTTAATGTATTTTGTCATTTTTTGCAGTATTTAAAGAACAATACAACAGACAAACATGATAATCATATTATTATGAATTATATAATTATACATTCTAACAATATCAAACATTATAATGAGGAAAACAGCAGCTTGTCTATAGAAAAACTGCACTTTGAAATGACTGAGATCTGGATGAAGGTTCTGAAATTAATTTCTTGGAATAAAAGTCAACTAAGGTCAAGGAAGGCTCAACATGACAAATTAATTCCAAAACGGTTACATAAACTGAATTAAAACTGAATTAAATTAAATAAATAAAATATATATGATTACCAACAATGATTAGACAGCCTACAGGAGTCAAGAACTTAACACTGATGTCGGGACAGCAGCCTTTCTCTCAGCATTGCAAAGGAGCTGATGATAAACTTCAGGAAGAAAGAAGATCAATTGGACCCCTTTATCATCAATGGTTCTACAGTACAGTGGAAAGTGTCAACAACTTCAAGTTCTTTGGTATTAACATCAAGACCTGACCTGGCATAGCCAGACTGACCAGACTGTTTAAAAAGCTCAGCAACGTCTCTTCTACCTCAGACGACTAAGGAAGTTTGGTATGCAAAAAAATGAAAGGCACTGCAGAGTCAGCACAAAGCATCTGTATATCCATCCAGGACTTGTATGAGGAAGGCCAAAAGAATCAGTAAGAACCCCAGCCATCCTAGTCATGGACTGTTTCAGCTGCTGCCAATACTACAATATCGCTGGCAACTGGTCTTAAGGCTCAAACCAAGTGACAAGGCTTATGAACACTGAAACAATGATAGCCTAAGCCTGTGGCTATCAGTCTTTTCACTACAACCCTTTCCATCCTTTTTTTCTCCCCCTCACACACACACATACAACACTTAACATACCATTTATTTATTATTTATTTTTTAGGAGCAAAAACACTTGAATTTTACTCTTTTAGACTAATGTAATGAGATGTAGTAAAGAATCTTGAATCTTGAAAAACACTGAAATGAGGAAGAAGTGGAAAGCTGTGGTTGTGAAGAACATTTCTCTGGTCAGGCTCAGTTCCATTTTATATCCCCGTCCATCCATTTATCCCGCTGCAGTGCAGTCGGCCACCCAGTGCTGATGAGGGTCAGATGAGTCTCAGAAAGGCTCAGGTATCGAGGTGTTTTCAGAGTGCTATCTGTCTGTTTGTCTGTCTGACTGGTCGCTTGGTTGGCCACTTAGGTGATGACTCACAGCAGACTGGATTGACTGGCAGGTCAGATGTGTCTGGTTTGGCCTCTTTCTTGGTGCACTGTACACACTGTTCTTGTTACACATCAGAGCCACCAGAGAGATGTTTGTGGGAACGAACACCCAGATATTATGGGGGAAATGACACCAGGGCTATCGTTATATCTTTTGTGTGTGTCTGTGTATATAGGACTGTATCAAGTGTGTGTGTGTATGTGTTTGTATGTGTGGTGGGTAGATGTGCGTAAGATTGTATTTGTGTTATTCTGTATTTTTTTTCTGTGTGTGTCTGTGTGTGTGTGTGTGTGTGTGTGTGTGTGTGTGTGTGTGTGTGTGTGTGTGTGTGTGTGTGTGTGTGTGTGTGTGTGGGGGCCTTTTTTTGGAGATGGAGATGTCTTCTAAGCTCAGTGTGTGTGTATGTGGAGCCAGTCACAAGACAGAGTTCCCACGCTTCCAGGAAGACTTTGGGATTTTTACCACAGAACTGGATGATCACATGGAAAATGGAACAATGTTAAGGCTCTGGAAAGAAAATTGGTAGAATATCTCTGCTTTTATGCTTCAGTCAACTTATTCTTCTTCTCAACCCCTTTTTATTTATTGTCTTGCCAAGGGAGAATTTGTTTTGGCCATGTGCTATTTCTGTGGCGGTGGCGGTTGTCAGTCATTGACTGCCGACATGCCCTGACGAATCCATTACATGATTGGATTAAAATTTACGTATAAAGTATACATAATAGATCAACAATAAACAGCATCTAGGGCTGAAATGTAAACAATTTTTTTTTAAAAAGATATTCAGCAGAAACAAAGCACATGGTTGGCTTACAATAAAGTTCCCTGCAAGTTCATTGGCTAATTCAACTCCTTTAGGGTTTCAGAAAGTGTCTAGCTGCCTGCTTTTGAATGGAAAGTGTGGTTAACATGTAATCCCTAATATTAAGGCCCTCTGTCTACACTGGTGTCTAATATACTTTAAATTATCCACTACCAAAATCAGTGGCAGATGTGTAAAAATAGACATTTTGGTGATTTGTAAAAGAGGTGGTTTAGTTTGATCATCGAAAGCTCCTTGTGCTTTATACTGGTGTCTGTCTGTCTGAGTTTTGTTGTGGTAGAGCCATTTGATGATATTTTCTTTTCTCTCTTAATGTGAAATAAGTCAGTGGAGAAGTATATGATAATACATCCTCTCAACTGCTGTAATTGGAAACCGTGAAAGACCTGACTGGCATCAGTGGTGAATGACTATGTCTTAAGAGCTCGCAGTGAGGCTCTCCACAGTGAAGATATACCTGGAGGCTGTCTGAAGGAATTTGAGACTTTGATAATTTGATAATTTCACACTGTTACGCTTGACAAGTCAAGCACTCACTTGTTTTTAGAGGACAGCCACACAAATTGCTCAGTAATGAATGTCAGCATTTTTTCTTGCACCATCTAGTGTAAACACTGTAACTCCTGTGCCGTGTGTGTGTGGAGCACTTAGCGGATTATTGTGACATTAGCAGCTCATAAAGCATTCACCCATGAGACAAAGCATGTGTGAAAGAGAGGTTTTGTGTGGCCATGTGCAAGCGTTAGCTCTACTGCACACACACGTGTGCACGAACACACACACACACACACACTATCCATCGTAAGCTTTTTTGTTTTGGTGTGTGAACGATCACAGTTGTGGAAGGATGCATGAAGTGTGAGTCCAGTTTGTGTGGTCATTTGATAGAGCCTCTCTCTGGGCATTTTGACAAAGCACACGCTATGAACGGTACCAACTGGAGACTGTGGTTGTGTGTGAATGGAGAAGGTTGAGGCCCACACACCATCCCCACCACCATCACTGTCATCTCTGGCACATGCTGCGTGGGGGCCTGGGCTTGCCGCCGTGAGGCTGTGAATACAGACCCTTCGTCCCTTAGAGGAACCGAAAAGGCAGCCCCCCCTCACTCTCTAAACAGGCATGCATGGAACAATGGCCTCTATTGTCCCCCCCTTTCCTTTCAGAGCCATGGCTTTGGCTCTATCTGCCCATCTCTTAAAGCTGGCCCAGACATTAAGACGTTGTGTTGCCACCCGCTCCATCAGCTCCTACACAAAAACACACACACACACAAATATACACACATGCCATGGCTTCTCTACTGTAACACCACAGATAGAGCAAGTAGTGGACATTGTTGGTGTTGAAACGATTGTCTGGTCCCGGCTGTAAAACTCCTAAGAAGAGTTTGGCTGCAGAGGGAGGCTGGTCGGTGAGTGCTACCATGAAATTTTCCTTTCTTTCTGAGGTTTGACTGCCTTTTGTTGCACATTCCCGGTGAGAGATTACCTTGCTTTTTGTTTGTTTGTTTTTTTTTTGCCCTTTCTGTTACTTGTACTTATACATTTTCTGTGAGTGGCAGTTGCTTTGCTGTGCACATTTTATTCTTGAAAAGCTCTGAATGTGTTCGTTCATGTCTTTTTGTTTTTTGGGTCTTCTTGTATGAGTACAGAGCCCTAGTAGCTGAACGTGATTAATTACCTGCCCGGGTTCCTTGCTTGCATCTGAGCTTTGCGACTCTCAAACTTGGTCTAGCATCCCTTTTCTTTTGCACTAATGTCAGTTACAAACTTAACTTCAGCATTTGACATTTCAATTAGGTTGGGAAATTTGTGCCCTTAGACAAAAGTCAAGTCATTGTGGTGTTTTGCTACGCAGTGGTTTTGTTCCTGTCAGTGATGACACACTGAACTACTGAAGACTAAGATATAGACCACATTCTCAGTGCCTTTTAGATAAAATAGTGTCCAATAGACAGGCTGCAATAGAAGGGGAGATCCCAGCAAAAGGGGCAGGTAGCATAGACTGAGTTGGGTTGTCTGTCATAGACCAAGAGTTCATAAAAGCAGATCACCCTCTCCACTATGAAGTGCACATTAAATAGAACAGAGGTTAGACTGACAATTCCAGTGTATCTCATAATTTAGTGTTTCTTTGTATGTCTTAAAGATTTTATTTACCTCAAATTTGTAAAAAAAAAGGACAGTTTTAGGACAGTTGTGTATGTGTCAAAGGGTCTCTGATGTGGCTGCACAGAGATTTCAAAAAGATAGTCAAAGATCACATTTCCTGTTTTTCTGGTCATGTTTTTTTTTTGTAACTTTTTAGCAAAGTTCCAGAGCTGTGATGTAATGGAATATGTATTAGAAGATCTGTCAATCCAAGATATGTCGAGCTTTATGTTCCAGTCCCACATGTTGATAATTGAATTTTATTTTCATTTCAAATCTCATTTTATAAATTATCTTCTCATAATGCCTTAGAGTTACAATTGAATATGCATTTATTAAACAGCATACAGATGCAGTTATCTTGTAAACATATACACCAGTAGCATGCAGTAGTCAGTTCCAACAGACATTTTTGTGTAGTAAATGTCAACGCAAAACTACACTGCACCACAATATCAGTAGGCCAGTTAGGAACCTGCTGGGTCCTGTTAAGTAGTGAAGTCACTGACATTAATATCTAACTAGTGTGTAATTTGGATCAGGATGTGACTGTGCCATGTGCAATGTGTGTCCTAGTTGTCATATGCACACTATGCAGAGTGTTTTTTCCCCCTGTTTTTGTATTGAATATTAATGTCTGTTAGACTGAAAGGGGTTCTTGCTAATGTCATCCCATCATTCGGGGAGCTCACCCCTCGTGATGTTCAGTGTTAAGTTATTTAACATCGGACTGAGAATGCATCATTTGTTGTGCCCAATGAGGCGCAAAAAAAGAGGTTTGTATTGCACTGACTGCTCCAGCTCTGTTATATTCTGTTTGTGTGTGTGTGTTTTAGAGCTGGTTAAATAAAACTGTCTTTGTCAGTTTTGGCTGTTAAAAGGGTGAATGAATGTATTTTCTTTTTTGAACCTCCCATGTTCAGAGAAATGCATTATTGTATTTTGTGTTTTATTAATGTTGGTTACATAACTATTTTTCAGATTTTTTAAATTGATCATTTACTATTACAGTATGAAAGATTGAATTTTAATATATGATGAATTTGAATATAATAAATACATGTTTATTTTTGTTATTGTTGTTTTTGTTTTAATGGAATGTCTTTTTTTTCTTTCACATCTGTTTCAGCTGTATGACAAGATCAACACCAAGTCTTCTCCGCAGATCAGAAACCCACCGAGTGACGCGGTCCAGAGAGCCAAAGAGGTGAGTCATCTTGGACTGGGCAGTCAGACCATCTCAGATCCTCACGTCCTTCAAATCTGGACACTGATCAGCCCAGCATAGCTTATCTCAGCCAATCACACATTCACAAATCACACTTATCTTCTGTTGATTCAGACTGAAGGATGGTTGAGTTTCAGCAGATGCTACTGTTTAGCAGACAGTGGTTGATCAAGAAGCTTTCTCAGCACACATTTAGTCAGTGTACTTAGTCAGATTACATACAGAATAGTTAAAAAGTCAGTGTTTGCCACAGTGCACTACAGCATTAGAGAGGTTAATTAGCCTACTTTATGCTTAATGTATGTTGTTCTGAGATCTTTGACTGTAAGTTCATAGACCCTGCAAGACCCTTAATAACTGATTATGTTCAAATGAGTAATACTCAGTAATTGTACAGAATCGCTGGGTATTATGGAGGCCTCAGTGTCACACTGTTTAGCCAATGCTTAGCAAGTTTGTATGTGTGTCTGTGTTTTTCCCCTGTGGTGATGTTGATAATGGGCTGATCTTGTCAAACACTGGCTTCCATAGCATGCTGCCTCTGTGACACTAATAAGACAGTTTCTGTTGCAGAATAGCGCTTCACAGCTTTGGCTATTAACTTCATCTATTTCTCTTTACCTAATCTAAGCTGCATTGTCGCCATGCTAACAAATGATCGGGGTAACATTAGCATTAGCTGTCACATACCATCAGTAGATCAATTTAGTGGATCTCATCCAAATGTCATCCTTAGATGGTAATAACCTTCAAATGGGCTTTTGTATGGGTGGGTAGAACTGCAGTCGTGTATGAAATAATATTTTTTTAAATCGTCCAGTCGTTGGCAGATTTTTACCTGCCGGTTTGTAGTAAAGCTCCGTTTTACGAATGAAATCAGCCAGCCACTCATATTTTACTGACTATTTGGTGGCACCAGTTTCCACACCTGAGAAGCAATGATGTCAGGGTTTGTAAAAAAAGAAGATGGCTGCATCACCAGCGATTTTGTTTGACTTTGTCCTTTCCCTCGAAGATTGATGTTTGAGCTTGTCTTGGCTTTATTGACAGACCAGTGTGGAGTAGTAGACAGGAAATGAGGGGAACAAAGATGGAAAGGGGACTTAATGAATGACCTCAGCCCAGACTCCAACCTGGGTTCCCATGAGAACAAGGCCTGTCTGTCTGTCATCTGGGACACTGATGCTACCGATGTGTTATGGCTTCCCCGGTTGTTTCTTTTGCACTCATAACACTTTTCTTAGCCACTGATTAACATGGTGGCTGGTACAGTAAGTTCCCTCAGGGCAGGTTCTCTCTGCCCCGTGTAATGGCCACCAGATGAGAAGTCTTTCGGCTGGCTAGTGGAGCCAGCTGATTGTGTGCAAAGACACTTTAATGGCCAATACAGACTTCTTAAATGCAGTCACATCACTGTATAATCAACGGATGCCGATTTCCCCCGTGCATTTTTACAAGGTGCCCTTTATGAGTCAGTCACACCACTAAAACTGGAGGCTGTTCACAGGTGTGCATGTGGTTGCACTTTGTTTGCAAAATTGTTTCTTTGTGATCCAGTCAAATAGAAGCATGCCATTGTAAAAGCTTGTTGGTTTTTCTAGTGTCTCACCAGGTCCCCTTTTGTCTAAATTGAACTGTTTTTGTATGACTCTGGAAATCCCCACCCACCACCCCTGCTGTTTGTGTGAGTACACACCCGTTTTCTTCACCAGCAAATTTGAGCTCTCAAGAAAAGCGTTTCTCTCTAGAGAAGGGGGCCATGCTGAAAGCTAGGGCGTGAGCTTGTGCCCAACAGAAGTCCCTTCTGTTTTCCAGGCTATCCGCATGAACTCAGAATTAGTGCCTCTGAGACTTGTGTGTGTGTGTGTGTTTGGGACTCCATTCTTTGTGTTGGGGCTGGAAGCCCAATTAAAAGTGTTAATAAAAGGCATGTGGAAAAACACAGCTGTGGTGGCAGGGGGAAAATCACATTCTGCTGCTGAGGCCCTACCCAGGACTTGTCTGTGTGTGGACCCATACTTCATTAGACAAGCACCAGAGACAGAGGCGCCGGCAGACAGAGGCATCTTGCCATAGCAAAGAGGTCTTTTGCTATGTAGGTCACAGTTTTCTTAGTCTCTCTCTTTCTGTTTTTCTCTGTTCCTCTTTCTCTCTTCCTCTCTCTCTCTCTCTTTCTGTATCCGCATGCATACCTGCCAAGTAACCACAAGATTCTCGATATCTGCTAAATGTCATAGTTGTTGTTCTGTGGGATGTGTAGTTCTCATACACGTCCCTAATCCACATATGCCTCCCTCTGCTGCAGTTTGCAGGTGATCGAAAAAACACCTGACCAGTTCAGGTATAGATCAGATGTTTTCAGAAGCATCGGGCTTCAGATTCAGATGTCTGTCTATGATTTACAGGGCACAGAAGAGCACAATGTGACTAGTGCCACTGCAAAGGCTTGATAATAACAGGAAACTATATCAGGGCCACAGGTCGTGTGGACTGTGATGCAGAGATAGCGTGGAAATTAGTCAGGGAGAAACTGAGGCGGACTCGGTGTCTGTGGTTGCAGCCAACCCATACAGAGCAGTTGCTCTGTTGTTTTGTCCTGCAAAGGGCAAAGTCTCATGCTCCAAAGCAAAAAATCTTTATTGTTTGTGTTTGTTTTTGTTTTGTTTTAGTTTTTTAGGGGGGGTGGGGTTAACCTGCTTTGCTTCCTTATCACTGACCTACAGCTGATCTTTTTTTTTTTTTTTTCCAAAACCACACTACTCCTTTATTTCTCATCAAACAGATCTGTTTCTTCTGAAATTCTCACCTAAGATCTCTAAAGTCACCGCTGGGGGGCTTAAACTAACCCATTATTACCAGAACCAATCATACCTGCTCTAATCCATGGATCACAGGCAATTGGGAATGGTGATAGCAGAAATTCTTCCATCTTTTTGTAGTCCCATCATGACTTGCTCCTCTCCTCTAGAGGTTCAGGTTGTGTGTGTGTGTGTGTGTGTGTGTGTGTGTGTGTGTGTGTGTGTGTGTGTGTGTGTGTGTGTGTGTGTGTGTGTGATTGTTGTCACTCAAACCCCTGCCTGTTGTGATGTGTGTAACCCCCCCCCCCCCCCTTTGTGTTGTGCTCTCATGTCGAGAAGTCCGCTGAAGATGAAGCTGGCACGGCTTTGACTCGTCTGGAATGTGTAAGCTTCATATCATTTTGTTTTTGTTTTGATTGTTTCTTTTCTTTCCTTTTTTTTCTTTCAACAAAACAATCTTAAGTTTTGTTTCGAAACACCCTCATTTCCACTATTCCACTATTGTCTTTGTCCTCTTGTCAACTGGTCTTTCTAAAGTGAGTCCCCCCCCACTCAGTTAAGCAAGTAGTACACATTACCACAGTACCTTCATCTCTGGGTGGAACTATGTACGCCCTGTACATAACCAGAATGTAGGTTACCGTGTTACGTGGCGTGTGAGTAAATGTCACGAATGTGTGACTTGTCAAAGGGTGTTGATGTATTTTGACAAGTTCAAGAGCTCTCCCGAGGGCACAAGCTTGCCATCTCCAGGCACAGCGATCGCAGGTTTGTTCAGGCCTGCGTCTCGGAGCGCGTTCGCATATTCAGCAGTGAGTTGTGAGGCGACTGTAGAGTCAGTGCCAGAATGTGGCCCCAGTGAACGCAATGGGGTAGGGGGGGAAGGGGTGTGGGGTCAAAAAGGAAAGTGCTGATTGGGTAAAGGGGAGATTTGGGAGGTATGCCAGAGAGAATATAGGGATGTTTTTGGGAGGTAGAGGTGGGGGTTGAGGGGGTAGGGGAGTGCTGTAGTTGGCGGGCAGCATGCGCTGGAGTGTGTGCACCTGTGTGTCCCACAGCCGTTCTCATCGCTCGCCATCATCGTACGAGGTGACCATCGTGCGCTGTAATGTGTAGGTGGGAGTTGAGATCCAAGTGCTAATAGCTGTGCAGTGGAACTCTAACTATGACGTCTTTCCATCACTTTCCCCTTCCTAACCCCACCCTACCCCACCCTTGCCCTTTACTCCTTCTCCAGGTATTGGAAGAAATCTCCTGCTACCCAGAGAATGGCGATGCCAAGGAGCTAAGAAGGATCCTCACTCAGCCACACTTTATGGTGAGTATGTGTGAGTGACAGCAAGAGTGAGACTGACACTTCTGACTACCTGGAATGCACTTACAATGTTTACCCCACTCTATGTCTCTACTGCACTTTTATCACACTCTGCTGTGTCATCTCCTGGCAATTTCATGTTAGCAAGTTGCACTCTTGGGTAGTTTTTAATAGTGCTGTAGCTTGAATGTTTATCCTTTTTTCGTAAGTCGCTTTGGATAAAACATTTGCATAAATTGTGTGCATAAATGTAAATGTAAAATGGCACTTTGAACTGTCTCTTCAGCTGATATTCTGTGTGTGTGTGTGTGTGTGTGTGTGTGTGTTTGTTTATACATCTATCTCTCTCCATCATCATGTTTGTTCGGGCGTCTCTTTGCAAGTTTCAACAGTAACAGGAACACAGTGCGAGAGAATGAGAGAGCCAGCCAGTGTCTCAGTCAGTCAGTCAGTCAGTCAAGGCTGCAGCTTTATTTAAAAGCGTCTCAAAGGACCCTGTGGATGATAACCAGAGACAGATTTGGCTCTGGCTTCCTTTGAGATCAGTTCTCAGGAGAGACAACAAAAGAGAGAATCTTCACAGAAACAAGAGAGAGAGATGAAGAGAGAAGAAAGACGGGGTTGGGAGAGATAGACAAGTAGGGAGAGAGTCAGAAATGAATTGCTCTGACTGTTCTAAAGATCACTCTGACAACAAAGTATTAAGTTGTTAGGAGTTGTGTCAGTGTGTGTGTGTGTGTCATCAGAAGAAACTCTTCCATGATGAGTTAAACTCATTGCCTTGATTAAGTACCCATTAACCCATTAACAAACAGCCTGTCCACATTAGTCCAGTTAACACCTGCTGCCTTAATCTCACTCAACACCACTCCTGAGTAATCGTCCTATCAAGGCCTTGCCTTTCCCTTCGTAATCCTAATCCACCCGTTCATCCCAGAGCGACAGGTAGTAGTGGCTCTTTTAACCACACACAGCTGGAGCTTTTAACCATACATAGCTAACACTCTAGTTTCCCAACATCGCTCGCCAGCATCGTACCATCGTGCGCTTATACAGTTTGGGGTACAAGTATGAGGTGACCAAAGTGCGATCGTGCCATTTTATTTGCTTTTGTTGTTTTTATTTTGCATGAAATACTGGCCAGTGTTTTTTTATACGATGCGGCTAGCATTAGGAGAAATTGCTGGGCAATTTAAGCAAAAAGACGGAATGGGTGGACAGATTGATTAACAAGTGCAGATAAGATAAGTGTAACATTGATGAGGACAGAGGTGTAGCACAATAATGTGTGAATGTTCTGCTGATGAGTGTGTATTGCAATGAGAAGCTGTGGTGTTCAATCATCACCAAAGATTTATCAGGATGGGAAAGGGATTTCAGATCATAAGGGGAGTGGAGAGAAGTGAGGTGAGTTCAAATTGTTTGTTTTGTTTGTTGGAGGAGAGGGAGAACTAGATTTAATCGATACTTCCAGAAAAATAAAACTGTACAATGAAACAAATATATGCCCTGAAGTAAATGTAATTGGAATTGGAGGAACAATCTCATACTTCATGCCAGGTGAATTTATTCTTGATGCGTCCTCCCACCTGGAGATGAAGCTGAGTATCTGTCAGCACCAGATTTATGGCTGTGTGTTCCCAGACGCACGAGGAGGAGGCAGGAGGAACAGCAGGTTTTGTTCTGTGCGCCAACAATCAGCGAGGCAGGCAGGATCATTCAGTCATCCTACAGAAGAGGAACACAAATACAAATAGTTTTTGGAGAGGCCTAAAGTGGCAAAGCAAGGAGCTGTTCCAGAGTTCTCAGAAGTGAGCATGCAAACATGTAACAGAAGTGTGTGTGTGTGTGTGTGTGTGTGTGTGTGTGTGTGTGTGTGTGTGTGTGTGTGTGTGTGTGCGCGCGCTAGAAACAGGGCCAAGGAGTTGATCTCACCTTCTCATGCTTGTGCAATCTGAGCACATGCCACCACAGAGCTAACTGGGCCTGGAGACTTGGAGAAAGAAGGGGAGAGGAGGGGGTGAGAGGGTAGTGGGGTACTCTGTGTGTGTGTGTGTGTGTGTGTGTGAGGTGGTGGGGGTGTGTGGTTGGTTGAGGGGGTGGGTGAGTGGGTGTACGAGAGGGAGGCACCGTCAGGTACTGGCTGCTAAATTCCCAGTCCGTCCTTGGCTTGGCCGCCATTCTCATCGTCAGAGGAGGACCCACCAGATCTCAAGACTTTCTCTATCTCTCTTTCCATCTCTCTCTCTCTCTCACTCTCTTTCTCTCTCTGCATCTCCGTCTGTAGACGCCTTTTTATCGCGCATTCACCCACCCGTCTGTCAAACTGGTGAGAAGGAACAGTGTTTGTCTTTTTTCTACACCTTTCTTCCACTCTCTCCCTCTCCCTCTCTCTCTCTCTCTCTCCCTCTCTCTTTCTCTCTCTGTTGTTAGTGAAGTTGTCTGGCTTTTCCTGGTACTGACTGAGGAGGCGGTTTTTAGATGTGTGTGTGTGTGTGTGGCTGGGGCTTAATGTGGATGCTGATTGGAGTTATTTTGGTGCAGTGAACTTGGAAGACAGAGGGGAAATATGCAGAGCAGGGGGAGGGAGGGACTGCTGGAGCTGGACATGTCTAGGGCCCAGGTTTCAACTCCACCCCTTTAAGATCGGCGTAGGAGGGGTGCGTGCGCATGCTTGTGTGCGTGTGAGTGTGTTTGTGTTTGTGTGTGTGTGTGTGTTCACGTGCTAGGGATATGAACTTATGCGTGCTTATGTGTGTGTGCCAGGTTGTAAATATGGTTGAAATATCTGTGCTATAACTGCTTTCCCGTCTTTGACATACACACACTACTGCTTTTCTGTGTGTGTGTGATTGTCTTAGTGTTTGACTGCAGGCAGTTGAAAGGTCATTGATTGCATCAGTGGTGATAGATCATTGACGGCTGTGTGACTTGTCCATTCTTTGATGTGAAGATCCCAGCACTGGCCTACCCCTCAGCCCTTACCTCTCAGCCTCAGATTTTGTGTGTGTGTGCGAGTGTGTGTGTGTGTGTGCGTGCATGCGTTAGAGAGTATGTATGTGTATGTGTGTGTTCTAAATGTTTGTGTGGGAAATTATGTGTGTAAATCCGTCCTGTGTGAATGTGTGCATATGTTTGGGTGTTCACAGTGATGTTTTGTTTTAGCTGAAAGCTGAGGGGTGTGTGTGTGTGTGTGTGTGTCTGAGGCCCTGACTGATGGGGGATTAGAGAGCAGTGTGTTGTGCAGTGCAGGCTACCCCATGACCCTCTCATTAGCCCAGCCTGAATGTTGCTCCCCTCTCCACAGGCAAGAGACACAGGACCACCGCCAGAAATAGAAGGCGCCCTCTCTCTCTCTCTCTCTCTCTCTCTGTCTAGCTCGTTCATCCTTGCTCTCTCATTTTTCTTCCATCTCCCTGTAGCTCTCTGGTCCATCTCTTTCTCTTCGTCATCTTCTGTAACTCCCACTCTCAGACCTCCCTCTCTCCCTCCCTTTTTCTCCTCCCTCCTCTTCCTCTCTCTCTCCCCCTCTCTTTCCTCCCTCCTCTTCCTCTCTCTCTCCCCCTCTCTCTCATCCTCCACCCCCCTCCCCCCTCTCTCTGTGTTCTCTAAAGTGTGCAGGAGGTGAGGGGAAATGAGTTTAAATATGTGTCTCTTTTTGGAGACCTGATAGCACCTGTTGAGCACTGCTTCACTCTCCACCTCAAACACACTCACATTGGAGTACTGCCGTGTGTGTGTGTGCGTGCGTGCACGCATGTGGGTGTGTGTGTGAGAGAGAGAGAAGAGAAACATGCATTCCTGTGTGTGATCAAAGAGCAAGTGTGTTACGTCTGCCCTCTCCCCACCCTGTGAAGCCGCATAGGTTTGTGGCTTTGTGTTTTTGTGTGTTTATCATTTCTATTTGTTCCCACACGCTAATTCTAGTTTACTCCACTGTCAGGCCTCCTCCCTTCTCCCTGTGAGTTCTGTGTGTGTACATGTGTATGTGTGTGTGTGTGTGTGTGTGTGTGTGTGTGTGCGCTGCTGGTATTTGGGAGGTTGTTGGGCAAAGCCCACTTCACCTTTTTGTGAAGGAATTGCCAATGTTTAACATTTTTTTAAAACCTGTCCCTCTTCAAGCATGTGTGCTTCTCCCTGTGTGTGTGTGTGTGTGTGTGTGTGTGTGTGTGTGTGTGTGTGTGTGTGTGTGTGTGTGTGCTTGGACTTTAAGTAGGTGAAGAGACAAACAGTGATATAAAGCCACACGCTTTTCCTGCGCTTAGTGGTTAGCGATGCATCAACTGTTTGACGAGTTGTGTACAGACTGGATACTCAGTTGCTTAATGCTTAATAATGGTCTCCCTCTATCACCCTCTCTCTCTCTCTCTCTATCTATCTTTTCTGTCTGCCATCTATTTATCTACCTACCTATCTATCATCTATCTCAGGCCTTGCTTCAAACCCATGACGTGGTGGCTCACGAAGTATACAGCGACGAGGCCCTGAGGGTCACTCCTCCCCCCACCTCGCCCTACCTAAACGGAGACTCCCCTGAGAGCACCAACGGAGACATGGACCTGGAGAACGTCACACGTGTGCGCCTTGTTCAGTTTCAGAAGAACACTGACGAGCCCATGGTGAGGACAAAAAACCCACAGACACAAACACAAACACGCGTGGTCAGGGAGTATGCCTGCTCAAATGTGCACTTGAACAGACATACACATACACCATATATGCATATGTACTCTCTCTCTCTCTCACTCACTCACTCACACACACACACACACACACACTCACAGCAAGTAGGAATATTCAGCATCTTCCAGAATCCTCATTGTCCATCTTTTGCATATACAGCATATGGTATAGGTATAAAACATTGTATGCAAAGCAACATATCCTGTTAATTGGTAACATATCAGGTTGAGGCTGCTTGCTACTATAAGAGCTTCACACATCCACAGGGTGTGAGTGTCTCTCCTGTCAGCTGTAGTGTTAATAGGCAAGAGGCAAGAAATGTTTCGGAAACAAACATGAGTAGTGCAAAGGCTGTGCAAAGGCTACTTCTACACATACATTTTTTTAGACACACACACACACACACAGGCACACACACACGTAAACCACCACAAACTCATACCTGTGGCCTACATGCTTCCTGCTATTAGCTCCCAGGCTGAGTTGCATCGGCTGCCTCTGTAACAGATTAATGCGCTACTGGTGGGGTTGCAATGTGGTCTCTCAAAACAGGATGGCTTTCACAAAAGCTTATCAGATGTTTGCACGAAAACAGTGTGCGTTGGTTGTGTGTGTTAGTTGGTGTTTGTGTTATGTGTGTTTGCATGCATACATGCATGCATGGTTGTGTGTGTTGTGCATGTATGTCATTCAGATCGTTGTCTCATCTGCAGGGCATCACGCTGAAGATGAACGACCTCAACCACTGCATTGTGGCCCGAATAATGCACGGAGGCATGATCCACAGACAAGGTAGAAATCATACACATCAACGCACAAATATACACACACACATCAACGCACAAATATACACACACACACATCAACGCACAAATAAACACATACACATCAACGCACAAATATACACACACACACACATCAACGCACAAATATACACACACATCAACACACAAATATATACACACACACATCAACGCACAAATATACACAAACACATCAATGCACAAATATACACAAGCACATCAACGCACAAATATACACACATACAACAGTGCAGAAATATACACAAACACATCAATGCACAAATATACACAAGCACATTACTGCAGAAATGTACACAAACACATCAACGCACAAATGTACACAAACACATCAACGCACAAATATACACAAACACATCAAAACAGAACATCTAAGACACACTTGAAGATATTTACACGAGGTAGAAATCATTCACCTCAATGCACAAATATACACAAACATATCAAAGCAGAACATGTAAGACACACTTGCAGATATTTATATTGATGAAGACATTCATGTTAACCACTGACCTGCATAACATTTATGCATTTAGTAGGTGCTTTTGTGGCTTGCATGCACTGCCACGTTTGTACACCAATCAGTTACCAGTGTTTACTTCGGGGAACGGCAACCCTAGCCTGAAACAGCTTCTGAAAACTTGCTTCACCAGAAACACACACGCACGTGCGCACATGTGCTACGTGCACCGAGTGCATATACACAATCCCACAGGCACACACTCACACTCAGACACACTCCCACAGATGCACATTCAGCAGACAGTAAACTTGAAGAACTTTGCTGTAGCATCAACCAGAAGTGTAGCCTCAGACCACCTGGTGCAGGAAACCCTAAGGCCATACGAGCACTGTCTCATTCCATTGCTCTCCTTCTGGAAACAGACAGTGTGTATTCTATTTGACCTCATATGATCACAGACCAGCACTCTGTCCTCATTTAACTCCTAGTCCAAAAAAAGCACATCAAAAGCACAATGGCACATTTCATAACCGGCAGATAGAAATGTAATCGTATAAATATTCTGAAAAATGAAGATATGAAGATCAAATAGAGAACTGAAAGTAGATTTGAATTGAAAGTAGTGTGGAAGTAGTGTCTGAGTCCTGTGTGTGTGTGTTTGTGTTTGTGTGTGTGTGTGTGTGTGTGTATAAAAAGCCTTTTACATAACAAAAACACATGTACAAAATGACCCAGCACACACTAGTATCCTTAAAAGACACAGCCACCACAGCGTCCCCCCCGTCTCTCGTCTCCTGTTTGCTATTCTGACACAAGTCTCAGAGCAGGCCACCCAAACCACCGAGCGACCGCAGCCAGCCCCCTCCAGCTTCCCCATCCCAGCCACGAGGCACGTCAGGCAGGCCCATGGGACACCCACCCCTGGGTTGAGTGGCAGGATGGAGTTTGGCATCTGCAGGGTGGAGAGCAAAAGTGGGTTCAGCCCGCCTGTCTGTCTGGGCAGCCAGTATTAGAAACAGCGTCAATTTGAACTTAATAGTGTTGTGGTAGTAACACTGTGGTGTGTTGCAGTCTTCTTGCGGATTCACATACTCCCATGCTCGTATAATAACATACACACACACACATGCTTTTCAAGCTCCTCACCACACACACACACAGACACACACACATACACATACACACACACCTTCACTCACATATATACACACTCACATGCACACACACACCCTCACTCACATATACACACACACACACACACACACACACAGACAGCCAAGTATTCCTGACACATAACTGTGAATTGACTCAGCTTCATGTAAAGAGCACAGATGGGTGATATCACCAGGGCCACCTCTTGTGGCTCGTAAAGCTGAGGTCACCATCAGGGAGTAGGACAAAACGGAAAAGACACACACACACTCACACACATACATATGCACACCCAGCCAATCACAGCTATGCACATTCTAATGCATTCTAATGCACACACACACACACACACACAGATGCACACTTTCCTCTCTCTCATACTTACACAGACATACATACAATTTCATATTCATATGGACACACACATACACACACAGTCCAAGTTGGAAAGCCAGAATAAGCTGTGACACTAACCCATGGCTTTGTGGCAGGGCTTTTCTTTGAAAGCGAGCCTCACACACATATGGGCACAAGTCATTTCCCAGAAAAGCAGCCAAAAGTGGATGTTTTCTT
The DNA here is from genome assembly GCA_027481765.1 of Tenualosa thibaudeaui. NCBI lineage: Eukaryota > Metazoa > Chordata > Actinopteri > Clupeiformes > Clupeidae > Tenualosa > Tenualosa thibaudeaui. The sequence goes on from JAIFZK010000071.1 coordinate 5,399,342, forward strand.
GGTTAAGACTAATCTCAGATCATGCATAACACAGAAACTGACTTGCAGCTACAAGCATTTCCATTTCTATGGAAATCATACCTCCCGTTCTAAATATACAACAGCAAACTGACCAGTCGCTGACTTCGGCCCCCCCAGTCACCAGTACCTTTTTATTTAGAAACAGATTAGCATTAGTTGTAGTAGCAGTGACATTAGCGGTTTTTGCAGCATTAGTCAATGTTGTTGCTCTAGCACAGGGGTTCTCAAAACTTTATTGGACCTGGGAGACCCCTCATGGAGTAGAAAAAAATTCCAAGGACACCTCATAGTCGCAACACAAATTTGACCGTACAGGCTTATCCATTAATTCCGTGAGATGTTAGATACTATTTTGTTGCAAAGTGTTTCATGGACCCCCTGGCAATGCATTGCAGACCCTTTGGGGTCCCCGGACCCCAGTTTGAGAACCAATCATCTAGCAGTACTAGTAATGATAGCAGTTGTAGCAGTATCAGTTGATGTTATTGCTCTAGCAGGTCTAGCAGGTGGTCTAACCAATGTGTTCTGGAACTTTCCCTTGTTCTTCAGGAACGTTGCATGTTGGAGATGAGATCAGGGAAATCAACGGCATCAGTGTGGCTAACCAGACTGTGGAGCAGCTGCAGAAGATGCTGGTGAGTGTAAGCAGGGTTCCTGTTCTCCCTCCCTCCTCCTTCTCTCTACCTATTTTTTTTCCTCTGGCCTCCATCTTTTCCTTTCCTCTTCTCCTTTCCTCTCCTCGCCTCTTTCTTCCCTTTTCTCTCCTTTTCTCTCCTTGCTTTCCTCATAATTTCCTGATTATTAACTGAGGTTAATACATTGATTTTGTATTGATTCACTGCTATGTTTCTATGTGTACAGAGGGAGATGAGGGGGAGTATCACCTTTAAGATTGTGCCAAGTTACCGTACACAGTCCTCGTCCTGTGAGGTAAAGCATCTTTAAATCTGCGTTGTATGACATACACAAACACATATGATGTACATACAGACACACAGTATAGAGATTAAACACACAGACTGACAGTGATGGATCGCACACACAAACACTCACATACGCAAAAAATGCACACAATGTGTTTCTAGCGTGACCTGTGACACTGAATGTACTGTGTGATACCATGATGGGCTGAGAAAGTTGTGTGCAAATCTCTGTGTGAGTGTGTGTGCATGCATGTACAGGTGTGGGATTATGCAAATGTGTGTGTGCGTGTATGTGTGCGTGTGTGTCACTAACTGCCTGTTTGGTGGCTGTGTGTGTGTAAACGCTTCCTCCTGAGATGCTGTGTGGGGTTTTTTTGGCTGCGCTGTGGCGCCGCACACCAATTTCACAACCAAGATACCGGAACTGCAGGAACCTATGTCCTTACCCCCACTGCCCAACACAATTGACTTAGAACCTACTCAAGAACCTCCAGCCGCCAGTAACAAGTTGTCTTCCGGAAGATTCTGTTTGCTGGAGAGGATGCCACGGAATGGCCCTGTTACTAAAATGTGTTTCTACTGTACTGTTTCTCAGTCTTAGGATGTGATTATTGATCCTGTGGCACCAGATAAGTCAGTTCTAGACTGCAGCACCTCCCTGTGGTCTCATTGAGAAGTGCAGTAAGATCACGGGACTGACTGTCCTCGCCAAGGTGTAGTAGCAGTCAGAGGAGACTCCTTAGAAAGTCCTGCAGTCAGTTATCACATTGACCTTGCTCTGTGGAGGGCTTTTTGCCTACTCGTATTCCACACACTCGCTATGACGACCAAGATTCCGCTCCCCTCCCCTTCTTCCCCCTTGCCCCTCACCCTAGGCTGTACTGCTCCCACCTACTGCCACACACCTGGCTGACGACTAAATGTCCCTCCCGTGTTGCCGTAGCTGGGCTGTCCTCTTCTTCCTGTGCTCTGGATGCTGTGTGTGGCTGACCTGTGTGTCTTATTGCAGAGAGAGTCCCCCTCCACCTCCCGACAGTCCCCAGCCAATGGTCACGCCAGCGTAAACAGTTCTATCTTGGTAAGGTCTCTCTCCCTAAACACCCGTTATGCCCCCAACCCCACACCCCTTCCACACACTCTGCCGATGTTGTCCGTGATGACCTGTCATGTTTTGATTTGACCCCTCCCCTCCCTCCCCTTCCCCCACACACAATTCCAGTGATGTTACCTCATAATTTCTCTTGCCATCGGGAGATAGTATTACAGTATTAGCTTGATGATTCAGTGTTTATTGTTGTTGTTTGTTATTTGTTTTTGTTATTGTTTTATTATTATTATTATTATTATTATTATCTTTGTTTTTTGCTGTTTTTGTTGTTCTCTTTGCGCTCAAGCTTTTTCAGTATATGAGTTAGTGTTTGTAAGTCATTGAAATTCCCCCTCACACCATCAAACCACTCTTTACCATCCGTGCTGGTTGAGGCGGATGTTTGACCGTAGCCTAGTTTCCGCTATCTCTGTTTTCAAATTGGTGTGCTCAGTTCGCTGTGATCCTTGTGCAACCACTTGTCTGCGCAGGTCTATACGCACACACTCTCTGCTTCTCTATGTGTCCTTCTTCGCTCTGTCTGTCTTTGCTCACTTTTTTTATTTATTTATTTTTTTTTTTTTGAAATGTGATCTCTAGCTTTCGTTCTTTCCTGACCTCTCTTGCAAACTCTCACAGGGAGTTTTGGCACTGCACTCTTGCAGTTTTACAAATTTTGCATCACAGAGACAGAGAAATACACCCACCCACACACACACACAAGGTCTCACTTCACATCCTGCAGCTTGCCTTGTGTGCAGCATGCCTTATTAATAGCGGTGGAGCTGTGCACTATACCAGGCACCTCCCCAGCCCCCACTGGCTGCATGAGGGAAGGCCCCTGCGTGGATGTGGCCCAGCAGTCTGGTACCTCTGGAAACCCCCTAACTTCTCAGGGAGGAGGCGGGGCCCTCTTCCAGGGGCAAGAGAGAGAGAGTGGCCTTGGTCCATTCCTAATCCTCCTCCCTGTCTCCTTGAGTGTTGGTGTGCTGTGGTGGTGGTGATGGTGATGATAACTGTGAGGTGTCTCTGCTTGTTCTTTGCTCAATTCCTGCTTCTCCTTTTGTTTTTATTTGTTTAAACTGAAACTGACGCTCTCATCAGCAAGGATTCTTTGTTCTTTAACTCAGCTCGGTGTTAACATTAGCGTTAACAGCATTCTCACAACCAGTCATAATCCTCCCCTCCTCCCTGACCCGTCTGTCAGGTGTTTTCTGTTCAGCCCTCCAAAGTGATGATGTCTTTTATTTTATTCGTTTTTTCATGTCAGCTTTTTTTGTGATATTTTCTCCTGTTGAGTGTGTGTATTGTATGATTTGTGTTTGTGCTGAGCCCTTAACCCCCCACCCCCACCCAACCCCTGCCCTTGCTTACTCCCTCCCCCACCCCCTCCCCTGCCGCCCGCAGGGAGTTAATATCTCTCACACTACTGGGCTTTACTTTTGCAGGACCTGCCGTCAACCATCCAGGCCAAAGGACGCCAGGTGAATAACAAGCCTCATTCTCACACACCCCTCCCTTTACCTCCCCCCTCCTCCTCCTTATTCTTCCTTCACTTCATAGAGCACCATGTAGCCGCTTAACCCATTCAGCACTTGTGTGTGTGTGTGTGTGTGATAGTCAACAAAATATATATATTTGTTTAGTTTGTCTCCATTATACTTCTCCATTTGTACACATATGGATGTATATGTATATATGTGTGTGTGCGTGTGCGTGTGAAACAGGAAGAAATTGGATGAACTGACTTTTTGTGTGTGTGTGTGTGTGTGGTTTGTTTTTGTCTGTGTGCGTGTGTGTGTCAGAGAACAAATTCATACACCTGTTGAGTCTGTTTAACTTCTGTCATGGAGACACACTCTTTACTTACTAACTCGTCCACATCAGTGACCTCCTCACTGGTCTCCCTTCATTACGAATGCTGTTGATAAACTATGAGGACAGATGGCTTATCGACTCTAATAGCACACCTATTTGCATCTCAAGTAAAAACACCTTCCAGCGCTTTGCTGCACAGCCAATAAATCAGTCTGTGGCTTCTAGCTCCAAATATGCTGAACTTTTTTTTTTCTTTTAGTCATTAGCAAACACTTGTTTTCCTGCCATTACACCATGTTGGGTAAATATGTGTCATGTCGTGAAACATTCACAAAGGTAGCAATCTGTCCTCAGTGTGAAGTTTGCAGCTTTGCTAAGGAATGGAACCGGTGTCACAAAGCCACCAAAATGTCTATCTGTAACTATCCCTCCCCCATCCACTTCCCCCACCCCCAAACCCAACCCTCCTCTCCCGCACCTCCCCTCCCACCACTTCAACAGTGTGGGGTCCAGAGTGATGTGTGGCCCCCGCTTTGATCTCATGCCTCACCTCTAACGTGTGCCCCTCACGTGTCAGAAGACATATGTGCACTCGCCATCAGAGGGGGGGGGGGGGGGGAGGCCGTAAGCCGTTTAACGCAAAGAAGCGTGAAAACGTCTCGTTTGGCACTAGGGAAGGGGGTTGGAGTGGAGGGAGGGAGTTTGGGCAGAAAAGGGGAAATGGCACCGCTGCTTTGCTGGTATGGCACTGAATGTGTTGTGCATCAAAGAAGAGAAAGGACAAAGGGAAAACATACAAAAAAAATAATTCTACCTGACTCCTTGCCTGACTACCTGTCAGTACTGTTTATGTGAATCGCACCATGTGGGTGATTTTTAACTTATTTGTATACTCTTAGTCTCTCAAGATTGCCATTTCCATTTCCAAAGGAATGCTCCTTGTGCATGACATGGTGGCCCAACTGCAGTCAGCCATGTTATGTTTACCTTTTTAAAGTCCACCTGCTTGTAGCATCAGGTGTCATAGAGACATTTCTGTCATTCAGTAACTAGCTGCCTTCTGCACATGCAAAGAGCATTCCTTTGGGATCATATTATATAGTCTTCATTTTCTAGCAGGCATGTTTTAGGATGCCTATGCAATGGTTAGCAAGGCACCAACAGAGGGCACTCTTGCCCACCTCTGTCCCACTTACCTTCAGTCTTGGTCCCAGTTGCCATTACATCACTGCGAAGGCAAACCGGAGCATAACAAAGACAACTGCCATGCACCGTGACCACATCCTCCAAAGAGATCCGGCCTCGATACACTCGTGTGTTTGACTCCGGCATCCATCTTCGTGTCTCTGTGTCTGTCTGTCTGTTCAGCCCAACCAATCTCTGCACATCTCTGGCCATCACCGTAGTAGAAGTAATAGTGCTTTCTTTAGAATCTCTCATCTCTACCATCCACCACCATTCACTTGTTAGTGTCGCTGTTCACCATGTGCCCCCATGCAAAAAAAAAAAATCAAAACAAGCAAACAAGTACTCGTCCACTTTTACTGCATGATGTGTATGCTGCTCTCAAATCCTAGATCGCCAGACCCCCCCCTGCAATCAAGGATAAAATGTCTGTCAAGGTAAGACTAACAACACAGCACGGAAACTGCGCTCCCACGAGGGATGATGATCATTGATGATGATGATGATGATGATGATGATGATACTGAATCCCTGGTCTTCCCATGACACTGCTGCCTTCTAGAAATGAACATCTGTTCCTACCCCCCTCTCCCATCACTTGGTTACCTAAAGGGACCAAAGATAATAACATACATGCTAAAGAAAGCTCTCTCGCTAAGGCATGATGGTTAAGCAGTGTCATCCATCAGGTCTACACCCCCCCACTCCCCCACACCCCCCACTCTGAAATAGTCCCTCGGACATCATTTGTGAGCAATTGCGAACATTTTATTTTTCCGCTCCCTTAAGCCACACACCACTCTTTCCCCAGCGTAACACTGGCAACACACACGCTCTTCTGTCAAACATGGCAACTGTGCAGTGGGATGCCCCACATGCTGCTGCTCCATACTGTCTCTCTGTGTGATTGTGTGTGTGTGTGTGTGCGGTGGAGAGAGAGAAAGAGAGTGTTAGAGTGTGTGTGTGTGTGTGTGTGTGTGTGTGCGTGCACCAGCAGGTTGGCTCCCAGTGTGGCATGTCTCGATTTAGCTTCATGTACCAGTCGTCCGTCTGCCAACAGTCTTGCCACCTCATGCCTCACGCTCTTTCTGTCTCAGCTTCCCTTTTACTCTTTCTCTCTCTCACACACACACACTCACATACACATAGAGTGTGAGCAAACTCTGTTACAAACATCCACACCCACTCCCTTTCTCTCTCTCTCTCTCTCTCTCTTACACACACACACACACTCACACACATACACACACATAGAGTGTGTGCAAACTCTGTTACAAACACCCACACACACTCCCTTTCTCTCTTTCACTCTCTATCTCTCTCTCACACACACCCACACTACACACACTCACACACACATATCGTGTGTGCAAACACCCACACCCACACACATACACTGGATTTGTTACTTTTGTCAAGCATGTTGTCATCAACTGTCTCATCTGTTCATCAAAGCAGTAGATAGGACTGCTTTCCCCTTTTTCTGAGGAACACCTGTGTTTTTAGTGTGTTTACTACTGGTGTTTTTTTCTTCCTCTTTCAACTCTCTTCTGTCTCTCACTCTTTTCTCTCTCCTCTTCTCTCGTTCCCTCTCCTCTGTGCTGAGCTCCCATTCTGTGGCCTCTAACTTTTAACTTACTTCTGCCGTTGCTGTGAATCGATCGTCGGGCACCCTAACTGACCACCGACACTCTGACCCCTCAGATCTACGTGCGGGCGCAGTTCGAATATGACCCGTCCAAGGACGAGCTCATTCCTTGCAAGGAGGCCGGCATACGTTTCCGCGTGGGCGACATCATCCAGATCATCAGCAAGGACGATCACAACTGGTGGCAGGGTCGCCTGGAGAACACCAAGAACGGCACGGCCGGCCTCATCCCCTCGCCCGAGCTTCAGGAGTGGTGAGTCCAGAGCAGAGCTCAGCTGGGTTGGACAAGTGGGGCAGTGTTGCCGTTGGCCTACTCTTGTTGGTGATAAAAAAAAATCTATAACGGAGCAGCGTTAGCATAGCAGAACCTGGCTAGCATACTGGTAGCCTGAACACTGTGGGTTCGAAGCTGCCAACTGCCACCAGCACTTAACCACTTAACTTAGGTTCCTCTAGGGGAGATTGGCTCTGAAGTAAGCTGACAAAAGCATCCGCTAAATGCATACATGTACATTTGAATGTAAATAACTATCACTTGTAATTAGAAGTAATTAGTAAGCAGACCACAAATGTAGGGCTGATGGAGCTAAAATGATGTAGACTTTTGAAGCTAATTAAAGCAACGGGGAGACATGAAGAAACTTTAGATCCTATTGTGGGAATACACTCTATATATACTTACTTATAGACTGGCAGTGTTGTGGTGAATTTTGTTCTTTAGGAGGCACAGGAAAATGACATTCAGAGGTCTAAGAATGGACGGACTGGGGATGAGATTATTACAGACTCAGCTAAGCAAAAACTGTTCATTATGCCCATCATTTTCTAGGTTAGGTTCTCAGGACTGTTTGCTAAGTTCAGTGCATGTCTCCAGTGAAGTGCAATTATAGGCAGCGAACTATGAATGTCATGTTATTCATGCTCAGGGTTATACTGGGCTAATTTATTCGCCACAAAATAGAAGAGGGGCATGAGTCACAGCTTTTGTTGTTATCCGTCATCATTCCTGTGCTTTTCTTTCCCATGGCTCTGCCTGTCTTGCAGGCGGGTTGCTTGTATAGCGATGGAGAAGACCAAACAGGAGCAGCAGGCCAGTTGTACCTGGTTTGGAAAGAAGAAGAAGCAGTACAAAGACAAGTACTTAGCAAAGCACAACGCAGGTAAGGAGCCAGACCCCCCCTCCCCAAAGGACTAACAGGGCCTCTCTCCTTCAGCCCTGTCCTCCCCTCAAACCCCCTACCACCCTCCCTCCCTCTCTCTCTCCCACTCCCAGCTGGAGGCCCTGGTTAACATGCTGGCAGTGTGGAGTCAGCCAAGGGCATGGCTGGGTGAAGCAGCAGACTTAGCACTCTACCGCTGATCCTCATCCTCACTCCACTCCTCTCTCTTTTTCTCTTTCTCTCCCTCTCCCTCTCTCTCTCTTTCTCTCTCTCTCTCTCTCTCTCTGACACACTTGCGTTCACTCTCTGCGGGCAGTTTTCACACGTCAGAGAGAGCCAAAGGCTGTCAAGTGTGATGAATGAGGAAGCCAATAAGAAGGCCCTCTGGGTTCACTAGCATAGTCAATGCACTCTGAACCCTCATCTTTAGCCATCATACTGTTACTTTTCACAGGATCGTCAAGGATACACTGGAGAACGTTTCAGTAATAACACATGCTCACTCGATGGCAGACTACTGCTATTACTAGATAGCAGCTGCAGTAGATGGAAGGGTTCATGTTGAACCTATAGTCAGAATGTGTCTCAGGTCTTTTAAATGTCTCAAAGCTTTACACAGCTAGAGAAAAGATTATTCTAGATGGTCTATTTGTTTCATGGATAGTGCTGAGGGATTCGTGCATGCGACATGATTTTATTAACTACTCCTGACACACCTCCAGGGATTCTAGGGAAAGTGAATCTGATGGCAGCCAAACCATAAATATCATTAACACATCATGTTCTGAGCACTAGCATTTTAATGCCACAGCTGACTCTTCACTTGTGGCACACCCTGATCCAGGGCTAATTAGCCATCGCAAGTGTAGCCTCTCTCTGAATGCTAAGCATGCTAATGCTAATGTGTGCTACACAATAGCCAGGAGCTGCGGGTTAGCATAGCTAGGAGGCCATTTCTTGGCTGGGGCGAGGTGGACCAGGTAGCTGGGCCCCTGTGGTCTGCGTCTCATGTGACCCAGGGACCTGACTGACTGCAGCATTTCTACAAATAGCCAACGTACCTGGGTTATGTGTTTATGATGGCTGTATGTGTGTTTGTCTGAGCACCATAATACAACACAGCTCTGCCCCTAAAGGCCTAAGGACATCAGAGGTCAGTGCTCTGGGGGGATGTTGATAAAAGTCCTCAGACACTAGTAGCTGTTGACATTTAGTCTGTCAAAGGTGAGAGCCTGGCCGGCCACAAACAAACCATATGTGTGCATAGCAAGCTCACATGTGTTCGTGAGCAGGACCCGTCAGGACCTTATTTGCCACTTGCAGACCACATGGTTGTGTCCATTTTATCATTCCTGGTTGGCACAGAACCACCTGGGCCCTGACACATGAGCTGAGTGGGGTCGTTTTTCTGCCTTGTGCTGTCATCCGAGTACTGTGACGCGTTGCAGTGCAGTGCAGCGACACCTGAGCTCTCAACCTGACGCGTCTGGCTGTCGCTGCAGAGTCGGGTGTCTGACGCTGCACAGCCAGCTCAGGAAGTGAGTCGCGGCGATTACCGACAGACTGCCAGCACACGTGGGTGTGGGTGTGTGTGTGTGTGTGTGTGTGTGTGTGTGTGTGTGTGTGTGTGTGTGTGTGTGTGTGTGTGTGCGCGCGCACCTCCTCACTCCCTCACTCCAGCTCTTAAGTCCTCCCCTACCAAGGTCTAAATCTACCCCCCACCTCCCATCCCTGCTCCAGCTGTTCCACCTGCTCTGACCTTTAGCACAGGTCATCGGTCACCCCTCGCCCCCCCAACCAGGAAAAAAACATGGCTCTGCACACTCCACCAGAGACCACACTCACACCAGGGAGTGGGCAAGTGGGTTTAAATGTGTGAAATGGGTTGCATATCACACCCCTCAGATCACCATGCTACCAAGGGAGAAAAAAAAAAAACACGAAACCAAAAACTCATTGTGGGCACCCAGCCACTGTGTGTCTGTCAAAAGTGTTCACCACTAAAAGTTCATTACAAAATCTTCATTTTCACACCCATGTGTGCACGCTGAGGCACTAAGGCAAGGGTGATGTTCTGCTGGTGGTTTGAAGGCAGTTGATTGTGTGGCGCTCTGGCTGAGCTCTTCAGTAACTAAATACCTTTGAGAGGCCTAAAGGCTTCAGTTGGCTTTTGTCAAAGCATGACTGTTAAAGATCCCCAGGCCATTGATTACTTCAGAGTAGTCAAGAGTGAGTACAGGGGTGAGCCAGGAGGTGCTGACAGCCACCTTCTCTTAACTGTTTTGTGAATCATGATTTCATGTCCTAGGAACAGTGATCTGAAAGGTTTAACAATGGATCTGTGTCACTTTGTCTGCAGTGTTATTTAATTAGTGATCACATAACCAAAGCTTTAAAAGTAGGTTAAATAATTCTGAGCCCCTTTGAATTATAATCACATTCATTATAAGCATACACAGATAGCATCCACTAGCCCAGTTCTGCAGCCAATCTCATATTAATTTGATCTGTGTGACGCTGGTGCAACTGAGCCCTGTAGTCATGGAGGCCTCGGGCAGCCTAGGTTTGACTGCCCATGGAGACTAGGCAACAGTGACATGGCATCTTCCTGTGTGTGTGTGTGTGTGTGTGTGTGTGTGTGTGTGTGAGAGAGAGAGAGAGAGTGATTGACTGACTGCACATACAAAGCAGGGGGACTGCAATGCACACATGCACAAGCTCCCTCACTTTCTCTTGTCCCCCCTCTCACACACACACAGGGAAGGGCAATTAATCTGTGGCGAGGTCTTCCCCTTTGCCATACAGGCAATGCAGTGCAGATCAGCAGTAATCCGGCCTGAGCTCTGTGGCCCACATTACTGTATCTGATTAGAGGAGAGAGAGAGAGAGAGAGAATAGAGGAGGGGATAGAGAGTGAAAAGGGGGAGGAAAGGAGGAGGGGCAGGGAAAGAAAAAACAGCCATAGCTTTTTTGTTGTCTTGATTATACCAGAGATGATTCCCTTTTTTGTAATTTTATGGCTGAAAGATGTTTGCACATGCCGGCTAGATCTGCAGCAGAGAGTTTTGAAGGCGAATTAAGGGGCAGCACATATGTGGCCTGGCAGGAGTGCGCTAAAGCTAGGGAGAGCTTTAGGGGATGGAGCTTGGGAGGAGGAGGGGGCAGGAGCTTTAGAGGCTGCCTGCTGCCTGTGCCCTCTTTCTGGAAAGGCTCTCCACTTGAGCCCCAGGCTAAGAGCTCCCCACCAGGCTTTAGGCCTAGAGCAGGATCTGATTAGCTGTTTTATTTTGAAATTCATTTTCTAAAGGCAAGTGCCAACCTCTTCAGACACCATTACTTACACATCATCTCTGTTGTGTATCCTAACACTGTTCCCATTGAGTTTAATGTCAGCGACAGCCTTCAGTCTAACCCATTCACCTGTGCTTCTTCAGCTTACGGTGAATTTAGTTTTTTTATTTTTTAAAAACATTTTATTCAGCATTTGCAAAGGGCAACACAGTCATGCACTGTTACACCTTTTCTTCCAGTTTGAACAGTGGAAGTGTAAGGTTTTAGATTTCAGACAGTATGAGGCTTTGCTGACAAAATATATTACCTGGTCCATTCAAGTAACATTTATCTGGAACATTCTTTACCTTTTCGCCATGTCAGAAAGCAAGATGTATGGTGCAGTGTGTAGAAAGGTTCGTGAAAAAATCCAGTGAGTTTAATCTCTTTATATATTTAGTAAGTTTCAGTAAGTTTTTGTTTTAGTAAGTACGTTTTCTTGTCCTAACCTAATCACAGTGGTCTTCAAACACTTTAGTTAAATAAGTTGAAACAATACCTGCCATTGTGAACCAATGTTTGTTACGCTTTGATTTTAAAACTTTATTTACCTTAGTTTTATTTGTTTGTATTAACAATGTCCTGGCAGCTTTGCTTCAGTGCTTGTTTGTTCTGTTTGTTTGTTTGTTTAACACTGTGCTGAATTGTTTTCTCTGTGTGTTGAACTAATGTATTGTTACTGACCAACATTTCAATGATCCTTCCCCTCCCTTGTCATTTTCATGCTGTTCCCTTCCTCACGGCCTATCTGCATGTAAGTAACATGGAGCAACAGGCGCCAACGCAACTTTTGGCTCTCTGCTTCTCCTCTTTGATATCTAATGTGCAACTAATGACAACCTGCCCCATGTGTGTTTTTATGTCAATGTTTTTGTTTATTTATTAGGTTTATTTCAGTATTTGTATTTATGTATATATATATATTTTTTTTATTATTTATATATCTTGGCATACCTCCCAGGTTTTGTTTCCATTGTGGTGTGAAAACACAGTGAAAACAAAATGAAACTGAAAGGGTCCCTGAGGGCCTGTTTCAGTGTGTGTGTGTGTGTGTGTGTGTGTGTGTGTGTGTGTATGTATGTGTGTGTGCATAAGTGTGTGTGTGTGTGTGTATGTGGTTTAGAGGTCCTTCATCCTTCATTAGTTTTGCATAGTAGTTTTTTTTAGATACACATTTAGACATTGAGTTTAGGCTTTCTTTCTTTCTTTCTTAAGTCATTACAGGATTTAAGTAATATACAGGAATATTTCTTATGGGACATCAAAGTCTCTTGTGATATTGAATTCATATATTTTTTGTTTCTTTTAAAGAAAGACAGACAGTCAGAAACTGTGCTAGCACACACAGTTTGCTGTGTATTGAGTTCCACATCGTAGTCCAACCAACCTCCATCTCACATTTCACACCAACTCAGTGCACCTTACACAAGTATTCCATCAGCAGACACTTGACACACACACACACACACACACACCCCTGTAGGATGCTCTGCATGTACTGTACTCTCTCCTTCTCACATGTCCTGAACACACACACGCCCCTTAGTGTTAGTCACACACTTTAACGTTCTCATGTCATGCTCACACATCGTATATCTCTCTTAAGTGATGCATATTCAAGGTTTAGTGTAGACCTGCTTTTCTTTTCTTTTTCTTTTATGTCTTACTTTTTAAAACTTTTTTTAACTTTTGTTAATCTTTTTATTAATGATGTTTAGTCTTTTTTATTGTCTTTCTTTATTTTCTTTCCCCTAACTCTATATGGTAGTCTTGATATGAAAATATTGTGCTCCTCCTTCTCCTTAATGCTCATTCATCCATCCCCCTAGCCTGCACTGCACTGCACTGACCCGAGTTCTCCGACCCACCACCCCATTCTCATCTATGTGTCCGCTAAGCTTGTCTCCTGCCTTGGTGTTTTGCTCTCTGTCATGGGATGTGTTCAGTGCTGGTGCTGGTTTTAATGCACAGGATAGGACCAACAGGAAGCTGGAAAGAGTTCTTCTCTTCCTCTGAGCTGGCTTGATTAGATGTGCTGGCCGGATTGCCGGCTGACGAAGAGCAGCTGGAGAAAAGCACACTTGTCACTGTTTCTCACTAGCCACTACTGCTGCTAGAGCCAGGGTTTGCTCCTAAAGCATATACACTCTATGCTGATGAGAGTCCAGCAATTGCTGTGTGTGTGTGTGTGTGTGTGTGTGTGTGTGTGTGTGTGTGTGTGTGTGTGTGTGCGCTTGGGAGTGTGGGATGGTGCTTGGGAGTGGGTGTGTGCTTGTTAGAGAGATGAGAGGAGAGATTAAGGTTGTGATGCATATGTGTCAGTGTGTGTGTGTATTTGTGTCAGGTACTTCTGTGTTTGTGCATGTATGTGTGTGTGTCTGTGTGTGTGTGAGAGAGAGAGCCTGCACAGCAGTGGGTAAAACCTGTCCTGCTGCAACCGTGGCTGTAATGTCACCCGACTGCAGAGAAGGGGCAAGAAACCTCTCTGATCTGCTCTGTCAGCTCGGCCGGCTAATGTTACGTAAGCAGAGGGTAGCCACAGGTCAACCACACCACACTGCACTGAACACTCCACTCTCCTGCTGTATGTACATGAGAGAGAATAACATCAGGGTTTACAGCAAACAGCACGGGAGGGGGTAAACTATCATAGTTTCAGACCACTGCTGGTCATCCTAGCCGTTTGCTTCTTTTGCTTGTAGTCTTTTTAGGTATTCTGTAGACATGTGCATTTTTTTATTGAATCAAAAAAAAAAATCATAGAACTTTGCCTATCAATCAGTTTTGTGTTGTGACGAACACGTGTGCAAAGCACCAATGCTATTATATTGTCATGTTGGTCACGCTGTGCAATATAGCGTTGTCGTCAGGAAGTGACCTCACCATGGCCATTCAAGCACCTATGCCAGCTCCACAATACTGGCATCTGGAAAGTTGTTGTCTGTCATGAGAGTATTCCCCCCTCCCCTCAATAGGGTTGCAGCTGATGTGTGAATCTCCTTTAGTCAGTTAGCCCCCTTTCCTCCCTGCTGCACTCTTCACCTCTCATGGTCATTACACCATCTTACACGTAAAATGATTAAGAGCAAGCAGAGGTTTTATTTATATTCTTATAGTGTATAGTGTTTTTTCTTTTTTTTTCTTTTTTTTTTTTACAAGGATAAGAAGTCTGTATTTTCATTGACAAGTCCTACACCATCGTTTCCACTTTACACACCCCCACAGTTGTCACATCATGCATGGCCAGAGAGATGTTTGCACTGTGTTCCATGATGATGGTCTTCTGATAGGGAGTTGCCCCTTAACAGAGGGACTCACAGGGGACAATGGGTCTGAGGTGCTGACTAAGTGACTCTTAATGCTCTCTCTTTGCAGTATTTGATCAACTAGATCTCGTCACATATGAAGAGGTGGTCAAGCTGCCTGCATTCAAGAGGAAAACGTTAGTCTTGTTAGGTAGGTGACATCATGAGAAGGCATCATACCTGAACGCTAATTGCCTCCTGGTTTGTTAAGAGAGCTGTAATGTTTGATCTTGTGGTGTGTGCCTTTTGCATGATCCCTCCCAGGAGCCCACGGCGTAGGCAGACGACACATTAAAAACACACTTATCACCAAACACCCCGACAGATTCGCCTACCCTATTCCACGTAAGAGGCTTTTCATTCATGCTACATTTATTTGAACATGGGAACTCTTGTATTTTAGTTCTAATATGTTTATATCCTGGACACACCATCTATTGCATTTGGTTTCTTTAAAATGTAGTGTTATATACAGGAGTGATTCGTAAAAATAGTGTTCCCATAGTAGAAAACATAATGCTACCAAAATAAATGAAGGCAAAGGCAATACTATATCATACTGTGCTATTCTGAATATATATGATCCTGTTTCACAATGAATAGACACAACCAGACCTCCAAAGAAGGATGAGGAGAACGGTAAGAACTACTACTTCGTATCGCACGACCAAATGATGCAGGACATCTCCAACAACGAGTACTTGGAGTACGGCAGTCACGAGGACGCCATGTACGGCACACGCTTGGAAACGATACGCAAAATCCACGAGCAAGGCCTCATCGCCATCCTGGACGTCGAGCCTCAGGTTGGTCCAGAAGGCTATACTCACAGGAGTACTCATTTTGATGGGTTGTAGTGTAGCTTAGGGTACAGTTTGAGATTTCTACCTAAAGCATTCTAGGAAAATCTATCTGTCATGCAGGAGTGTGTGCACTGATATGTGTTTATTAGTGGGGCCATCAACCATTACCCTGTCCATGAAGCTATGTAGATGTGTAGAGAACTTTATGGTTTTATGATGAGAGGTCACCCAGGCTGTGACTGATATGGTGTGATGTAGTGTTTGTGAGTTGTAGTGCTAGGGATCTGGAAGTCAGCTGTAAACACGTTGTGTCTCTCCTCCCCGACTCCAGGCCCTGAAGGTCCTGCGCACAGCGGAGTTTGCTCCCTATGTGGTGTTCATCGCAGCCCCAACCATCACACCCGGCATGAACGAGGTGAAAATTCACACACAAACACACACAGACACACTTCCGTTAACCAGGATTACGGATTTCTTTACCCATCCTTGTGATATTCCACTGTGTGGTGGCAGTGTAAGCCCTCCATTCATACATCAAGTTCTCAGATCATTTTTTTTGTCTCTTTAGAGAGTCAGAGGAATGAAGATACATTTATAGCACCGTCACAACTGACCCAGTTAAAGGCTGTTTTGTTTGGTGATGTCATGATGTTAGTCATGGCATCATGGTTAAAACCACTCGCCCAGCTATTGTCTGCTGGCTCAGACACATCTAACCACTGTCTGATCCAGCCCCTGGGTTGATTTAAGTTTTCCGGTTCCCATCTCATCCACTCTCTGTTTATGCATGCTGCATGATTTGCTTGGCTTTTCTTTTCATTCCTTTGTTTTTCTTTATTTATTTTTTTTTTCCCTCGTTTGCCGCCTCGGTGCACATTAGCTTCCAAGGTGGTGCAGGAAGCTGCCTGTAAGTATGACAGGAAGTCACGGATCTCACAGATCCTGGATCAGACTCATCAAGTCTGGACTTTTATAGGGACCAAAAGTCATAGAACTGTGCCATAATTGCGTGTTGTTAGTCACTCTTCTAGTGAACGTGTTAGTGTGTGTGGGTGGGCGTTTTTGTGTGTGTGTGTGTTTAAATGTGTGTAGTTTGTACTATATATTCAAGATTCGTCTCCCTGTGATTGACCTAGCCTCCCAAGTTCTCAGTAGAAGTGTAGTCGAGTAGGAAGGGTTAAAGTTTCATTAGCAGAATTAAGGTTTAGTATAGAATCTATGTCTACCCCAGCTAGCAGTCCCTTAGTAGCTCCCTTCTGTTATCCAAGGATGTGGATCAAGACTCCGGTTTCTGTTCAAGTTGACTGCAGACCAGAATACCATCTCCCTTATTATTTATACCTATAATTCCATCCATCCATCCATCCATCCATTCCTCTCTTCCACACCCTCAGTATTTACCTTTTTTATCTCTTTTTTTTCTCCCCCCATAGGATGAGTCATTGCAGCGGCTGCAGAAGGAGTCTGAGATCCTTCAGAAGACGTACGCACACTACTTTGACCTGACCATCATCAACAATGAGATCGACGAGACCATCAGACACCTGGAGGAAGCCATTGACCTGGTGTCCACCACCGGCCAATGGGTCCCCGTCTCCTGGGTCTACTAGAGCATATAGACACACGCGCACACATATACACACACACACACACACACATGTCCCCCAGTGCCCTGATTTACCCCTCATCCCTAAGTCCTAGTGCCCCCCCTTCTTTGCAATGCATCTCTTCAAATCTTCATCATTCCCTGGAGAAAAAAAAAGAAGAAAAGAAAACCTCTGATGCTCAGACCACCTCAGTGTACATGACCTGCAGTCAGTCTCGGCCCCCTTACAGACTACCTAGACGTAGTGTTGTATTTAAAAAGAGATAAAAACACATAAAAATAAATAATTGAATTAAATATTGTCATGTCCTTATAGCTAGGAGGCAACATTTTGTAGACTTTTATTTTAAAGAGACAGTATCTAAAAACCTCCTGCCCCCTCTCTCCCTTGCCAACCCCCCTGAATCCTGTTCATGTCGCCAGTCATCATGGTAGTGGTGTAGTTGTAGTGTTTTTTGTTTTTGTTTTTGTGTTTACTTTGCAATCAAGTCAGGTTTTCGACCATGTGTCCAGGACTCTGCTGGTTCGAGCACTACTCTGTAAAACTGAGGAAAAGCACACAAACGAACCACGGTGTCATTAGTGTTGTCCACGCCATTGCCTCCTCCTCTGGCAAACGTACCGCCATCACCACCACCACCACCACTTCTGATTCATTCAAGGCTTCCCTGAATTTTTGAGCCTTGCCATAGCACACTGCGTTTGTGATCAATTCCCAAATGATCTCTTCTGCCTTATGGTGCATCATCAGACATACACTGGCACACATTCTTCTTGTTAAAACGTCAGTACAATCCCCTGTTGTGTACCTGCAGCGGTTCTGTGGTCCCCTCCCCCAAGATACTGTCTCTCTAAATTAATACATAAATGTGTTAGAGATTTGAATGAGGTCTTCTGCATGTGAACATTCGCAAAAAGCTTCCATGCTCTCTCTGTCTCTCTCTGTCTGTCTCTCGCTCTCTCTCTTATTCTTTCTTTCTCTCTGTTTCTCTCTTATTTTCTCTCTCTCTCGCTCTTGCTCTCTCTTTCTCTTGCTCTCTCTCTCTCTCTCTCTCTCTCTCTCTCTCAGTGTTAGCTGTCTATCTGCTGTCTGTCAGAGCAGAGAACATTCCATTCGTCTGACTTAAAAAAAGAAAAAAAAAACTCAAATCAAGGGAAGCCGGACAAGAAATAAAAGAAAAAAAGAAAGAAAAAAAACAAAAGCAAGAATGAAAGGTGACAAAAAATAATACAAAATCATTCAGAAAAGATAAGAAAATGACACCTATGCACATCCCATGCATTTCGGGGCGACTTTCTGAACCGAATGATTTTTATCAACCATGTAGTGAGATGTGTTTGTAAATTGTCTCAATTTGATTTATTGTAAGGTACATGAGGAGGATTTAAAAAAAATAATACTAACTCTATTCCAGATTTGCCATTTCAGTGAGGAAAAGCAGTTGTTGTCTGAGAGTATTATTGTTCTAATTAAGTTGAAATCAAAGGAAAATAATGCTGATTTTTATTATTCTCTGTGTCATTGTTTCAAAAAAGTAAGAGATGCACAACGTTTTGCAAAAAAAGGAGAGAGAAAGTGAATTAAGTTGCAAAACACCAGAAAATAAAGTGGTTTGTGCATCCGAATAATAACCATGTATATGACAAACTGTTTACTTTCAAACTGCCCTGTGTAAATTCCTCTGCTGATGACATAGCAGTTCTTCAGTATGAACAGTTTTTTAAATATATTTCCTTTTATGTGTTGAAAACCTGCTCTCTGAATGGTGTCTTTCTGTGTCTCCCCGTCTTTGTTTATTCTTCCACTGGCCTGGTTTGTCTTTCGGAGTCTGGTATGAAGGCACATTTGGCCCAAGCGCGCAGCTGGAGCTGGCAGAGACATTCTGAATGGAAACATTTCTTCTGCCTCTCTCCTCCCTTCTCCTTTCCTCTCCTCTCATCTCTCTTTCTCTTTCCTCCTTCTCTGTCTCTGTTTTTCCACTGCAGCTGTGGTAGGTCATATCCTGACCAAGTGCCTGAGCCTAAGTACTACTGGGAAACTTGCCCAGGTGTGTTTACCACACTGACTGTATCTGTATTGTGTGTGTGTGTGTGTGTGTGGAGGGGGTTGGGGTGGAGAGAAATGTGCGTGCACAAGACTGTCCTTGGCTTGTATCAATAATCAGTGTGTGTGTGTGGGGAGGGGTTTAGGCACCTCTCTCCTCCGTCTGTCTTTGCCTGCTCCATCATTAAGCTCAGAGCTGCCCAGTGCCAACTCCACTGGGTCTGGTTGGTGTTCGCAGGTTAGGTCACTCAGGGTGAGCAACCAAAAGATCAGCCTAACCTACCTCCGAGCCCCAAGGCAGGGCAGGGACAGTGTAGGCAGCTTAATACAAAACCAGGCCTGCTGTGCATTTCATTCATATATCTTTCTAAATATTCCAAAGGTCTTGATATTCGACACACCACACAAAATCATGGGGCTAATAAAGTATCTTCCTGTCTTGCAGAAGAGTGAGTCACTGAAAATTGGAAAATGGACGTCTTGGTTAAGTACTGACTGTATTCTCCACCCCCGTACTGCTGTAACTCATTAGGCTCATGAAAGAAAACCACTGACTCAGGATAAGCCTACTGAGCATGATAGAACTGCGCACAAATTCTTTTTAGAATGTTATGATGTAACAGAGGTCCTCTCTGTAGAGTTGTGTCTTGTGTGCAGTGATGGACACCACAACCGACCTGGTTGTATTGCTGATCATATCAGAAAGAAATAAAAGACATCAGGCATGGTGACAACAAGCCATATCCATCACAGCTCATCAGCCAGCCGCAAAAGAGACAGTCAGAGGTAACATTAAAGTGAAGGAGTCCCACCATGGGAACACTATCTATTCGCTGTGGATCTATCTGACTTGCTATCTGCTGTACGTGTGAGGGAATTCAGTATATCATATTCAACCAAGCATTATTAAGGTGACTAGACCTCTGATATGAAAATCAGGGACATTGGAAACTGAGGATTTTCCTATTTCTACAGTCAATATCATTAAATAAGGAATGTTTTAGCTTCAAAAATCGAGGACAACGTGGGTTTTCTTTTATTTTCCAGGGGACGGACAACCAAAATCGGGGACTGTATCCGGAAATCGGGGTCGTGTGGTCACCCTAACCATTATAGAGCTGCACACAAATTCTTTTTAGAATGTCATGACAATGTAATTTTAGAAGAAACTGATCTGGTTGCAGTCAAAGGGGCAGAGTTGGGCTACAAGACACCGGTGAAGGAGTGGAATTTCTTTCTGACTAGGGATCACACAGCCTCTGGTGGCGCGCAAAGCCATCTCATTTTCAGTTATAAATCGTGAAAAACTAGTTCAGTCTCCCCTTTTTGCGGTACAGAATAATCCTGCTAAGAACTTCACCCCAACTCGTTCAGCACACACACACTTCTCGGTGCACTATGTCCTGCCCTTAAGTAACGTCTGGTGAGAAGTGTGCATACATTCGTACCTTACTGAGTGTGAATGAACGGGCTTGAAATGGGTGTGGCACAGCGATTTACCTGTCTAAATATTTCCCTTAAGTAATATATATCCCATCTTTTATTTATGGCATTAATATAGCCACTGTTAAGTTTCTTTACCATTGCTAACTGTTTTTTTTTAATCATGGGGAAGGCCTCAATTCCTCTGCTAGTTGGAACAAAAAAAATCGTCCCGTTGAGCTGTAAGAGCTACTGCGAGTATTGACTGGCCGTCTAAAATATTTAGACAGGTAAGTCGCTGTGCCACACCCATTTCAAGCCCGTTCATTTACACTCAGTGAGGTACGAATGTATGCACACTTCTCACCAGACGTTACTAAAGGGCAGGACATAGTGCACTGAGAAGTACTCTCATTTTGCAATGCTCAGTAGGAATGTGCACATGCATAGCAGTTACTTAATCCAGGCAGTGGACATTTCAGAAAGGGAAGAATGGAACTCTTCTCAAAGAGGGTTTTGTAGATAATTATAAAGAATATTTTTTTTAAATATGTCAACAAACACAAGGAAAGGGAGTGAGTCAGTGTCCTCAAAAAGACCATATTTATTCAGATAGATGGCATACAGATTCATTCATTTGCATCTCAGTTTGTATTTCACAACTTCGCTACTTTGCACCGCATAGACATTAAGAGGCAATATTTTTAATTGGTATATTAATGGCAAAAACATATTTGAAAGTAGACGTATAGGACTATATTTTAGGTCAGATGACCAGACATCATGGAACATTTTTTGCTCCGGCTGGCATCACATAGCCTACCGGACAAAACCTCTTGATTCATTTCATCCTGTTTAATAGCATGTACATCTCATAACCTCTATGAATCATGTTCTCAAGTATCAAGTTTCATTCTCATTTATGGAATAAGATCAAGCAGGTGTATGGAAATTGCAGAATTAAATATATACAGCATCTTTTCTCACAAACAGACTAATCACAGCTTAATGTAATCTGTTCGTTTGAAGACACGAGAAAAAATCCGTAGCGTAGCTAACGTGCACAAACACAACACTACTTGGATGTCATCTTTAGCTCCATAGTCTCGATAGCTTTTGGGATGCTTCTTTACATGGCCGAGAGAAACGCGCTATACCACATGGTACAGTGCCTGCATGGGAGCGAAGATGCCTCAGTCCATAAGCAGAATAAATGCAAAGATAAACCCATTCCATTTGCGTACGATATGCAGGAGCTTACTTGGCCCAAGTGCAGATAAACCCAGCGCTAGGGCGGGAGATTAAAGCGTTCATTATAATCTAGAGCATCTAAAATTCACTGAATGAATAATACAAGAAAAAAGCAAGCGCGTCATACCATCTGTTAAAGCGATGTTGGGCCGCAGCTAGTGCTATCTTTCATATAGAAATCTTCACCTTGGTGTTAAACGATGGAACATTAAACAAGTGAAAGCGTTTAGTCTACTTGTGTGTGCGCGCTCGCGCATATGCGAGCTTTCAACATTAAATTAATGCTCTGCAAATCCCATCGGTAAGACTATTTTGGAGCAAGTTGCAGTGCTATGTTCTGGTCAGCCGTCTCCACTCGGCACAAACAAAATGTAATACTTGTAAGTGGTTGGCCCTGTATTGTTTCACATTAAATTTGCTCTGGTACTGCAAAACAATATCTGATGTGT
Organism: Tenualosa thibaudeaui; assembly: GCA_027481765.1. Lineage (NCBI taxonomy): Eukaryota > Metazoa > Chordata > Actinopteri > Clupeiformes > Clupeidae > Tenualosa > Tenualosa thibaudeaui. The sequence goes on from JAIFZK010000071.1 coordinate 5,421,394, forward strand.
GTGTGTATGTGTGTGTGTGTGTGTGTTTAAGTGAAGCAAAGATCCTTTGATGACAGAGGTGATCTTTTTCCCTCACTCAGAAACGTCAGAATGCTGATGACCAGTCCTGTAAATCTGCTCACAGCTGAAGCCAAGACTCTAGTTTTTGTTTCCATCCTTAAAAAAGGAGGTGTAAAATCCGAGGTCCAGAACTCGACATGAGAGTATTCTTCATTTCCTCTACTGTAGCTATCAGAATCTGCCTTTCCAGGAAAGCAGGATTTCACTTGACCGGCCAGACTCCTAGTCTTTCATCCATAATCCATTGACAACCGCATTTCTCACTCCCCTTTTGCTGAACTCTTTTTCCAAAACTTACTGCCAAACTTTTCATGGCCTGTTAAGAGGCTGAGGGAACACGACTGAGTTGCCTGATTTGCCAAGTACAGGCAAGCGAAAAGTAACAGCAGCAGCCATTGGCTGGCACAGTGGAGTCGCATTCCAGCTGACACCTGGCTCTCCTGGTCGGGCAGGGTTCCATTGCGAAAGCTCTCAGAGGAGTTGGTGGCCTCCTCCTTCAGTTCCTGCTGGAGCAGCTTGGAGATGAGGCTGTTAAGTTTGCTCTCGGTGGTGGGGGTCTCGGGCGCAGCCGTGGTCAGGTTCCGCTCGCCCGGGTCCACACAGGTGCCATTGAGTCGGGTGTACACTACCTCACTGAGGTCCAGGCCGGCCACAGAAGACGGGCTTGCGCAGGGGATGTCCCGCACCAGCTTGTAGTTCTCCTTCCATTCCTTGAGCCACTCCAAGTTGCAGTCACACTCCCAGGGGTTGCGGAAAAGGTACAGGTGCCCAACAAAGTAGATTGGCTGGAAGGTGGGTAGAGGCAGAGTGGTGAGGTTGTTGCTGTTGAGGTGCAGTGTGATGAGGCTGGTGAGATTCTCGAACGCACCCTCCTCAATGAACAGCAAACGGTTCCGGTCCAGATAGAGCACCTCCAGCTCTACCAGATCACCAAACCAGGTCCGAGAGACATTGATGAGAAAGTTCCCGCCGAGGTTGAGCATCTTCAGAGAGACGAGGCCCCTGAAGATGTACTGGGGCAGGTCAGACAGCAGATTGTCATTCAGGTAGAAGTTCTCGAGCTTGCGCAGGTCCTGGAAGGAGTTGTCATGGATGACGCTAATACGGTTCTCCTGCAAGTTCAGGTACTTCAGGTTATTGAGGCCGAGCAGGGAGTTGTAAGCCACTGCTTCAATCTTGTTCCGCTCCAGGTACACGTGCGTTAGGTTCTCCATGTCTCGAAGGGCACTTGGAACACGTCGAAAATTGTTCTGGAAGCAAAAAAGCTCACGGAGGTCTACTTGCTCAATTAAGATGCGGTCGGGCATGCTGAAGAGGTTGCAGTTGGATAGATCCAGTCGCACCAGGCGCTTCAGTGAGGTGAAGGTGCGTGTGTGCAGGTAGCTGATGTACTCATTGTTGGCCATACGGAGCTCCACCAGGTTGGGCAGGCCTTTGAAGGCCCCTGGGGTGATGAAAGAGATGTTGTTGTGGTCCAAGGAGAGCAGACGCAGCGAGGGCAGCGTCCCAAATGCACGCTCCGACAGGAACTTGAGATTGTTTTTGTCCAGGTTGATGGCAGACGCCTCACAGGGGAACTCCTTGGGCAGGTCAGACAGGGCTGAGCGGTCACACAGCACACTGCAGTTCTTCTCCTCCGTGCACGTGCACCGGGGCGGGCAGGCACGCGTGCACGCCCACAGGGCTAGCGTCTGAGGCAGGAGGAGGGAAGACACTAGAGTGGGAGAGAGGAGAGGACGAGTCAGAGCAAGTTCATCAATTAAAAGTACTCATTTTTTGCCAGTCGGACATACACTTTTTCACCAAATAAATAAAATTATTTTCAAGCAATATATTATTGTTCTTGAAAGTATAAAATGAAATATGATATAATGCTGGTTATTTGATTTGATCATTTGATTAGTTTTTTCAATCACATTTTCCTCACATATTGCTCTAGAACCTTGTTCATTCTCAGTTGATGAGCTGTTGGTTTTTCAGAATACACCGAAGCGCCATTCTGTGGACTTGTACCAGTACTAGTCAAAATCTAATCAGAAAATCTAAAACCAGCGCCAGTTGGTCATCACATCTGCAGTAGCACATCTACAGTATCACATTAACATGTGCAATCCAATTGAATGGAATCGTAATTCAATGTCTTGGTTGATAGACAGTTGAGTGTCATGTCAAGTCTGAGTGTCAAGTCTGCTTTGGAGTGTATTGGAGCTATTGGAGTGTATTCTAAGATATTTTACAATCTGCAATTTGCTAGAGTGAAGCTTTATTTTATAAGAGGTCTGTTCTCCAAACAGCTTTCTTGTCAAATTAACAAGCCAGTCAACAAGTAAAAATGTGTTTAATGTGTAAATAAAACATTTTGTGGAAACAAATTAAAAAGTAATGTGGGACATCTAGAGGATGAATTATTTTAATCACACTGGCATCAGCGTTCATTTTGCAGATGGGTTTGCCCTCCTCATCCTGCAACAACAGATTATAGCTATGATGTGAGAACTCAACTGCAAGGTTGTGGAGGGCTTTCATGTCACATGGACCTGACGTTATTTGTAAGAAACTCCCTTTATCAGACAGCTCCTGTTGCTTGCTATTGCAATTTCACTTGGTGGACCCAGATTTTGCCATAAAACACATTGCACTCCAGCCCTGTCTTTTCTGGGCAATATCAAGAAATAAAAAAAAATAATTCTTACCTCCTATCAATAGTAGAAGCATCACTGGTCTGTAGCACCTGAGGCATGTCAGGTGTCCAAAAGGGATCTGAAATATAATTTTAATAATTATATCAGGGTAATCTAATTGCATTCAAATGTGTAAATGACACCATATATTAACACAGAGTAAAATCCTAAATAATCTTGACAAACTATTAGAGCGCAAAAAAATGAATAAATGACAAAGTGATTTATGACTGAGATACTAGAGAAAAAAATCCTTCCATTTCCTTTGGCATACCACAAAGCGCACTGTGCCAGATGGTCTTCATAATGATAAATACATCAAAATGAAAAAAAATACAAAACTCTATGCTGTTTCAAAAGTCTTCATTCCAAATTCCATCAAAAGGCTCTAAAGAGATGGGCTGGAAGGCTACTGCAGTGAAAGCACTCTCACCTGTTGATCAGGTTCAGGTCCTCCACTGGAAGACGACCACTGACGAGGGTGTTGCCATGAACTCATCCATGAACAGGCAGCTCCATTCTCCACGGTTTCCAGTGCATGACTGGGCAGATTATAGATCTCTGCCCCTCTAAAAAGGGCTGGGAGAGTGTGATTGGAGATATGTGTGCGGTGTGTTCTTCCACAAACAGACCCAGCCAACTTCACCCCTCCCTCCACAAACTCCCCACCCACCCCGACCCAAGCCAACTCAAACATCAACCACACATACACACATACACACCCAAAAGCCATCACTTAATGGCAGACAAATCCCTGAGATGGGCCTAGGATTACTGATGCGTGAAGCGAGGCCTCAGGATCAAGGAGAGCAACAGCAGCAGTCGCACCGGGCCTCTCAGTAACCAGAGAGACACGTCCAGATTATAACTGCTCCTATTACATCAGCAAACACACACACACATTTGCTTAGATACACTCTGACAGAATCAAGCCTGTGGGCAGATCTTTTCAGGAAAGAGGGCGATTCTCCAATCAGATAAGGATGTGCCAAAACCTTTGTTAGCATCCAGATGCATTGGTTATGGTGAACTGGGTTAAGACTTCATACATTACTAGCGAAATTAATCCTGGATGAAAAGAAAAAAACCCAGAGAACCCTTGGTCACTTTCACATAAAATGCCTTCAAGTGAGGACTTGAAGGACTTGTCATGTGATAGCCACATACAGTGATATCCACATTTATTGCAACCCCATTTACTTTGTGGTGGGTAGGAACTAATCTTTAAGCCTATTGGTTCAGCCTTCCATTGCAGTTCACTGATTGGAGAAAAAAAAATCTATATGAGGCAATTGAGGCCTTTGGAGAGTTCACTGACTAGTATTGTAGTGAAACTACATACTACATATTGTAGTATGAGGCCAGGGGTCTCCAACAGGTACCTTGGGAGCTGCCAGTAGCTCACTGCCTGCTTAAGAGTAGCTCTTCAAAGGATCAAAGAAAATGTAAATAAATCTCATAACATAGTCACAAGAGGTATGAAACCTGTTAAAATCTATGAAATCAAATTTATTTATCTGGTCTGCTCTGGTCCAGTGATCCCAGTTTTACTGTGCTCTGATGAGAGATGATGTTGGTAGTGCACACCAGATTTGGCTAGAACTATGGAAAATAAAGGCATCAATAAAGGTTAGACAATATTTTTCTCTCCACACATTTAGAGTTTGTTTTATGAGTGAGATGAGTGTTTGCACTATGCTGTAAAGAGTGTAAGATGCTGGATGTAACATTTATCTCCCGGACTATCAATACCAATGTAAAATGGTAGTAGATTAGCACTCAGCCACGTTGATTTTGTCAAAGTAGCTCTCATCGGAGACCCTTGTATTAGGCGGTACTAGCCTGGCTAGTAAAATCTGAGATTGGAAAGGAAATCAATTTTAAGAAAAGCATCACAATAGAACATTGATCACATAAGTACATCTTGCACCCCTAGGTTTACTTAGGTAAAGTAACATGACAGAGGTCAAATGCCTTAGCCTGTTTTCAACAACCAAGTTAAAGGAATGTGTTGACCTCTAATGACCATAAAAAGTATTATTTGCTGTTCAAACATTAATAAATAAAAAATCCACTCACTCTGAAGCCATGAAAAACTTACCTAAATAAACATAGTACCAAAACGGTGAAGGACAGTAAGGGGAAAAATCCCCAAGGACCATTGTTGGAGAGTTGCACATAAAGACAATACTGAGGTCACCAATTCTTTGTGGAAACCTCAGATGTGTCCTCTATGGTAAATTATTCAATTCCATTATTCTTTTTTTTCACTTTTTATCAGAAATTAAGGCTAAAGTTGCTCCATGATGTTGAGATTTTGCCCATAATCATGTCCTATGACCAGATGGAATGATGAAAGATGAGCCTTTGGCAGCATTTTTGATGTGTTTCACAGAGAATGACAGTGCGAATGACACCGCAGTGAGAATAATGATGTTCATGATACCCTCTTCTTCCCCAGAATAAATATGTATACCTTCAAGGACATTTCTTCAATGATTTAAGCACAAGCATAAATTGCTAATACAATATTTGAGTGAAGGGCTGGTGCATGGTGTGGAGGGTGCTGGCAGTATGCCATTTATGAAGGTAGACCCCCAGAGAGCCATCTCTCTGTGTTCTCCATTTCCAAGACTTGTGGTGCCACTGCACACAACTCTTCTCCACGCCAAAGGTCAAGGCAGAACTGCCTTAAGTCCAAGATGATTGAACATTGGACAATACATTATAATACAATATAATGTATGTTACTGTATAATGTAATGTTATTTGTTTTATACATTACACCTATGGGATGAATGAGAACCGTCAATGCCCTCTGTATTTGCCACTTGTCTGGATTACAAACAACTGACCTTCCACTGAGAGGAATTAATTTGACAATAGATCTGTAATTAATATGCTTGTCAGACATTCAACTAATCATTTTGATGTTGATACACTTTTCATTGGCATGTTTATTTGAAGAAAAATGTTTTCTATGTCAAAAACCTAAACACCATAATCTTTCAAGGGTCAACTATATGTGCAGGCCATTTTAAAAAGGTGACTGAACTCATGTAGTTGAAATGCACAGGCTCTGATTTCATGTCAGTTATGTATGGCCACCTGACTAAAAATGAGAGGCCTTTACCTAATTGAACCACACAATTTTGTACCATCCAAGACAACAAAATAACATACACAAGACCTTTCTTTTAAAAAGTAATTCTATTTCAGTGAAGGAACTTTACGCCAATTTAATTTTCCAAACAACTTTGACATATTTCAGCCACATTTAGAACAGCTGCTACAATTCCTATTTTCCACCCCCCTCCCCAACTTGCTACATTAATTTATTCAGTTTCTTTTCTTTTTTTTTAGAAAACATGCGTTTTAACTGGTAAGGTACTTTTGCATTTCAAACTTTCTCTTTTTTCATTTATTTTGGTAAAATCATACAAGAAACGCACAGCCGAGTCCTCTCATGCAGTGCATTAGGCTTCTAGACTACTACAGAAAGCAAATCCTAATTCTAAAGTGTCCTGGGACATGCCTCTCTGACATTAAGCGAGTTTTGTGTCCGGGTTTGTTTAAGCATCTTTTGCCTTTATCGACTCTCTTCTGCAAGTAACTTCACTTGTCAACACGCGTCATTAAGACTCATCACTGGAGCTAAAGTTCGCTTAATGTCAGCATGAGGGCACAAAAATTTCAGCAACACGGTAATATGCAAATGCAACAATAGAGAAAAAACCACATGTTTTTGAGACTGCCATGTGCCAGACATTCATTTGAAACCAAATAACATTAAGAAACCCATTTTTCTTTCACTTTTAAGAAAAAGAAAGACAAATAAAAATACCAAAACAAAAAAAAGGAGTGAGAAAACAATGCACACAATTGGAGAATCTGGACACTTTTTTTCGTTTGCACTGATACATTTAGGAAATTGTTCGCTCTGTTTGACATCATCATCATTCCAAACCTTGGCATGTCTGATTGGTTTGTTAAATCCCCATTCCAAATTTCGAGAGCCAATTAAGTTGTTTAATTATGAATGGCCAAGAGGCCATCAACAGCTGTGGATACTGACTGAGTCCAATATGTCTGAAACGTTAAAAAGCTCACACTACCCCGAAATATATAAATTTTTTCACGCATACAGTTGACATTCAACATTCAAGTGCCAGTGTTTTTTGTACGGTCTTTTGGTCAAGTTTCTTGAAACTTTCAAAGAATCACTTTGAGGCTTACAAAAATAAATATTTCTCAAAAAATGCTTCATAAATTACACAAAACTAGCAGCAAAAGTAGAATCTAGAAATCTGTGTGCAAATAGCTAAATTCCCCCACTGCTACTATCCCCTGGTCCCAAAGAATTCCTGGTTGAACGTTGAGAACCCTTTCCCCTTTTTTGTAAACAAGCTGCGTTATTTCGCGTCGTCCCACGCTCACATACACACACACACGCACAAAATGTTTGGAAGCTTGAGGACACACGCTCAAGACATTTGTATAAAAAACTAAATGTGCAATAAAAGAAGGTCTGTCTGTAAAACTTGATGGGCATTAACAAAGGGCCTAAACACCTAAACTTAAATAGCACCATTCATTATATATATTTTTTGTTTAAATTAATATTTTTGAAAAGTTTTCCTTTCCTCAATACTGTCAGTGCATCCGCTTTTACTTCATCAGTTGAAATAAAACAAAAATATAACAATAAACAACTAAATGGCAAGGCACAACTCACTTGAGAAGAAATCTATTGCACTTAAAAGAGTAACATTTTTAAATGCCCGTTTTCTCCTCCTATCTGAAGCAGCCGCCCTTTGGAAGAGGGAGACTAAGGGTGACGCCAGCTATTACAGCCAGCGCTGCAGAAAGTGCCAGAAGCACAGATGCTCCACACAGGAGCTGGTAACTACACGTTGAAGTGGGAGGCAATTGCACAAGGGTTTTTTTTTTTTTTTTTTTTTGGCCATTAAGCACCCCTCCTGATCAAGGGCAACAAAGACCAAAAGCCAAAGCCCAGAAAAAAAAGAAAAGGAAAAAGAAAAGGAAAAAAAAAAAAAAAAAAAAAAGACCTATTCCCCCTTACGCCTATCCACGTCCCTCCAAGTCCTCCCCGACCCACCCACTCCAGTGTAGCTAAACCTTAGCTCTCAACTAACTTTAATCCTGTCTCCTCATCTTAGTCAGGTCTATGGAGAAGAGGGGGGGTGAGAGTGTGCGGGGACGAAAAGGAGCAATGCCTCCAACGCAGCTTGAAACAAAGAGAAAACGTCGGTGATCAAAAAAGGTGAAGCCTGCGACTGAATTCGTCTTTTTGTCTTCTTGACCAAAAAACAAAACACTAGCATGCGCATGAGACCGCAGCGGCCGTGCATCCCTGACAGAATGCAATTGGGTCGCTTCGGTGCCGTGGTCCTTTTAAGTTTATCTTTCATAGCCATATTTATACAAACTTCTTTTTCAATGTGGCAGGCATTTTTTGTTTCGTAACATTTGTAGAAATAAACATTTCTTATCGAAAGAGAAAAAAAGCTTTTTTTTCCCTCCTCAACACTCTTAAACAACAACAAAAAAAAGATTTTTTTCCTCCATCTTAGCATCGATCGAAATCGCCAACCAATTGCCTCAAATCAAAATAACTCAACAAAAAACACTGCCCACTTCGAAGTGGCTAGCATGTGGTTACTTACTAGCTGCCGTAACACTGTCAAGTCAATTCAAAGTGGAGTAACAAGTTCCAGCATTGCAAGTCTGAACTGCACTGGCGCAAGTTCACACTTAGGCTATTTTGTTATCGACGCCTGTTTGTCATGAGTATTACCATCACAACTGGAATGGCAACAACCACATCCTTAATAGGTGCCTATCCAGGATAGAGTGAGCAAAAAGAAAAATTTTCATATAGAGAACTCATCCCATAAAATACGGTTGTAACACAAGGAATCACCACCTATTTTTTTGTCACCGAACTCTGCGGTGGCTCACAAGTTGTGATCAGACCCATTGGTAGGCTCACATGATATCCTTGTGGTGAATTTATCTTTCCTCTTTTTTTGGTTCGAATGAAACAGCGACATGGGTGAGTCGCATCATCCTAGTGTTTGCCAAGGTTTGACTTAAGTACAAACGTTTCTTATGCCTTCAGAACGGTCAACAAATTGAGCTCTTGGCCGAGTTCATTTTGGTGAAATGACATTAACACACACACACACAAAAATAGATATTCCTGTCTAAATTGAAAGGCACAGTACGTCAACATCATGAATGATCCTCAGGTTTTCTGTTGTTGTGTGTACATGTGTGTGTGTGTTCTTTCATTTCTTCTGTTTTCTTATTTTTTCATATGAAGAAAGAAAAAAATAAAAGTGCAGTTGGGAAAAAATAAAAATAAAAAACGTGAAGTCCCAGATTCTACACCGGACGCCGACCACGTAGGCATCCCTTTAGAAACATGGGCGGGTAGGGAGGAAGGGGGCTCTTGGGGGATTGTGGGAGACGCTCCTGTTTGTTTTTTTTTTCCTTTGTTTTTTGGTCAGGCCGACCGTCGCCTCCATGTCTCCTCACCGGGCTCCCTCTGAGGACGTGAGGAAATGAAATTCACAGTTTGTGACGCACTGCAAGATGTTGAAGCTACACATATAATAGGGTGTGGGGAGAGGAAGGGCGGGGAGGGGCAAGGAGTATGGTCTGGCTAGGTTTCGTGTTTTTTTTTTTTTTTTTCCTTTTTCTTTTTTTAAACATGTGGTTTCCCATTTTATTTATTTTTCTTTTCTGCTATGTTTTGGCATAGTGATAACCCTCTGGGCAGGTAGGTTCTATATCTAATTGCCCCACCAGTCCACCTGGTTGTAGTTGCCCCCATAACTGCTCCCATAGCTCCCGCCATAGCCATCGTTGCCAAAACTCCCAAAGCCACCTGAAAAACACAAAGGCAGAAGCATTGTGTAAAAAAACTGTACAAACAGTGTGAGCACCTAGCAATAAGCATCCACCATTCAGACACTGTGTGTATACGGTTGTGTATAAATGCATCTGGGTCATTCCACACCAATTCAACCAGGTCCTATGCACTAAGGTCTCTCAAAATTCTAAAAAAAATGACCGGGGGTACCCATTTTACCAAGGAGACACTGTAAAATTATATATACGGCAGAAGTTTGAAAAATCATTGGATCTCATTTTCAAAGCACCCCAACATCTTGTGGGAATGTTCCTTTTTAAAAACACCAATTTGACTGATTAGGGCCCTCTGAAAATTAGATCTAAAATGATTTTTTCGACTGCTGAGGTCTGCTGTTCAGACTCTGATGAAATTTCCTTTCCGTTTCATTTTTTTGTGAGTGTTTCTACTAATCTCTATAAGGAGAAAATAAATAAATAAACAGAGAGCCTATAATGGGTACAGATATGTCTAAAAAGAGCCCAGTTAAAAATTCCAATAAAAGTTTGACCAATTTTGAGGAACTGCTATGGCCATGCAAGATTACCAAATATGAGTTTTGCCACGTACTCTTCCGACTTACGTGTCAGCTTACAAAACTTGCGCCTCCTAGATGGTTTAGTCCCTGAGCTATGGGTTTGTGAACTACGACAAAAAAAAAAAAAAGAGGCTGCACAAAATCGACACCTTCCTCCATCTTTCAAATTGTGTAACTTGTAAAGTATTGATCTTACACAATTACAGTGTCTCCTGGTTAACATAATGTTTTCAGAATTTTTCGAGAGCTAAGTGTGTGGGCACTGGTTTACCTATCTACCTATCCACTTCAAAAAGAAAGACAACCAAAGTAACCAAAATCGTACTAGTACTGTGTGCACACTGTCTGTACACACGCATGTGATGTACAGTACATTTCACCACAGAAAGGGCCACACCTTTGTTTCCACCAAAGCCTCGGTTCCCTCCATGACCGCCTGCATTACGGGTGCCGCGATTGCCAAAGGTGTTTCCACCGCCAGACATCTGTCGGTAGTCTCTGGCACCGAATCCACCAGAGAATCTGTGGAGGGAAGCAGTAAAGATGAACAACTGAGGAAGAGTGATGGTGATTGGTATGCCATAACAATGCTGGTGTATGAACAATGTAACGATGGTGCTCCAAAACACTCATGGTGTTTGTCAGTATAGTGATGTACATTTTGGTCGTGGTACATGTGTGTGTGGGAGGGGTACTGATTCAATGTGGTATATCTACTCAATTTCAATAATATACGTTATTGTAGCACTTATGCACTTATGAACGAAATGGCTGCTTACCTCTTGGAGCGTCCACGGTTGCTGCTCTTGTGCTGGTGCTCATAGGCTAGGCTCTCCAGCCAGGATGGCACTTCCTGCTTGGACTCCACAAGGATGTCCAGCAGGTCCTTTGTGATGTTGCTGTTCTTATCATTGTAGAAGGAGGTGGCTAGGCCTGAAACATGACGGAAGGATTTTCTTTGAAACTGACACATTTGAGACCATCCATGGAAAAAGCAGTCGCATCGGCCAATTTTTTTTTTTTTTTTTAATTAAGCTATTCTCTTTTAATGACACACAGTATTGATCTACAGACCGTGCAAAGTGTTTTTTTAAGTCAGAAAAGGGACAAAGTAAAGAAATATAGCTGTGAAGTTTACTACCACAGCTGTTCACCCTTTTGTTTGGGCACCGCTATGTTGAAGATTACGATATGGGTTTTCTGCAAACAATGCTAACAACAGCTCTTGACATTTGGCTTACTCGTATGACATGGCTACACCTTCTCAACGAAAGCATTTTTAAAAGATGCTGCAGGTCAGCATTCTTTTTAGACAAGCCCAAAATGCATCCTCATCATAGGTCGATTTAGGCTGGCTCAGAATACAACATAGGCCCGTGGAACTCACCAAGGTTGCCCACACGACCGGTACGCCCAATGCGGTGGACGTACTCCTCAATATCACTGGGCAGATCAAAGTTAATGACGTGCTTCACATTTGAGATATCCAGTCCACGGGCAGCCACCTGCATTGACAGAATTAACTCTATCAATCATAACATGGCAACTAAACAGTCTCGTCAGGCTGCATCTTTTTTCAACCGACATGGACCTTTCTCTTTCTTCTCTTTTCAAATTACCCTTGACTCACCGCAGTGGCGACCATGATGGGGCAACGCCCAGAGCGGAACTGGTGCAGTGCTTCTTCACGGTCTCTCTGGGAGCGGTCACCGTGGATACTGGTGCAAGCATACCCCTCGCGGTACAGGAAGTCCTCTAGGGCATCAGCCCCTTTCTTGGTTTCCACGAACACCAGAGTGAGCGAGTCTTTACCTACAGGGACCAGGTATGGCAGAGGTTTGGTTGCTAATGAACGTGCAAAGCCAAAACCAACAAAAACAAGGTGCATAGAAAGGCTATGCATTCTGCATAGTCAAATTTCAAAAGGTGGAGGAAAGTGAAAAAACAATTAAAAAAAAAATATATATACAGAGAGAAATATAACACAAAGGAAAATGATAATTGAGGCATCAGCAGCTTTGCATCCATCTGACAACCATTAAGTCAAATTCAGCTTTTGTCTCAGACTGGAGGCCAAAATGGTGTGCTTGGAGCCTGACCAGACCTTTTTCAAGCGTGCAGATGTGGCGGACTGCACCCTTTTGTTTTTGCCTTATTTTGGGTTCAATGTTTGTCACAGACAGTTGTTTAGGCTTTCATTATTTTCATTAATGGCCATCATGGCAGAAGCATGACATGAGGTGAGAAGGGATGTGACAGAAAGGAAGGGGCAAGAACCTCTGTGTGTGTGTGTAGTTGCGCGTAACTCTCAGCATCACAAACAGTTGAGCAGTTGTAGGACAGGAGTGATGTATATTCATGTGGCAACATCCACCCTATGAAACGCATGCATTTCCTGCACAGGTTGTCATGGTGATGCGGAAAGAGGACCATCAGAGGACATCAGGCCACCATAATTTTGTTTTGGGTGTAACCAGGTAACCAGGCAACTTGTTTTTTTCTTTTTTTTTAAATTATTTTAAGTTGTACCCTGATTTATTAACAATTGCAGGCAATTTGCCTAATTGCTCCTTCTTCCGTCATCAGCTCGATTCAAGTCCAGAATTGGTCTCATCAGTATGTCTCTTATCATGTCCTCAATTTACATTCAGCTCTCTTCAAGGGTAAAATCAGATAGCACTCAAGCAGTTAGGAGTGATGACTGGTGTTCTAACGGCAGGATGATGCCGGAGGCAAGAAGAGCTAGAATGGCAGATGAGGAACATGGCATGGTCTCCAAAGGCAACAACCAGACAGGTCTGCAGTGATGAGTCACCGGTTAATGACTTTTACGGCAAACAGACACAAATCAAAATAAATAAATGAATAAATAAATAAATACTTGCAAAGAAAGCTCTGACATTATCTGCAAGCTCTAACACTACAAATCAGCCAGGATTGAAAAAACAGGTCTGCATGCTTCATGTCAAGAGAAAGATTCCTCTCGAACAAGGCAGAAAGGAATCGGAACAGAAACCTGAAAAGCGGATGTGCAAGGCTGACTGGGATTGAGGGTAAACAAAAACTGGGAATTATCAGAGATGAGTGCTGAGGATGGGAAGTCGGGCAAGAGTGGAATGTGATGCTCTGGAGGATAACCATCTTGAAGGGGAAGTAAGTCGCCCACTTACCGGGTCTCTCGGGGGCTTCGCCTGCATTTTCCTGAACCTCACTGGGAATGACTTCAAATAAGAACCAAACTTCCCAGTAAACTTAAATGCACTTCACAGCACATTGGTGTTTTTTTGGTTGTTTTGTTTTTGCACACGTATACATACAAAGATACACACACAAGCACACAGGCATGCAAATATTAGCACAAGCCTAACTGGTTAAGAGCCTCAGCTCCGTGCAGTTGCCACCAACTTGTGGAACTAGAAGAAATTAAGCCAGTCCAAAAGCACTAACATTTTTGAAGTGTTTGGGAGGAGGATTATCTGTTCAAACTAGACAAGCACTTTTTAGACAAAGGAAACTAGGGTATTTGGTCAAAGCCTTACAAAGGGGAGGAATTACAGGGCAAATGGAGGAAATTAAACAAAATATATATATATATAATTTCTGCAACAAACATTGAACCATTTTGACTTAAATCTAATTATACTAAAAACCTAAAAACCCAGAAACAGAGATTAAAAAAGGGCCTCTGCAGGCACAATTTCTGGGTCATTAACACACTCACTCACACACACACAATCATCCAGCTGGGATTTACAAGCTTGGATCATGACAAAATGGATCCAGGTGTTCTACCTACCTGTGGCATTGAGCAGATCCAACAGGAAGGAGCGTTTGTCGCTCTCCTCAACCCACACCACCTTTTGGGTGATGTTCTCTGAGGTGGAGCCCACACGGCCCACAGCCAGAAAGATGTACTCCTCCAGGAAGTCCCGGGCAAGGATCTGAAAGGCACACACAGGTACACGGGTAAGATCTGGTTGCGCTGCTTTCGGGGTGAGTGACTATGACCTCAAATCAAAACCATGATATGGCAGACACTGTAATAATAATTTAACATTTTATAGCACTATAATTAACAGATCACAGATTATGGAATTTCTCACTTTTTCCTGAAAGAAAACCCCCCAGGGCCCCAACAGATTCCATTGATCATCGTTCTGACTCCACACACCACAGTATGTTAGGTGGACAGACCATCATTGCACAGCTGTATCTTATCATTAATCATACAGGTTTATGCATTTTATTTTTATATTTGAGTTTTAATGTTTATCTGCATTTCCTCCTAATTCCTAACTCCTTTCTTCCTCTGTCCACAATTATCTCTGCTGAGCGTCATCCCTGCCTCACTCCGGACTCCTCTCACTCCTGCTACATTGTCCAGCCATAATTCCTGATCACCACCTATAGACTGACTACCATATAATGTAAAGTGGGATAATACTCTATTATGACCTATTATGAACCTTAGCTAAAACCATAGGCAACTTGTAGTCTGTCATGGTTACTACTGATTGTAATTTTTCTGCATGACCCCTGGCAGTTGGGTTAGCCCCTTGAGTCGTGGATCTACCCAAGGTTTCTTCCTAGATTAACTTAACATATGGGAGTTTTTCCTTGCCCCTGTTGCTCTTGGGTGCTCCTTCTGCAAGGCGCCACGAGACAACACTATTGTAAAAGGCGCTGTATAAATAAAATTGAATTGAATTTCCCTGGTGTATGTGTATTGAACAAACTGATGAATCCTGAAGTAACTATCTATCCATCTACCTAACTACCTACCAGCCATCCATCATGTGCCTCCATCACCACAACCATGCTATTTTGGTTTAAATGGCCCTACGCTGAAGTGCAACATGTGGGTCATCTCGGCGCAATTCGACTGCTGTGTTGTGTGCGGGAATAGCAAAGGACCAGAGGGCTCCTTACCTGGATCTCTTTGGGGAAAGTGGCACTGAACATCATGGTGTGACGCACTCCTTTCGGGGGCATGGTGTCCTGCTCTACGATGCGGCGGATCTGGGGCTCAAAGCCCATGTCCAGCATGCGGTCAGCCTCATCCAGAACCAGGTAACTTCACAGGAGGAAAAAGTGAGATACAAACTTAGAGTGGAGATTGGAGTGATGGCCACAAATCAAAGCATTATAATCTATAAAAAAAATGAAATTTGGGTGAGGGGGTGGGTGGGGCAGACTTTAGTCTACACCAATTAGGCCATTTGCATTCCATCAAAACAAATATTTATCCAAACACATTTTATTTCCACTGCTCTTGAAAGCACGCCCGTGGGGAGAACTAGGGCAAACGCTGAGAAACCGATTTTTAAACTAACTTGATATGGAATGCTGTGCGTGTGTGTGTGTAAAAGAAAAGTCAGAGTATTCAGTAACAGGCAAGCTGTCACTCTAGCCACATTTCCATGAGAAGCTGGAGAGCTGGCTAGCTGGCTGGGTATGCTGGAAAAGGTGGCACAGATTTCCCCCAGCTCCTAGTGCAATGTTCAAACAGTCAGCCTTCAATCGGACTACCATGAACAGGCAACTAGAAGCAAGTGCAGGATAAGAGTGTCCAATAGAGAGGATTTATTTAATATATTTAATACTGCTCTGCTAGTCTACGTGTACTTGTGTGAGGGCGTGCACGCACTTACTTGCAGTAGTCGAGTCCAATCTTTCCCCTCTCCATCATGTCGACCAGGCGTCCGGGTGTGGCCACCAGTAGGTGGCAGCCTCGCTCCAGGTCGCGGATCTGCTGGCCGATGTCAGCTCCGCCGTACACCACGCACGGGCGCACGCGGGATCGGTAGGCAAACTGCCAGACACACAAATGCGCATGCCCACGCGCGCACGCACACACACACACAAGGGCCCATTCACACGCGGTCACTTCAGGCCGAGAACAAAAGGCCAGCTCAACAAGAAGGGGGCTGTGTGGGGTGGGGGGGCAGGATAGGGCAATGGGGGGGTGGAGTCGAACAGGCCAGCCAGAGCAGGGCGCTGAGTGACTGAGCAGCACACCCACCCTAAGCCAGGAGCGGAGCTTACCTTGCGGGCCTCGTCGTAGATCTGAAGGGCCAGCTCACGGGTGGGAGCCAGCACCAGGGAAATTGGGAACTGCTTGCGTCGGCCATATTTCCCGTTCTCCTGTAAAGGGTGGGGGGTGGGAATGGACGAATGTCAACTTTAAAACAATCATCCATCCAACCCAAGGACTGCAGATACACGAGTTAAAAAATCTCATCCAAAGCCTCTCCTCACACTTTTATACAGTATTTTATGTTATGATTTATGTTTTGTACATGGAGGGTACAAATAACCCCAGTTATCCATGCCTCAGTATGAGAAAATAATCTGGTAGATATTTTAAAACAGTACAGCACATTCTCATGAGAATACCACTGTAACCTTGTGAAGACACAGCTCTTCCAAGAATATCTCCTGGCGTAAACTTTGAGAATGCACTTAATTTAATTTCTCTGCACTATTGCACTTTCAACTTAAAATGGTGCAGTTTCTATGTTAGCAATACGCACTCCTTGTTTGTTCTTTCATTGTGTTGTAGCTTGAATGTTATCCTCTTTTGTAAGTCGCTTTGGATAAAAGCGTCTGTTAAATGCCTAAATGGAAATGTAATGTAATGTAACCTTCTAATTTGGCAAAAGTCTCAACACACAAAACTAAATCAGAGTCACGCTGTCTAGCAAAATTTGAATACATGAGAGTGGCACAATTTAACTATATTAAAACCAAGGACGACTTCCTTTACAGTTTAAAGAGCACAGTGCCGGGGTCATCTCACCTGGCCGCTGTTCTTGGCAGCCTGGAGAGCCTCTCCGGGGCCCTCTGTGTAGATCTGGCTGAGGATAGGTAGAAGGAAGGCCGCAGTCTTCCCAGAGCCTGGCAACACAGAAGACGTGCATTAGAGAGAGAGGAATGGAGAAGTGCAATAGGGGGTGGACTACATTTTTAAGAGTCAGCAGACTGGGACATCTATAATGCAAATGTGCGCATTATTACAATTTGTTGGAAAACTAAAAAACCTTACACATCCAATCTCCTATGATGCATTGGTGTGAGTGAGTGAGTGAGTGAGTCTGGGGGCAAGGATACCTGTCTGGGCGCAGGCCATCAGGTCTCTCTTGGCCTTGATGATGGGGATGGCGTACTTCTGTACGGGGGTGGGGCGGGTGTAGCGGCTCAGGGTAATGTTGCCCATGATGATCTCTCCCATGTCCACATCATGGAACTACACACGATGAAAAATGTGGTCACTCTTTACATTTCACAAACATCTGTACTTAATCAAAAATGTACACACAGCCTGCACAATGATGATCATCAGTGATGAGCTTCCCTAACAGATTGCAGAAGGTATTTTTAGTCACAGCATTCATTGGACACTGCTGAGTTCCAATTGAGCTTCGCTTCTATTTTACCCAAAGGGCCTCACAATGCAATGCATGCCAACACAGAGAGACCTGCTATTTGTCCAGACTGTTTGCATGTGTAAAAACCTTTGGGTTTGTATGTTAGTACACAGATAATTGTGTGGTAGCGTGCAGACTGTTTGCGTGTCCAAACATTTGGTCGGACTAATTTGGTTTTACGTCACAAGGGGCCCCCCCGAGCAGTGTGACTGAAGGTGAGGAGAGAGACTAGGACTCACGCTCTCAATGTGAGGAGGGCAGTTGGTGCCAGTGGCTTCCACAGGAATGTCGTCATACTTCTCAAAGTTAATCCCTGTGTTGCTGCCTGAGAACAGCTCACTGAAAGCAAAATGACAGAAGAGAGGGAGGGAGAGAAAAAAGGTGAATGTGTGAGTCAGTCGTACGACATGTCAAAAATCAATAATGGTACCATGAAAAAACTAATTTGTAAAATTATTAGCAATAGCTACATTAACATATCCCTTACACCATAGGGTGCTTCCCACGATATTATAAGTTGCTTGGCAGGTAAGTGGTAAGATGGAGAAGAACTCACTGTTCCAGGCGCTCATTGGGGGAGGTGGGTTTGGACCAGTCCTCCTCGTCTCTGGATTCTTCCACCCAGCGGCTGTTTCCTCCGGCACTGAAGCCACCGCGCTCATACCTGCAGATGCCACAGAGCACACACCACGTCAATCAAGGCAGCACACTTAAAAAAAATACTAAGAAATATGCAGCACTCTACGAGTTTCAAGTATGTAAATCTAATTTAAGTCTTGTTTGAGATAAACAGATAGAGATCTGGTCACACCTTCCTCTGGACCCAGTGCCTCGGTCGTTGAAGAAAGCAGATTTGCCACGGTCGGCTCGTCCGCCAAAGCTACTGTAAGCATCCCTGTTGGCCCCTGCGTTCCAGCCGCCATCTTTGTTATCGTATCCATAAGGTACTGAAAAAAGTACCAGGGCAAGGACAAGTTGGGACATGTTCTTTGTCCACAAGATCAGCTGAAGACCAATTACATAAATCTAGTAGAGGCCTGTGTTGGCTAAAATCCATCTATGTCATTTGCGTTCAATAAGACGCATTAGACAGCCATAATATTGGATAAGCAAGGGCAATGAATGTGTTTGAGAAGGGGGGGGGGGGGGGGGTATGTTCACACCTGCATTGTGCATGGGCTGGTTGAAGGTGCCACCACGGTTTCCACGGAAACCGCCACGCCCGCCCCTCCCATCGTTGCGAGGGGGGCCACGGCCAAACTGGTTACGGTCACCATTCATTCGGTTGTCATGGTAGCCATTCACAAAGCCATTGCTGCGTCCGCCATCCCATCCTGGGGAATCTGGGGAGGCAGCAACAAGGTCAGATGAGGAGAGAAAGGAGGGCACTCACTCCCCCCACACACACACACCAATCTCCACTGTAGCAAATCACAGGGGAAAGCTTCCAAGCTCAGACATTTACAGTAAGGCAGATTTGGACTATGACCGATTTGAGATTTCAGTGGTTAATATTGCTTTTCTTCTTGTTGTTGTTTTTGTGATCTTTTTTTGTTGTTGTTTTGCTTATCTGAAACAAGAATCTGCATGTGTTTTTATTTGATTGGCAGCAGCCAACGTAGCTGTGTTAGGCTTAAGCAGGCCAAGTGAGAGACATCTGCCCCCGTGCAGTGAAAGAGAAGAGAGAGATTGCAACGGGGAGAAGAGAAAAAACAAAACAAATGAATACCACTTTCATGTTTAGACCCAAGACTGGCACTTTAATTATAGCCGTCTACTCATTCACTCACTCACTCGCACTGTCTCTCTCTCTCTCACACACACACACACACACACACACACCACCGGCCATAATTGTGTGTGTGTGTGTGTGTGTGTGAGACAAAGAGCTTCACAGTGACTTTCCCCCACCAGAACATCTTGCACCGGTACACTGGTCAGCCAGCCCCAAAAGGCGATTACAGCACAGGGGCCGCCTAAACTCACAACTGGCACAATGACATGCGCACCAAGCCACTATGCTTTGGGACAAAGAACGACAATTCCGCCGTGAAGCACAATAGGACGCACATGTGTGTGCACTTGACACAAAACACTGAGGACAAGTCACACACAGAGCTCGATGACAGGGAGGGAAAGGACTGAGGGTAAAAGTCGTTGTGCGACTGTGCGATCCCCGGGACATTTACCACAGCGGTCAGCCCAGCTGAACACACTTGACGTGTCGTCATTTCCGTCCGTCGTCACACTGGTGTCAGTATAGGCCGGGGAGACTGGAGGTGACACACACACATACACACAGACCCAGATGACGAGTCCAATCTTGTACTACCTGGTCTATCAGGGATACGTCACAATGCCTGTGCAATGCATTTAACACACATGCAGAGACCAGCACCAGACCAACACTCTGACAAGCACAGCTCCAGCCCACTTGCTTACACAACAGCCAAACAAGAGCGTGGCAAGAAGTCTCACAACTGCGGACCAGATCGCTTGGCTCGAACTTCCACACATCACAGCACTCTCTAGACCAAGCCTTTGCCTCATCTCAGACTACAGCCTCCTCTCTCAACCACAGAAACACTCATTCTGTCACAGAGAGTTTCTGCACACACATCTGATGACCAACTGAGCTGGTCTGTGCCACAGAAATAACAGCTGAAGAGCTAGGGCACACAAGATGGTGTAAGGCAGTCCACACATTCCCTTCTATCAATTCAAACAGCCTGCAAAACCCAGGCAGATAAAGCAGCTCACAAACCTCTGTGTCTAACATGCTTCTGGACTTGAGAGAGGAGACACACAAGAGCATCAAAAACACTGGGCACCCGTCAATTCCCTCAGGTCAAGGCATGACACTGTTCCATTCAAACACGCTCCATCGTTAGTACTGGACAGCAACATTCACTCTCCTGTTCCACGGTTCTGTGCCCACTGCCTACATAAGCACTGCTGAGAGTATCTGACTCAGCAGCTAGTTAAAGTTACCTAACAAATTACTATAGTCAGGAATTCATGAAGTCTAGCCAATGAGCAATGATTGGCCCCTGATTTCATTGGTTCTGCATGGTGTGTATGAGACCATTGATGGGCCTGTTTTGTTTTTTTGTGCTTGGGTGGAGAAACTCTGGGCCAGTGTCCAGATTGATTTCTAGACCTTCTCTGATCAACTCGTTTAATTTAAAACAGGTACAGCGAGTACAAAAGGTACAGTCAAGGCATTCTGTCTGCAAAGTTGCCAACATTGGGGAAAAAAGTGGTGAGGCAAATCTGGCAGGGATGAAAAAATGTGTAATAAAATGCATCCTGGTAGAGTTAGTGGCTGCCCTCTTCCCTTGCATTAACAGCCATACGAGTGATCTATTCAAACACCCCTTGGAAAGTGTCCAGTGTCCAAACATGCATCACAAAACAAGCTAGGATTAGCTTGTCAGAGCAAGGAGTCAGATTAGAAAGCATATTAGCATCCGCTAAAACTGGGGTAACTCAGCTTCGTCCACATCTAACAGAAATTAAAACAATAGGGGGGGGCTGTGGCTGGACTAGGGCCATCATGTGCTAGGCTGTATCAATGGTGAGTAGAAGCAAGTGGAGCCAACCCCATGCACACAAGTCAGGTATACCACATCTCTCGGGCCAGCCACCACTGTAGCTGTGATAATAGGAAATCTCCTGGGATTGGTATCTTGAGTAACCTAAGCAGAAGTACAGGGCATCTTACAAAATAAGTAGTAAGAACCTCCTCCCACTCCATCTGAAATAAGCCAAACCAACAGAATTGTACTTGGATTTTCTCTAGTTACCAGTCCTATAGAAATCCCATCCAGCAGTACAGTTATTTCTCTCTCTGTAGTTTCGTTCTTGCGGCCTAGTTTGAGGGTGCTGTTTGGGAGAAACTTTGGAGGACATTTTGGATTCTGAGTCACTGTGTTTTATAAGAAAAATGCTACATCCACCAAAAAACAAACAAACAAACAAAAAAACAATACACATCATACAATAGCATGGCCCCTCAATTTCACACAGTCCTCGTCTAGCAATACCGTTGAAATCCTCAATGAAGGATGTTAGCAGAGTAGGAAAGTTGAGAATGCAAGCACCCAGCTGCTGCCTAAGGAGCATATCCTAAGACCCACTAAGTAAGCAAGTGAGGTGAAAACCATGTTGGTTTGAATTGTCAAATTCTTAGAAAAAAGGTAAATTAATTGTGTGATGTTGCTTGTTCTGTGATGAATTGGGGCTCCCCTGCATACTGGCTCTGATGGCATGTAATTATACGGTCATGCACTTAAAAATGCAGAGCACCCTCAGCAGAAAGCTGACAGGACAGAACAGAACTTACAGCTCCTTACTGGTGGCATTGAATAACCGCTCTGTCTACCAGAGGGAAAAGCATTTCCTGCTGTGAAAAAATGAAGATACAGTCAAACGTCTGGAAGGAAGCTCAAAGTGAAACAAGAAATTCACTTTCACCATTTTAAAAGACACAGACACACACACACACGCATGTATATATATATATATATATAAAAAAAAAAAAAAAAAAAAAAAAAAGAGTGCCAGAGCTTAAAACCCTTTTCATGCCAAACTGGCTTTTGGACAACAAGATGGCATTGATGTTACAGCAACGCAAAGATGCATGGATAAGCACACTAAATGGATGTATGGAGAAGAAAAAAAGGAAGGGGGTGGGGGGCATCAATGTGACCAAATGTTCTTGGGCTACTTTTACTGGAATGCAAATATGTTGGGCTTTGGTAGTCTGAGCAAACAACATTTTTTGGTTTGCAAACCTACTTGGAGCTGAAATGTTGTTAGAGTGCAACTCAAAGAGAGTCAGCAAGAGAGGCTCCACGGGGGAGGCAGCTGAGAAGAGGATCATACATAATGAATCACAACAGAAATCACAGTGGGAAGATGACCAAGCTTTGAAGTGCACAGAGCTGTATATTCTTGGTCACTGATCAAGTGAGTGTTCATGGTTTTGTTTGGGGGAAATAATTTGCTGGCGTTTCATTTTGTACAAGCTAAAATGGTGGACAAAGACTAGAAAGAGAAATTTCTTTTCCCCGAGCAGTCACACGGGTCTGCCACCTCAGCCTGCCACAGATATTGCTGATCTACCCTGCACCATGAGGGACTATGGACCATTTGGCTAACATTAACCCATGGTCTGACACAAACAAATGTGGCACAGCTGGACTACCCAATTCCGTATAGATTACACTGCCAAGCAGTGCCATGGTTGGACGCATCACAATGGCCCTATACTGCTGGAATCTCAATTGTCTCATATTCGCGCATGTCATTTACACACCTGTCATGTTTTTAAAATGATTACCCAAATATTGATATATTTAGACTAATTATATTTGAGAATTATATTTCACTTTCTGAAATGAACAAGGTAAAAAAATAGCATTAGTTTTTTATGAAAAGCTCCTGGCACCAGCTTCGATGCTAATTGCAAGAGACATGCTGTTCAAGAATCACTGATATAATCATAAATCACATTACAGTTGGTAACAGTTAAGTAAAAATGCAAATTGTAACCACCTGAATGCATGCTTACCATTTTTAGAGGCCTCTTTGTTTCTCAAGTGAGGCGGAATGTAACGCCCTGGACAAAGATTAAAAAAAAATACAAATCACAAAAATTTAGCTTGGTAAAACCAAACAATAAAATCCTCATAAGTTTGACAAGAGTTGGCATATAATCCCTGTGACCAAAGCATTGGAATGCATTTTTTTCATAAAGGTGAAATTAACTTACTGCCAGTGCCACCACCCTGTATGTCTGCAGAGTTCAAGTCTAGGACAGCAAGCTGAAAACAAAGCAAGATGCAATTACATCAGTGTCTAGCCTAGACTGTATGGAGATGAAGGGTTGGTTTCTTTATACCAAAAGTAAATGTCTTTATGCTGTTGCTGATTATGTATAAGTTAAATTTATGTATAAATACTGCAGTCAACAGCTTTCCTTGGACGCTTTCCGACATATTCAATGCCATTTATGAGACTCATGAGGATCATGTGTCTGCTAATTCGAGATGGAGTTGTGATACAGCCAGCTACAATATGTGCTGTCTGCAACAGAGAAGACCACCTCACTGAAGCTAAAGTTAATCAACGTGGTTCCATTCGCAGAAGGCACAAGTTATTTAACCCGTTTGACCAAAGACGGCAAGAGCAGAAGAAAAAAAAACATGCCACGTTCATCTTTTAAGAAGCAGCTCTGTATGATGGCTTGTATACTACCAGGCTAAGTATGCTCTTGACTAGACCCATCTAGAAGTTAATGTGCACAACTTTATATCAAGTCACTAAGGTCTGTGAATTTCAAATCAGCCCTGAGGTACACAACTGCACTGTGTTTCATAACTTGAGCTACCTATGTGCCTAATGTTTGGCAGCTAACGATTACTACCCACAAAATGTCCGACAAGATCCGGCGAGATGTCTTAGGAAGTAACGTTAGCTCTCCTAACATCTCCTGCCGGCATGTCAACATTTTGCAAGAACAGTTTGCAAGGTGCTGGAACAGCATTTTCCTTACGTACAAAACAGCGAAGACGCAAGACAGCAAAACAGCAGCACAAGTGTAACTGTAGATAAATTATTTATATTAGCCCACCCCCTCCCCTGGCCGTCATCGTACGCGATTTGGGAGCTATGAAAAATGTAGCCAGTAAGCTAACAAATGCCATGTTGTTGTTTACATAAGAATAACACAATTGACCACACAGGTATGTGCTAGTTGGCGAGCTAATATGACCATAACTTTGAGCCTACACATTGCAAAAGTCATTTTAATGAACATTCCCATGACCTATTCGATGAAATAGTTACATGCGTAGTTAACCAGCCATCTTGCATTGGGTTAACGTTACCGGCAACTTGGCTAACATTAGCCTACTATGCTAAACACAGATCTTAATGAAAACTCGCCGAAACTATGTGATACATTGATGGACCTAACATCATGGTTGTTGAAGAACGGGGGTAAAATAAAATAAAATTCTGCATACAGGTAACGTTATAACTGGGCTAGTCGCCATTTGCTGAGCAAAACAGGCCGCAGCAACAGCGAGAAAAGACGAGATACAGTCCGCATTGAAATATGAAGCTCCGCCATCACCATCGCTGGCTAACGTTTACAGTCTGGCTAACTAAGTCGCTAGCAACCACCATTTTAACGTTACCAGCTAACTTTCAAGCGTCAATACTGTGATCAGAACTCTCAGCTACGCTAGCTGATAGCATAGCAAGTCCGAAACAAAATCTTAATCGCAAAAAACAAACACTCCATCCTCACATTTGCAAAGTGAAAATTAACTTAAATTTAAGACAAACTCACCTGCTGCTCTAGACCGTGTGAATTGTCGACGACCACATGACTCATAACTAAAGTAGATAGTGTAGATTACTTCTAATGAGAAAAGGTTTTCTTTGTTAGCAAGCTAACTCGCTAGCAGGGGGTTTCTAGGTCTCCTTTGCCAACGACGTCACTCGTCCTTGTTTCTAATATACTTTTTGAAACGTTAAATGTAAATTGACTAAATATTTATTTTTTTAATTTATAAGTGTATTTTCTTAAGCCTTCGATGGGCTGCCAAAAACTGTCCAGAATTCACTCCACTCCCGACTAATACCTTTCCCAGTTTTGTCCGCGGTGGAATAAAGCCTAAAGAGCAGGTACCGCGAGATATCATTGGCTGTAGACAGACTACACCGGTGGACAGACAGAAAACATAGGTGGAAAATATCGCGATGTTTATTTTTTTTCCCAGAGATGTCTGAGCGCCGACCAGTGGTATGTCTGGTTTCTGGGGCCCTGTGCAAGCTCGATAAGTGACAGTTTTTTTCATTGGCCTCCACATCTTTTGGTCAAGACAGAAATATAATGTATATAGAACAACTATTGGTAGTGAATACTGCCATTGACCAATGGGAATGTTCAGTAATATATGCTATAGATGTTGAAAAGGCAGATAAGGCACAAATTATGCACTTAAGTTGTGGCCAAAATTAATAATTCAGTAGGGTCATAGTTTTGGACTGCCACCTGGGCCAAGAAGGCCACGGCATCAGTATAAGCCTATTTGAAGAGTGACACCTTCCTCTTTTCGTTTAGGCTAAGAAAAAAAAAAAAAAAGAATGGACGTCAAACCTTTCTTGGCAGACCATCGAATTAATACCTAAAGTATGAGATGCTTTTCCAAAGCCAATTTTGCACACTATTCATCACACTATGGTCAGTCAATAAATTAATCTCTGGAGCAGTAAGGAACGGCCTGAACCTCATCCAATCATTCAAAACGATGTAAATCTAACAAATTGACTGCGATAGGTCTATCAAACTCTGACTAATGTGATACATCTCTCAAAATGTAAACAAGGTATGGGAGGCCTGAAGCATTATTAAAGGAAATTGGTCTTTTAATTGTGTATTTTCAAAATTAGAGATTTAGATTAGATTTTTTTCATCCATAATTTCATTTACATTACATTACATTTACATTTATGCATTTAGCAGACGCTTTTATCCAAAGCGACTTACAAAAGAGGATAACATTCAAGCTGCAACACAAAAGAAACTAACAAAGAGTGCATATTGCTAACATAAAAACTGCACTATTTTAAGTAGAAAGTGCAATAGTGTAATAAAAAGTGCAGTATAAAAGAGAAATTAAGTATAAGATGTCAAACATGAGAAGAGTCTGGATTGACCTGCGCAAGGTGTTGGCCGTGCTAGATAACATTCCTTAGAGGAGTGAAGTGGTCGGTGGGTGACATAGGGCTTCAGAAGAGTATTCAGGTAGATGGGAGCAAAGCCATCAATCACCCTGTAGGCCACCATTAGTGCCTTGATTTCAATGATTTTAAGACATAGGAGCAGTTGTGTTGTGAAATTAAGTAAGTCTGTTGTCTCTGTGTATGTGTGTGCATTCTTGCATGCATTTTTGTGACAGCCCTGCAAAGTCTGCTCACTGAAACTGGCCGAGGTCTTCACCGACATACTCAACCTGCCCCTGGCGCAGGTGTCTGTGCCCTCCTGCTTCAAGACTACCAAACAAATCCCCAGTGAGTTGTCTTAACAATATTATCCCATTGATCTCATTCCTATTGTGATGAAATGCTTTGAGAAGATAATCATGGCACACATTCAGGAGACAATCCAGCGCTTGACCCCTTTTAGTACGCTTAACACCAGAGTCAGTCCTCTGAGTACTGTCAATGCTGCAATTCGCACTACATATAGTAAGAATTCTGTTTATTGATTACAGTTCAAAATTCAATTTGAAAGTCCCACTTGAGTAAAGGTACAAATACCCTACCAAAAATACTTTGGTAGAAGTTCATCACCCATTAGCATGTTACTCATTAGCATGTTACTCAAGTCAAATTCTAAAAGTATCTCATATTTACTGTATTTAAGTATGAGAAGTAATTTGCAATTAAATAATTTTAACTAATGAAAGTAAAATTACAAGTAGGCTAAAAAAAGTCTTGTACAAAAACATGTAGCTTACAAGAAACGTAGGTTAATGTCAAAAAAGCCTTAAAAGATCAGACACACACACACACACACACACACACACACACACACACACACAGTCAGAATGAAAATGTTGTTTGAGGTCACCAAGTACTGTCTGTTGGAAAACAAACCTAAGAATTTCATACATCTCTAATAGCAAACCGGCAACAAATGTTAACTGAATGGAGCATAGAAAAATTAAACTGAAAGCGAGTTTCTATATTCCCCATTTGGTTAGTGTTAGCTGCTGACTATTACTCACTATTCTGTCTAAAATGTTTCAAATTTTCTCATTCTAGAGCACTCAGTGACCTTGAACAACAGGGGTGTGGATTGATTCACACCATATTTCTCCTTTAGTGGAGAATTTGTTTGCACTTGTGGAATGACAAGTCAGATTCCACCAAATTCAATTTCATCTGATTTTTGTAACTACCAATTGAAAATGAAGTGGAGTAAAAGTATATAATTATCTCAGGAAATGTAGTAAAGTAAAAGTTGGCAGATTTCTAACAACTCAAGTAAAGTACAGATACTCCAACATACTTAAGTACTGGACAAGTATTTTTACTTCGTTAGTATACATCTCTGGCAGAAATGGTATAGTAATCTCATTTCCCTCAGACTGAGATCATCCCACTGCAGCTGGGTGCTGAACTTCCTCACTGACTGGCAGACACCAGTCAGACAGAGTTGGGGACCAGACATCTGGCACAAGAACAATCAGCAGCAGCTGACCACGAGGCTGAGTGCTGAGTCCTGTCCACTGTTCTACACCCTGTTTACCTATGACTATGTGGCCTCTCAGAACAACACCAGCAATATTAAATCTGATGCAGCACATTCCCATTAACATTGGCGAGGCTGAGGTGGAGAGAGTGAAAACCTTTAAATTCCTTAGAACACACACAGACAAGGATCTCACAACAACTCATCAACAGAACACATCAAAGAGTTTCTGAGGGAATTTGGAATGTAAACCCAAATCCTCACCTATTTCTATGGGTACAGTAGAGAGTATCTCCAGCTCCACCACAGATATGGGCTAGGTTGGAACAGGTACAGGAAGGTGCTCCAGCATGTAATTAAAACTGCACAGTAGCTTCTCTACAGGACATTTACACCAGCAGGGTCATTAGGGGAGCCCACAACATAATTAAAGACTGTACACACCTTCAACACACTCTCGTCACACTACTTTCCTCTGGGAGACGCTACAGGAGTGTGAAATAATGAACTGCGAAACTGACAAACATCTTTTTTCCACAAGCCATTAGATTACCTAATGTCAAATGCTAAGCCCAACCCAAAACCTTCAGCCTCATACTCATACTGGCCGCTTCAGTATGTCATCAGACAATCTGGACTTTATCTTGATGTTAAACTTTTTAAAATGTACTTATACTTAATTCTATTTATTTAGCCCAGTGCGATCTTTGCATTGATGAGGAAGCGTGTAAGTGTGTACTGTATGGTAATAAACCTCTTAAATTGTGCCTCTCAATTTCTCTTACTTCAGCAAAGGAGTGGTTTTTTTTGTATGTGTGTTTGCATGTGTTTGTGTGTGTCTCCCTGTTTACATGTGTGTGTTTGTGTGTGCATGGGAGTTATTGGAAACAAATACTAAATGACCATGCCTTGATCAGGGCTGATAGGCTAAGCCTCTCCATTTGGTCGGTGTATTAGCTGCTGGCTGAGTCTGTGCTTGTTGAGTGTGCATAGAACAATGAAATTACCCTTTTAATTTCAAAACAGCAATGTATGTGTTGATGAAAAACTTTGTAGTGGCCACTGTAGATCATTAACAAATTCATCAGTGCTGACATCCCAAT
Organism: Tenualosa thibaudeaui; assembly: GCA_027481765.1. Lineage (NCBI taxonomy): Eukaryota > Metazoa > Chordata > Actinopteri > Clupeiformes > Clupeidae > Tenualosa > Tenualosa thibaudeaui. Next base: position 5,450,413 of record JAIFZK010000071.1, read on the forward strand.
ACAGATTTCCGCTTAATCAGCCTAAATGCATGCAACGTGTTCTATGAATAAACTATGAACTATGATGATCCTTTTGACATGCTGATAGCCCTATTTATTTTACTTAGCCTATTTACTTAGTCCAGCCTACTCACTTAGAAACCCTATGCCAAAGATGCCATAAATTGAATGATCAGAATGGAAAATAGAAAAGTCTTCATCGAGCGCTATCAGCATCAGTCACAGTGGCAGAAGACGAAGGACTTTTGTTACAGAACTTCCGTTTGCCCGCCCTATATTTCTCCGGAAGAAATTCTGTAACCCCCTCTTACACTTCCTCTTTCCGTCAACGGAGTTTAGGTAGGAGAATGATTTTACTTTTTCGCAAGGCAATCTACTTGAAATCACCAATCTAAATCGTCCATCCAAATGTTATCAATGGCAAATTGTGTTATATTAACATTTAGGTCTTTGAAGTCATTTGTGTTTTGCCAGCGCATGGCCCATTTATACACAAAAACGAGATACTTTTGATCACTGCTCCAAACTAGGGACATGACACAGACGTGTCTTCGTAATGCGTTTGGCTAGCGGCGCCTTATACACATTTCTATCATGTGAAATTTACAGAATCTATTAGCGTCAGCGTCGTATTATAGATACATTTGTTTGGTATTGTTATTGCTATTGTTGGTACATTTTGTAGTTAAAAGGTCTTATTCTCCCTCTATGATAATGTCAAGACTCCGGCTAGGAGGTGGGTAGCTAATCATGTTGGCTACAGCCGGTTTGTGTACAGTGCGCACTGTGGTGGTGGTGGTGATGAAATACACTAGTAGAATCTATCAGAATAGAGTTCGAACAGTACTAAAATAATTTCCCATGCTATTATCTTGACAAACACGAGCAGTCAGATGATATGTTTATGCATTTTGAAAGTGGGAATGCTAGTTGACCAGGCTGCGAAGTTTATGTTGGACCTGACTGGAACCGGTATGTTTTCTGCTGTAGGCCAAAATGGGACGTGTGATCAGGGGTCAGAGAAAAGGTGCGGGCTCCGTCTTCAAAGCCCATGTCCAGCACAGGAAAGGACCAGCCAAACTCCGGCACATTGACTTCGCTGAACGCCATGGCTACATCAAAGGAATCGTGAAGGTGGGTTATTGAGTGGTAAGGTGGTGATGAACTTGGCTGGGGTTTTTGACATATTCTGACATGTTGCTGTCTTCTCTCTGCTCTCCAGGACATCATTCACGACCCTGGCCGTGGAGCTCCCCTGGCAAAGGTGGTTTTCCGTGACCCATACAGGTTCAAGAAGAGGACTGAGCTGTTTATTGCAGCTGAGGGAATCCACACTGGCCAGTTCATCTACTGCGGCAAGAAGGGTAAGGGCTTGATAATGCATTCAAACAAAGAAGAGATTGAATGAAGATTTTAGTGTAGCTCTAGACTTCATTCAAACCGCTCTGGAGAAGTGACTGAATGTGTGGGCATGATTTCATCAAAATTTATTTGCCACCCCTAACTCTTAGCATCCTTAGCAAATGCTTAGAACAGTATGGAAGACTGTTATTTGTATGTTAGAAGTTCATGTTGGGTTGGAAGACTTGTAGGTTCTTTCGTTGGAAGGTCTTCACATGGTGGGTCAGAGATGAAGTGAGTTTTTTTTTTTTGGGGGGGTGGGGTGGGGGGGGGGGTTGGATATGTACTTAAGCAATTAGAAGTCATGAGTCTCCATATGTGATGTCTGCATTTGAAAGTGTTCATTAGGCTTTTATGTCTGGACTTGCTACAAGTGTGGCTAATGAGACTGACTGTGTTTGACCCATCAGCCCAGCTGAACATTGGCAATGTGCTGCCCGTGGGAACCATGCCCGAGGGTACCATTGTCTGCTGCCTGGAGGAGAAGCCCGGCGACAGGGGCAAGCTGGCCCGTGCGTCTGGCAATTACGCCACAGTCATCTCCCACAACCCCGAGACCAAGAAGACCAGAGTCAAGCTGCCCTCTGGATCCAAGAAAGTCATCGGCTCTGCCAACAGAGCTGTCGTTGGTGAGCGCTCAATTTGTTTTCAGTTTTCAGAAATGTCTTGTTTGAAGACGTAGTATGACAGTGTGCCTGTATGCTTATTCAGCATTATGCAGGGAGTCTTGAGATGTTCACAGTAATTTTAGAACAGTTCAAGGTTGCTGGGTCCAGTATTAAGTGTGTTCTGCTTTTGCTGGCTGTTTCTTAATTTAATTGGCGTAATTCTTAATATAAATTGGCATAATTCTTAATATAAATTGGCATAATACTTTCTGTGGTTGATCACTCGTGTGTTCTTTGAAGGTGTTGTTGCTGGTGGTGGTCGTATTGACAAGCCAATCCTGAAGGCCGGTCGCGCTTACCACAAATACAAGGCCAAGAGAAACTGCTGGCCACGTGTCCGTGGTGTGGCCATGAACGTAAGTCTCAGCGTCCACTTTATATGCATTTCTAGCAAAGATAACTTCATGTTTCACTTTTTTTGACTCTGGGGGATTTTACAAGATATCAAGAAATCAGTGTGATTGTTAGTGTCAAGACTGGGTAGCTCATTGGTTATATTTGTAACGGTTCCAGAAGACATGTTTGTTGACCTTGGTGATGGCCACTAACCTGATGTGATCAGCAGAATAGCTGTTGGCACGATTGTTGTCACTACTTCAGTAGTGATTAAGTATATATACGTTATGTTTCTTGGCTAAATTCTGACAGTTTTCTCTTAAGTTACATCACATTTAAAGTGTCAAATGCCAAATTGGGCATAGACTTACCCTCTGTTAGAGTAGTTCTGAGAAACAAGATTTTAGTACATACCATGAACCTCATTATGCAGACTGCTCTTGGTTGTCTTGCTTGCCTGAATGTAAACTGAACTAACCGCTGATCACTCTCTCTGCAGCCTGTTGAGCATCCCTTCGGTGGTGGTAACCATCAGCACATTGGCAAACCCTCCACCATCAGGAGGGACGCCCCCGCTGGACGCAAGGTCGGTCTCATTGCTGCCCGTCGTACTGGCAGACTGCGTGGAACAAAGACTGTCCAGGACAAAGAGAACTAATTTGTGTCTTAATAAAATGTTCAGAGAATTTCAGCTGTTCGGAGTGTTTCTTGGGAGTCTGAAATGACTGTGGGGTTAATAGGATATCTCCTAAGTAATATAATTGGTCCCTGAAAATTGATCAGATACCTGTCCAGTGTTAAACTGAGTGTAATTTGGATGAAGTGGAAAGTGACACCATGGCATATTGGATGAAAAACGGTTGTCTTAGAGGAATTTATCAAGCTGCTGGAAATCAAGTGTTTTGTTTGATTGTGTACTTGACATCAAGGCAGCCTGGTGATTTATTCAGGATAAACCTCATGCATCAGGTTTCATATTTGGATACTTTTTAGACTTGACCAAACATTTTGACCTTTCAAGAGAGAAGTTTCCAGTTTCACTTATTGTTTTACACCTAGTATTTCTTTGTGTGACTATCTTAAATTGGCAATTCTGTCGGAAGGCAGACTGTTAATGCTGACTAAATCATCAACGAACCACTCCAAAGGTCCTAGGCCCAAAGTTTTGTCTTGAAAGATTCCAAACAAACCCAGAGTTCTTGCTTCTATATTGAACCAGCTACTAAAAGGCTTGGGTTATGATTAATTGTATGAGGACTCGCTAGCAAAATTTTTACGAAACTGAATTGTTACAACACACTGGCCTTTGTATGCCAACATTTTAATTATGTTCACATCAAGTTGCTTTGAAATGTATATGCCTTTAGGGCACTAGGGCTGGCAATGCATGATAATCTGTAGCCGCATCAGAGTGTGGGGCTTGCATTTATGACGACATTAACCTACTGTAATGTAGGTTGTTTTCCACACATAATTCCTACATTGCTGATAAAAAGGGCAAGTTTACACCATTTTAAATATCCTGCTGGTGGCTGTTGAGGTTGTTAACGGCAAGAATGGAGTATTTAAACGTTCTGGCAATTAAAAATTTCAGACTAGGTTCTCACCAGGTGAGGCAGGAATTCCTCAACCTCCTGGTCTAAAGCTCCATCACCAGCTCAGAGCCTTACATTCCTTCAGAAGAATGTGTGAAGCCAGTTCATAGTTTCAGTGTGAGATATTGGACTATTTTGAGAGTTCAGCCAAATCCTTTGGAAGAGTGAGTCTCATTAAGACTCAACTAGAGGTAAATTTGGCCTCTGAATTTATCCCTTCTGTGAATTAGCGCCACAGAACGAGGGGAGACTGGCTAACTTAGACCCGTTTTAAGTAAAGTGATGTCAAGAAGTCAGCTCCTTGGAGGTGAAAATATTCATCCCAGACCCACTTACATTAAACACACCATGGTGATCTTAGACAAGATGAACTCAGAATTACACAATCTTCAGCAATGAACGGGTCTCCATGCACATCAATGGAAGAACGTCAATCCCATAAAGCTCTCAGTGTAGAAGGTAGTTTTTGAATTGTACAGCATTGATTTGATACAGCAAGATGCTTCCAATCAAAAAGTGCTTAAAAAAAAAAAAAGATATTCTCATCTCATTCAGTGAAATTTTTGCCTATGCAGCTTCACTTCAGACTGAGAACATTGCTCAAACATTGTACCGTTTGATTTTATGCACAACATTAGTGTAGGTGTACCTGTACCCTGACAAAGTACAGCTTTTAAGGTGCAATATTTACCCTTCAAGAAAACTTTCTATATTACAGTCGCTATTGATATGAATTGCCATAGATGTAAATTTTTCCCCTTGCATTTCATTAAAATTGGGAATTTTAAATATTGAAAATAGCAAAAATAAATCAACAAGATGCAAAACAATGGGAAATTTTCTCTCTATGAATTTAGTCACATTGTATCCAAACATTTTTAAGGCATGAAATAAAATATTGCACCAAAATCTCAAAACTGCGCAGGATTCTCCACTGAAATACCATGCAATATCTTAGACTCCTTAATATTCCCCTGCTCTAGATAATCCACAAAAAAAATGAACATTATTTCGTTAATTTTATTATTTTTCTGTGCACCACATATTTACAAAGATTCATAAATAAAACGAGACAGTTACAGTGTCAAGATTCCGTTTTCTTTATTCTTGAAGGGCGCAATGCTTTTTTTTTTTTGTTTGTTTTTTTGTTTTGTTTTGTAATATTTCTGTGCACAAAAAAACCTCACAAAGTGAAAGTTCACATCGCGACTGTAGCTCCAGAATTCACCGTCACACCATGGCCAAAACAAAAGTCGGCAAAAAACAGGGGCGAAGAACTCTGTACAGTCGATATCTTCTTTAAAAATAACACAAGGACAAAAAATGTTCCTCTTAAATCAAATTCTATTTTTAGTGAAATACAACAAAATAAATTCTATAAAATAAAACAGCAAAGTATTTAAATATTATATGGTGGGCAGAATATGTTCATTTGCAGGAGTATTTGGTTTTTTTCTTTTAGACAGGAAGAGAGAAAAAAAAAAAAACACGCATTCAAGTTACCAATTAAATACAGTATTTACTGATGGTTACCTTTACTCCTAAAGAAGATTAGCTTTAGCTCAAGTTGCAACATGACTAACCAGCAGTTATCTTATGATACAACCCTGCTTTCGTGTTCGATCCCCTTGGATGAAGAGTCCGAAAATAAGCCTGCGTTCGTTCCAGTAGAATGAGCCAAGGGAATGGGTGGTGGTGGTGGTGGGGTTCTTCTGTTATCCCCCGTACCCAAACCATGCTATCTCTCTATCCACCAGGAGCTCTGCTTCAGTGTCTGTCCAACACAAGGCTCCACCCAGGTAAGACAAATGGGCCACCCAAGCTCAGTCTGTTATGCTCTCCACATCCTGGCATAGCAAATTCGTTGCATATACATTTTTTTTCTCCATCTTTATATTAGTTTGTAATTCCTATTGTCCAAAACTAAGCGCTTTTAACCCACCACAGGGGAGGAAAAGGAAAGAACAAAAAAAACCAAAAAAAACCAGGTCTGTTGAATGAGTGTGCGCGGATTATATGTGTAATTGAAAAGCCACTTATTCTTACATTGGTTCAAAATTGATAGCAATGTCTTGAGGAAAATGAAATTAAAAAGAGCAGTATAGAAAACCAAAAGAAGGCGGCTTGTAAGAAGAGCTCTGGATTAAGGATTACAGCTGTCATGAATGATCATATTCTTTCCCGTTTGGCTACACTAGTCTGGTGTGAGGCCATGCTAAATGTTACAGCATATTATTTAGAGCTTTCAAAAAGGTCTCGAAGAGCAGAAAAAAAGAAATAAAAGAAATGAAAAGGCAATGAAAGTTCTGGAAACAAAATCACTTGTCACATCAACCAAAGAAAGGAAAAAAAAAAAAAAACAGGGGGGAGGGAAAAAAAAGGACCATAAAAGTTTCACCCAACCACTTCTAAGGGTTCTCTGACTAGCACCAACTCCAGGAGCCCCAGAGCTGGTTTAGGATGGTTAAGTCAACATGAACAATTGAAGCTATGTTCTTTCCTACACCTTAATGACTTCCCACACTGCCATTAGGCAACCCAGACCCAAACTTCACTTCTGAGCACAGGTGATAAAACAAAGTTGGTGCTGTTTTTTTTTTTTTTTGTCCTTTTTTGTATTTTTTTTGTTGTTTTGTGTTTGTTTTTATTTGTTGTCTTTCCTCTCTCTCTCTTAGATTTGCAAGTCGCCCCAACAGCAAACTGACACTTGTCGCGCAGTTGTGTTTTTTTTTTCCTTTTTGTTTTATTATTTTTGAACAGTCAAAACATTAACATACTATGTACACTGTCAAATTGACAAAAGCGCCTCAGGCCCGTTTTATGTATCTCTTTTTTGTTTGTTTTTTGTATGTTTTGTTTCTGTTTATGTACGACGCTACGCACTATTCCACTGCAGGCTGACTATCCACTGCAGGCAGGTTATATGTCAAGAGTCACACTGCAGGGCATATGGTGAATAGGACCCTCCACTCCAGGTCAGGTACAAAAACAAAAGAACAAAAAAAATGAAACAAAAAAAAAAAAAAGAAAAAGAATGGACAAAAAAAAAAAAAAAAAAAAAGCTGAATTCTGGATACAGCGGGGCCTGGAGTGGAGAGGCGTGGGCAGGGATGATGGGGCGGGGTTGGAGGTTGGGTCCCCCAGACCGGTCATCCTCTCAGGTGGAAAGAGACAGAGTGAGTGAGAGAGAGATCAGACGGAGAGAGGGGCAGGAGGGTGGAGCGCACAGTCTTTTAAGGGCGGAGGTGTGGCAACGGCGGCGGTGGCGGACGAGCTGGCGCTGCTGCGGGCGCGACTACTCCTTAGTGGTGGTCTGGGCCGGAGGCACCTCCTCTGTGGGCTCCCAGTTCTCTTGTGCTCGTGGGCCTGGGCGCTGGGGGTTGTTCATATGTTGCGCCGCTGGGCCTGTGTAGGGCTGCCCGTGGGGGTGGTTGTTCTGCTGCTAACACACACAAAAACACAAGATAACACGTCAGGAATTACCGTCCCAAAAGCACAATTAGTGATGCTTTCATTTAGAATCTATATTTATTTACAACTGTACACGTAAAGGATAACGGCTGACGAGGTGACCAGTTTGACTGGCCGCATACCAACCAAATTCGAAAAATTAGAATCAACGTTCTGTATCAATGTGCTTAATAATCATAACCTTAAGAGCCATAGTGAAGTATTTCACGCTGTACTTTCCCGCCCTAATGGCAGTTCTAATAGGTTATTTTTTTGTAGTTCATGCACATGACTCAGTGAAGGCAACCGCTTTGCCTTCACCTCACTATTATTTCCAACAATCTGTTCATCTCGAAGACCGTTATCACACTTATCCCCTATTATATAATTTTATTTGTATTAAAGAGTCATTTCCACACAGATAATTTTACACACATATGCATTCATTATTTTGTGCAAAAACATCTGTGTTCACTGAGCACTGGCATCAATGGGCATTTCGAAGGCAGAGGGTAGCGGGTGGGACTAGAGGGCGGTACCTGTTGATACTGGGTCCCTGGAGAGTGGGGATACAGTGAGGTGTCCTCTGGGGGAGAGGAGTCCTGATCATCAGGAGCCTCCTGGTCCTCCGGCTCCTGAGGAGAGGTGGGGAGAAAAGGGGGGAAAAAAAATTTCTTTAGAAACACACACATACACATACTCATACACACTGACAATCTCAAACAGCACATAGCAGCATGCGTTTCTTCTTCTAGCTTTTCTTTTTTCTCACTTCCCCCTTTAAGCAGTATTAAACCTTGATCTCAAATAGAATTATGTGGCGCTACTTAATTCATGGATGTGGCCATCAAAGTGGAGTGTTGAGGCTCTCTAATTATGCTTGTGGGTGAAGGAAGCACCCAAAGTTGTTTGCTGGCACAGCATGTGAGTCTTAATTTAATGAGCAGCATGCGTGTGCACGTGCCAGCGTCTCGCTCTGTTTGCTTAAAGCTGCAGAAGTAAGGAGCTATGTGACGTGCTGCAGTCTGTGAACATTAATGAGACCATACAGACACGTCTCCAAACCAAGTGCAGGTAACAGATGCTTCAATCAAAACCCTTTTTTTTTTCTTACCAAAGCCAAATAAATTAGGGGGTCTTCTTCATGATTAACATCAATATGTTTACTTGCAATATTTTGATGGCAATGTTTGGTTTCATTTAAAGCCTAATTAGCACAAACACATAGACACAAGACATAAATGGAAACAGTTCAACACCAAGCATGTCCACAGAACACAAAGACAGCACACTGAGAATTGAGTACTGGCAAGATTCAACAATGACATGGGGCTTAACACTTAAACTGACACTTCTTCTGAGTGAAACTAAATGACTTCTCCTGAGCTTGTGTAACCACATTAATTCTCCACTACTGGTGGCCACAGTGAGAAATCTACCCTTTAGAAAGCAATAGCTTCACACAGAATGTCTCACTGTGTGGTTTAGAAATGGGGAAAAAATGAACTCAAAAGGTCTTAATACTCAGTCAAGATTAAATCAAACACTAACAACCCTACTTCAAGACAACACCATCACTATAGACAAACATTTGAGACAGAGACAAAAATCAAGAGAAATTGATTCTGTACGCTATAGCCAAGGCTTAGAGTTTTCGATCTCATTTCTTTTAGTCATTTAGTCTTTGAGCCGAGGTTGGGGGAAAGAAGAGAAACAGGTGTTGGTTAAGAAGACACTGAGATGGAGACGATAGATTAAAAAAAAAAAAAAAATAAAAATAAAAAATATATATATATATAATCATAAAAAGTCAAATAAATGTTGCTTTAAAAGGGTTGGGAGTGGGGGGGGGGTTCAGGTCAGGTATAGGTATGGTAGGGGAATGGGACGGTGAGAGGTCACGCCCCATGGGCATTTAAAAAAAAAAAAAAAAAAAAAAGAACAGAAACAAAACCAGAAACGAAACAAAGAAATAAAAAAAACTCAAACCAAAAGTAAATAAATGAATAACGCAGATGGCGGTAGTGGGTGCGAGGTGGAGTGGGTGAGGGGGTGGGAGAGGGGGGGAGGTGCAAGTCTTACAGTGTGCTGCGGTTGGACTGCCACCTCCCCTGGCATAAGCTGCTGAGGCGAGGACGGCTTCCGGGCAGCGTCCTCCTCCGACACAGCCTCGTGCTTCGTTAAGTGGCACTAGTTTTGAAATGGCAGTTAACAATGCATACTGAGGTAAAAACAAGTGCCAAAAGGGTCAGGCTGGTTTAAGAATGCCTAGTTGCTTTGCTCCTTAACATTTCACACTTCAAGCACTGCATGGCCAGCTAAGGTCAAATTAATAAGAACGATCCTAACATGAAATAAATAAATAAATACATTTACAATACTGCACTTTACATTGTATCTTTAGATTAGACTAAATAAGTAAGGGAAAAGATTTTTTTTAATGATGGGGATAAAACAAACAAAAAAAAATCTTATAACAATTAAAATATTGGTTCTTTTGATTCTTTTTGAGTGGGCTTAACACGCTACACTACATGTGATTAGGGGTACAAAATGTTCAAAATAAAACAGTCGAAAACTCAAAGCCCTTACTATAGTTAAGCACAGAGCGGTTATTCAGCAGTCAAATATACCTTACAACAAAATGTTGTTTTTACAGGCTTAAAGAAGCTTCCACCCGCAGCCAAACCCACCCAAATAAAACGTCAATCAATTCCAAATTATTCACCTTGCTACTAATTCTCACAAATTATTAGTGGCAAATCCAAACACTACAGAATACATGTTGAACATTTTCTCTGAATTATGCATGTATTCCAAAATGGCAAGAAATCTAAACTACAATTATCGTTACCCATTAAAAATGCTAAAAATATGTAATAAACACAGCAAAAAAAGAGCAGCAATAATGTATAATAAACACAGCAAAAAAGCAGCAAATAACAAGCCAATTTTGAATTTGTACAAAATAAACAACAAATATCCCATCAACTTGCAATGCTTGTAAAACTAAAGAACTACATACAACCTTGACTTAAGTGTTATTAGACACCCAAGACATATGTGGTACAGCATCTCTGAAGCCTTGCCACGAGCGCAGCTCTGCAGTGTTATAGTAAAACACGCTGGCGTTGCCATGCATGCTGAGAGCACTAGGGGGCGCAGCTGCAGCCCTAGACCTACCTCCTCGGGGCAAAGCTCACAGGCCTTGGCCAGGGTCATGCGAGCGCTGTGCGAGCGCTCCAGGAAGTAGCCATTGGAGGTCTCGTTGCTCTGGACGGGTGGGGACCAGTTGTTGTAGGTGTACTGGGCGTTGCCCGTGTATGGCCGGCGCTCAAGCTCATCACCCAGCCACTCCACTGCCCATGTCCACTTACGCTTCAGGTCACCGTTGCTCTGGAGCAAGCAGAGGACACATTATGGACTACCAACTACCCACTCTAATAAAAAAAAACTGTTTAGGTTGTGGAAATGCGAGATCAATGAATGAAACCTATTATAGTCCCAAAATTAACCTAAAATGTGTCATCAATCAATATAAACTATAGTATTAGTGTCAGAATTACATCAGCATCTAACCATGAAACATCCTTTTTTTTTCAACAGTTGTAAATGTATAGTCAAATAATAACAATAATATCAATAATAGTATTCTTTGTTCAGGTTCCGAATAAAATTGTTGCGTTCAAATATTAGGGGTAAATGTGGAGTGCCATGACTATACCCTGTCTTTGTCATAAATACCTGCAGGATCTGATAGGCCACAGAGCAGTTGCTGAACAGAGCCACCATGCATTTGATACACTGGTATGCCCTCTTCTGGTAGTGGTTTTTGGAGCGCTGGATGGTGTCGAAGAGCCCATCCCGGTCATCAGGGATCCCCTTCAACACGTTGTGAATCCTGGGAAACACAGGATGCAATCAGATCACAATACACAGACAGACAATGTTTTTAAAATGGAGAAAGAAAACTTCATTAGGTCAATATAGATGAGACAAGTTACCTGTGAGTCTGCCAGGAATCCTCAATAAGAAGGATCTGCAACAGCAGGTCCAGGTAAGGCCTAAGTTCATAGGTGTAGGAGTATGCCACCTATGGGAACACAGAACATCAACAATGTATCTATCAATCAAAACAGAATTGTAATTCAACATACATCACCGTGTGCCTAACTGCAATGGACTTCAAAGACAGTAAAAATGTAAAGTAATTCCCCAACTCTGTCTCCGGCAAGAGGCATTCAGCCAAAGTGAGACTTTGATGTAAACCACTTCCAGCAGTCAACAACTCTTTCAAAGAAACCCAGCTGAGAAAGGGATGTCTTAGTTCTGGGAAGATAATTTGTATCTTTAATAATGGCTGAATGGTTAGCCTCTAAAACCAGCAGGAGTTCTATTTCTGCTCCCTATTTGAACTTCTTCCTTCTTACTTTCTTACTTCGGAGTGGAAGTGTTTAACTTTCTTTCTTTCTTTAACATTAACAGGTAGAGCTGACTGTACGAACAGCCCACTTAACGTTCCATCCTTTACATATGCAAACAGTGATCACTAGTAGTGCGTGCGTGTGTGTATGATTGCATGATTGTGTCTGCATGCATGAGTACAAGATAGTGTGTGTGTGTGGTTGTGTGTGTGTATACTCACCTGCCAGAGCAGTTCACTAAGCACGGTGGAGGAAAACTGTGGGTTCTCCCAGCAGCAGAAGCGCAGAAGTTTGATGGTCTCCTCCGAGTTGCTGCAGTCTTCGATGATCTTCTTGACGTAGCTGGTGCGCACAAACAGGATCTCTGCCACCAGCTGTTGCAGGGGCATGATGGGGGCGGTCAGGTTGGGGTCGCCGTACGGGTTCGGCAGGGGAGGGTTACCTGTGGGGAGAGAGGAAATTGAGTTGCCCAAGCCGTCAGATATTTACAGATTTTTCCATTTTTCCTCTTTCCTTATTATTTCCTTTTCAACAGCTACCATCCAATCATAAATCTTAAATAACTTTAAAAGGGTCGTGGCTCTGTAGTCATGGCTATGATCACAATCAAAACAAATTGATGGAATCCCCCTGGGCTTAAGGATATGTTGGGGGTTATTAGGGTTTATCAAATGGTTTGATTATGACAAGTAGTGAGCTAGGTGCCCTCAGCTTCAGGCTCTGCCCACATGGCAGGTGTGCCTGAGGATGGCTGGTATATCAGTCACTAGATCCTGAGCAAGGATGTGCATCTTCATCGGGCAAGAAGGAACATCATAAGATATCACTCAGACAAAAAAAAAACAACAAAAAGACAAGTGTGTGTGTGTGTTTGTGTGTAAGTAACAAATAAACTCACCATTAATAGAAGACTGCATGCGTGAGGCCACATCACAACAGCGCACCAACTGTGACACCACGGTGAAGAGCTTGCCCAGCTCAGCATACTGGTACTTAATTGGGGGGCCAGGACCCTCATCCAAGGCCACCAGCATGAAGGTAGCTGGCACACCAAGCTTCAACAGCTGGGTCTTCTCTGCAAGACCTGCCAACAACAACAAAAAAGTAGTATTGAATATTCATTTGGTATTGTAAAACATTATCTAAATTTTTAGTATTTTAGTATTTAGTTTATTTCGTTTCCAGAACAATATATCTTGACAAGTCAAAATGTTTTTGTGTGACAAACCACAAACACAGACACAGGCTTTGGGTGGCACAAAGAAAACGGGTCAGATTAAGAGCCTGGAGGAAGGGAAAAAAGGAGGCCACTGGAACAGGTGCTGTAGACGGGTGAAGGGTGCTTACCCAGGTTGGCGTACATGACGAACAGGTTGAAGTACTGCTGCAGGTGACGGCCGTGCTCGGACACCTCTCTCCGGAGCAGGTTGAGAACGGCACGCAACAGGTGGTCACTTAGGCTCAGGTTATCACAGGCCTGCAAGAGAAAAGAAAAGAGACACAAGAGCAGGAGGGAAGGAAGCAGACTGTTAAGTTGACAAAAAGATGAAACACTGAAAAACAGTTGTTCATCTAAAATCTATACTTTTAGCAAAAAAAGCATGGTAGGCTGTTCAAGGCGCCGTTCACACTCGACACTTTTTTCACCTCTGAAAACTCAAGCATTCCAAAACTTTCAAAAAAAGCCCCATTACAAAATAATGAGGTTTAAAAACAAGCAAGGTTGAAATTGAATTCAGCTATTACACATTACATTTAGCAAAAAAGCTTGTCCCCCGATTTAAACAAGATGAACAGCTAGACATTGACTTTTTGTTGAAAGAAACTTGACCCAACTTTGAGCGCTTTGCATTCAATTTTAGATGTTTCACATTTTTTCCCTGCTTTTGCCTTGCTTGTGTACATAGGAGGGATGTTGCAAAGGTCAAGTCTCATTGTTCCATTGTTCCGCGTAAAATACTGAATAAGAAAGACTGGAGGTTAAAAAAAAAGCGTGTCCGTCTGATCGGCCCTTAGCCATTTACATGCCTTTAATAAAAATAAGATTCCGGAAAGATCCACATACCACGTCAGGGCTCACCTGACTGGAGGGTCCTGGAGAGGCAATCGGTGAGGGGCATGGTCCGTCTTGCAGGGAGAAGTGCGCAATAAATACTATGAGCTTGGCGAAGGCCCCGCGCACCTCTGCGCTGGGACACTCCAGTAGGTACTCAGAGAAGCGGTTGGGGTAGGCGAAGAGGACATTGTGTGCAAACCAGTAGCGTACATTCTTACTGTGCCTCAGGAGGATGCACAGGGCATCATACCTAAAGGGACACAACACAGTTGCTTAGATACACAAGTAGCCAGAAGGGATGCTTCAAGGATAAGCCCTCGGTCTACACATTAACTACACTCCCTGAAGGGAGGAGCTACAACCACTATAATCTATTACTTAACTACATCTTTTCATTTGAAAACATACATCCTACCATCTACAGAGAATAAAAACACAATCAATGACATATAATAGATGATTTATTATATTGCCGGCTTCATACTCGCTCAAATCATTAGCTAGCTAAGCAAGTGACAGAGATGAAGAAAACAAGACTAACCCGACAGACAGACACACACACTCACAAGCAAAAACTTACCAGTCACTGGCCGGGCCTCGCACTATCTTCTTGGTGTGGAAGCCAGTGCTGAAGAGGAACCTGGCAGCAAGCTGAATGCTGATCATTGCTATCTCCTCCGCTTCGGGCAGAAGATGATCTTGGCCTAATTGAGTCCGAAATAAACATCATTAGGGAGGAATGAGCAGTCGGAGCCAAAAAAACTGTGTACTTAAATGAGAGAGTGCAACCCAAAGAGTGGTGTATGTGTGTCTGCGCGGTCCTTTAATGCCTGTGACTCAGGGAAAGCCACATTAAGATCATCAGTATGTTTAATAGTCCCCTGAGCCGACCAAGGAGGAAATCAAGCGCTTTCAATGAAACAATGGAAGAGGCCCTCATCTGCTGGAAATGGACGCAATAATAATGGCAGAATTTGCCGTGAAGGACATCTACTTTCTTCAATTCTTTTTCCCCCCAACAAAGACACCCACATACACACACAGATGCATGCACATGCGCACACACACAAACACACACAAAACACACACAATACTCTTGCACTCAATTCAAACTCAAGTGCTTTTATCAGAGTTCACTCTCCAGGCTGAGAATTCAGGTCTCATCAGCATTAATAATACATTGGCACATATTAACTCCAGATAGAAGCAACACTGCGGTTTAGCACAGCACGTCATCCCTCTCCACCCTCTTACTAGCCGAGACCATTTCACATGGTACTTCATGTACCTTCAATAACTACCCGAATTAAATGGAGACAAATAGAAATGCTGGATTTTATAACTGTGCTTGATACACCCTTGCAAGTGCATTATTACTAAATAATAACTGAGTACATAGAGTGAAGAGGACAATATAAGGCAAATGCTGAACTGTCTGCCCATCACACTTGAGCAAAGTTAAAATCTGTGTCAACTTGACCTAAATGACTCAGTGATGCAGTGAAGTGATGCAGAGGACACACTTCAATCAGCAAGATACTGCAACCTTAATCAGATAAAAGTCTCTGAGAGCCACAATTTTGGGAAGCATCAATAAAGAGCAGCGGGGAGTCAGTCGGTCACGTACCTGGTGGCGGGTTCAGGTAGACGCTGTTACACGTCAGGAGCTTCTTCATGAACTGGAAGTACTCGAGGCTATACTGCATGCGGTTGTGCATGAACTGGACATTCTGCTTGCGCACGCTGCACTCGATGGCGCCGGGCATCTTGATCTGGTTGGGCTTGCTGCCCAGCGTCAGCTCCTGGATGTATTTGACCAGTTCGCCGCCGTCGCGGTCCGGCGTGTCCATACGCTCGTAGAAGAGGATGTAAGCATTCCACCAGCGCTTCTGCCGTCGGTACGACATGCGCTTCATCATGTGATCAAACACCTCGCCCATGTACTCGCCACCGAAGCACTGGTTCTTCATCTCCTCGTCATCATCCATTTTGCACTCCGTCACCTCGCCGTCGTCGAACTTATACCAGCGGTTGCGCTCGCCGTCGCACACGCCTCCACCGCCACCAGTTCCTACCATCCCCTCACCCCGGTGAATGACATATGAGTAGTAATGCCCGCCGCTGGCCTGTCCCGAGTGCACGAGCACACCTACCAGGCGGTAACGCGAGCTGGGGGATTGTGGGTCAGTGACAACGGGTGGCTGCTGGGGGGTGTCGGCCGGCGGCTGCGGTGACTCGGCGGGCGGCATCGGCTGCTCCTTAGGGTCGTCGGCACGCGGCGTCTGGCTCTCGGGGCTGGAGTCGGACGAGCCCTCCAGCTTTGCCACGCCGGCCACTGTGTACGGCTCCATGTCCAGCTCGCGGGGGAACTCGAAGTAGTCGTTAAACTTAATGGCGCACTCACGCTCCCAGTCGTAGTCGAAGCGTTTCAGCTGGATGGCCAGCACCGGGGGCAGCTTCTTGATGAGCAGACGCTTCACTGTGTCCACCTGTTCACCAGAAACAGACACACACACCAGTGTTAGTCCCCTGATGTCCATTTCAATTTATTGGAAACGGTAGCATCTAATACCACAGAAAACATGAGCTGAGGTGTGTTGATCTGGCAGGATATCCAAATGGGAAGATAAGTGGCAATCCTGAGTAGGTTAAGTCAATGGTAGTGAAGTAGTACACGTGAAGAGTCAGAAGTCGCCATTCTCTTAACTGAACGAAGAGAGCAGGCACCTCTATTAGAGAGTTTATCACTTCCGCTAGTTTAACTTACCCAGGTTTGTCACTTCACCACCTACTTGGAGTATGATCAGTCAAATGACCAGTCTTCACAATGTTTTCATTTAATTCAACAAGTGCCAAAGAGGGCAAGGGGGATTAAACCCATTTCTCCCCTAAATACTCATCACATTCCGTTGTCAAAAGTGGTCAAATAATAATAAAAATAAAACAATTAAAATATAATGCTGACAGCGGAAGCCTGAGGAGAACCCACCTTCTTGTTGCACTTCTCACAGTGATAGGCATTAGCGCCCTCCAGCAAGTCTCCCTTCACGTACTGCTCCATTGAGTCCAGAAGGTTCTGGTGGTTTCTGATGTCTACATTCAATGTTGTGAACGACTCCTCACATTCATATCTATACAAACACAAACAGGGGACATTGGAATTCAGTCAGAGTCAGAAACAGAGAGAGAGACAGACAGAGAGAGAGACTATTGATCTTGAGGGAAATTAAGATGTTTACCTGTGAGGACAGCCCTGGCAGATCTTCTGGTCGGCAAAGGAGCCTCCCAGCACCTTGCTGAGCATGGCAGGGTGGCCCAGGGCCTTGAGCGCTTCGTCCAGGCTGTCCACTAGCGAGTTGAAGAACTCCAGTGCATCGTGCTGCTCTCGCAGGTTCACTGGCTCCCCCCATAACCTGAGCATGGCAGAGAGAGGATATCAGAAACACATGCAACACAACAACAGGCAAGACCCTAATGCCAGAGGATGACCCAACACTGCAGCACAGTGATGCCACATACAGAACACGTGTGGCTACAGCAACAATCATAACCACTGAGCAGCTGAGACTATTACAGTCTGAGATATTTATTTAGCAGTACATGACGCATCACATGATAAACTAACGAAGGCGTGGAGTCAAAGTTGTTTTTGCTGTGACAGTTAACTTCCTCTATAATTAATGATACTGGCCACTTCAGATGGAACATGGCGGTGAACGTTTATAAAAAAAAAAACAAAACAAAAACAAAACATTGACCACTTTCCTGAATGTATTTTGACATGACATGACGTGACATTTCAGTTATGTATCTGATGTAGCCAGAGCCTAGCCCCAGCCACTCAAAAAGCACCCAGAGGGTAGATTTAGTACTAGAATATTATGTGATACGATAGGTGACCACAAGTACTTTCCACAGGCTGCAGTAATGCTACTGGTTTACACAGCAGTGATCCCACACTGACCTGAACTGCTTCCAGAACCCTCGGGGCACATAGTACTGCAGGCGAGAGGCCGCCAGGTGGCCGAAGATGACCTGTAGGTGGCGCAGCACGCCGATGTTGTACTCTTTCCGGTCCTCAGCCTTGCTGAGGGACGGCTTGTCGTCAAACTGGTGGTGGTAGCTGAACACCTCATCCCGCGGGTCCACGTTACTCTGAAAAGTGAAAATTGACATTACTATTAGCAGGATACACACACCCAGCAGCAGGATAACTAGTGTGGTCGACTGGTCTTCATTTTTTTGTTGAACCTCTACAATGGGCTCCCATCGCCGATCTCTGATGTGTTTCATACAGCAACATAATGTGTCAGGTCCGCTTGAGTGACTCGGGTGGAAATTATTTTTCAATAGCCAAAAAGAATCCATCATATGAGAGTGAAAAATTCGGTTTTCATTTTAGGTCTATTAAGAAACTTATTAAGCTTCAACTACAGAACAATCCTCCATGAGTCAACCCATTCTACAGAAGCAGAAGAAAATAATATCTCAAGGAACATTCTGGAAATCACTGATAGGATCGAACACACAGAACCAAACCTACACAACAAACAGGATGATAACCAGCCATTAAGCGCAGGTAGCTAACCTTTCAACCGGCTGAGGTAAAAGTAGCCTTGCACCACCAATTACTGTTTACCCGTTTCATCTGGCCAGTGACAGCGGTCATTATGGGATATAGCGCAGCTGTGTTAAATCAGGTATCACCTCCACACCCTGTTCTAACAGCAGGCCAATTTCTCCCCTTTCAGCCCCTATGAATCACTCATGCCACCTCTACAATAGCCACCTTCCACAAACCCACATACACTCACAAACCTCACGGTCATGGGCCTAATTGGTAGCCTACTAAAAACAAAATCACAATACAACTAATCTATGCATCTGCTTATTGTCTGAGGGCTCTAATAGGGCATCTGTTTGTGTTTGCTTTTGTGCTTTTAATCAACCAAATTAAATAAGTGTGTGAGCATGATGCATCAACAACTTGTTCACGTCTCTAAAATACGTAATCATCATAGCTAATTAAATATTTATTTACAGATATGCAAAAGCCTACATACTACTTGCAAATTTATATATTCCTTAGGGTGCTCTGACCCAGTACAGTTTCAGACATATTTAAAGAGAAATGTGAATCATGAATTTTAAGGCTTACGATGATAGTGCATTCTTACCTCATTGTCCTGCTTCTCATCCCCCGACATGTCGTCATCCACATCGCTGCCAGTGCCCTCGATGGCCAGGATGCCGTTCCTGATGGGTGGGATCATGTAGAGCTGCTGGATCACTGAGTTCATGTAACACGTGGCGCCAGCATTCTTCAGGCCTACAAAGCCCTTTGTGGGCCGTGGCCCCACCGGTGGTAAGTACTCCCATTCTGTAAGTGCCTCACAACCTTGAGTATGGAAAGAAATTAGTGGGATTTCAGGAACCAGATGATAACTCACACATATTTCTATGTATGTGACAATAAAACTCCTTGGAAAAAAAATTGCTTTTTTTTTTTTTTTTTTTTTAAACAAAATCATTGATCAGGTCCTTTCATCTTACACTGGCAATATTGCTGCTTTCCAGTTCTTTGGCATAACAACCTAGTCATCACTTTGATCGGTGATCAAGTTTCAAAATAAAACACCTCCCCCTCCATTTTGAAAAAGGAGTAAGCATTTCCAGTCATCCCATAGAACCGGCACAGTGTTTATTTTCAGAGTTGTTAACATGCTTCGATTTGCCAGAATAGCCTGACCGACTTTTGCACTGTTGTGTAATCGGGTGTCGTTTTGCACTCTTTCCTTCCACTGTAATGTACATCAGTGCTCAATTTCACACCACACTCAACACAAACTGGATATCATCAAAAGATAAGTAAGGGTCGGTATAACACGTTAGTATGGATGCTTATAACTAAGTTATAAGCGTCTTGTGACAAGGTAGGTTCTAGATCCTGTCAGAGTAAAATGTGTCCGACATGTCCACACTTAAACACTTAAAATATGTGCGGGTCCACACTCAAACAGGGTTCATTCTCAAGTGTGTGTCCATACCTAAGTAATACATTTCCGTGAGAGTGTCAACAATCTGCTTGAGGTTGCGCACGCAGCCCACTGCCAAGGCCACCAGCAGCTCAAAGCCAGCATTGATGGTGGCAGGGCTGCTGCACACAGGGATGGCCTGCTCCGTAGGGAACTCGCCACTCTTCATGTACTGCAGGTACACGTTAGACGCCGGGAAGATGAAGTCATCTATCAGCTCCTGCAAAAGAGAGGACACGCAATGCATATAAACCTCACAAAAACGGAAGTCTTCTTTATTAAGAAACTTTAGATGCAATCTTTTAATCACTTTTTACAAGTTTATTTAAGATGTTTCAGTTGCAGAACCAGGAATTGAGTAGAATCGAGAATCAAATGGTTCAATTCACTGGTATTGTATCCCTCTGACATTATCAATTCCTCTTATCAATGCCGACATTTTTTCAGACCATTGTGAATGGGCCTTTCAAATACAAAATGGATGAAATGGATAACACAGCTCTACATGGTTTTCCTCATTCTAATAAAGTGCTATTGTCACCGTAGTGGTATAGGCTATATTACTGCCCTATGTGTTGATACTGAAAACCTGTGTAGAACACCTTTTAATTGAGAGTAAGGAATTGATAAGAGAATTGATAAAGAGTTGGACCGATAAGCAGAATCAACATTGGCATTGAGATTGATAAAATCCTATCAATTCCCAACCCTTAGTTGTGAGTAGTTGTAGACTACTAGTAGTAGACCTGAATGACCAACACTCGTCACAGTGCTAGCTCAGGCCAAGGGAGGAGAAACCCTACACTGGACGACGGCTATGTTCACCATGGATTTTCCACTACAAACAGTGGGTGTGTGTGCACTGGCTAACCTTGATGAGGTTGGCGCCGCCTTTCTCACAGCCAATGTAGTACTTCTTCTCTGGGGTCTGGAAGGCCAGCAGCTCCTTGGTGACGCCCAGGTGGCCCTCCAGAATGGTCTCCTCCACGCCCGTCTCCCCGGTCCTCTTCACTTCGTCCTGCAAAAAGGAGGACAGAGAAACATCAGTACCGCTGTCACCAGTGACAGAAGAAGTGATACGTAAAAGGGGTTTGACTGTCTCCATCTTGGAATGACTGACAAAAAAAAAAATCTCACAGACTAAAGCTCCCTTCAGACAAGCCATTTCATCACATTATATGTGACAAGTAATAAAAAATACAAAAAAAACCATGAAAAAGCTGTCTAGTACTGTCCTTGATTAAACCTCATATTCATTGGCAGAAGTATTCAGTGCCCAGTCCAATTTAAAATTAAGGTGCTGAGTGTGTTATTCTTACATATATAAGTCTATATGTATGTATGTGTGTATATACACACACACACACACACACACACACACACACACACACACACACACACACACATATATATATATAGCACAGAGAGAGAGAGAGACAAAAAGAGAGATATGCCTTGGAGCTCCTTACCCTAATTCTCTTGAGCCAGTCGATCTCGTTGTTGAGGAGGACCTCGGCGTTGGGGAGGTTGATGTTGCTGTTGTATGCGTAGTTGAGTAAGTGCCTTAGAAGAGTGAAGTAATCTCCGGCGTGCTTGGCACGCTCCTTTGCAGTGCTCTAAGATACACACACAGAGAGGATATGTTCACACCGAGTGAGGTGTGAAGTCCGGGGGGACTTTTTTTAATAGGCATTTACAATACATGTTCACTTGGGGATTTAAAAGCTGTGTGTGTGAGTGTTACTTACTCCTAGAACAGTGAAGAGGAGGGTGATGAAGAAGAGGAGAGGCCGGTGGCCCATGCAGCACCTGGTGGCCATGAGGAAGAACTGCTCCTGTGCCATCTGACGCACAGACCTGAGAGAACAGACACAAACACAGACACGTCAAATCTCCATCTCAGTTCTGGAGGAAAATCTCCAGTAACCTTAAACAACACAATCATTATGAAAACTCAAGCTGAAAACTGAACTTGACTAGAAACTGCCTAGAAGGTGTGTACTGAAGTTGGGTGAAATGCTGAACCCATGAAAAACGTTGACACAAGAAAAGCTCATAAGGTGGCTGCGGCGAGTGATCCTGATCACTGTGGGAGGAAGAGGACACTCACTTGCTCTGGCAGTGCAGCAGCAGGTCTATGATGAACGTCTGCCAGGCCTTCTCCTTGCTCAGGGCGTCCAGGGCGGTGGGCGTGAGGGCAAAGCACAGGGTCATGACTTCCAGCGCCTCGCAGCATACCTGCTCGTCCTCTGTGTCCGGTTCATTCCCAGCGTTCGTCTGTAGTTCATATACACACACTTTAGTGTCTTCACTTCATAGTGCTTCAAATGAAATGAGAATTTATGATGATGCAGAGATTCAAACAGAGATTTAATCTCCTTCATATGGGTATATGGACTCCATCATCACAAATGAAGTCACACACACACACACCTTCTCATAGATCTTGCTAATCTCCTCATTGGAGCTGAAGACCAGCTGCACAGTGCCACAACCTGAGGCCCAGACGATCTTCTGTATGGCACGAACCACACAGATGTCTGGGAAGTACTTGGAGGCCTGGAAGAAGTTCTGTTCCCAAAAGAAAAAAATACAACAATGAGCAATGAAAGGACCAATAAAGTAAAACATCCACATAAAAATCTGGAAATTGACAACCCAGTGAAAACAGCTTCCCAAAAGGATTTATGGGCGCCTGTGGTAAAACCATTCTGCAGTAATCTCTTTGAAAGAGCAAGTATTGAAGAGGATTACATTACTGATTGGATAACTGGGTGATGACTGCACTTTTTGTACACAAATTGAGGCCCATACCATGAACCCATGAACCATATCAATTCCATTTCACATGGTTGAGCAACAGACAGATACAAACAAAGACACAGACAGTCAGACAGTGATGCAGACAAGAGGCTGATGGCGGGGACTTGCCTCATCAGAGATCTGCTGAGCTAGACGGATGGCCACGTTGCGCAGCATGCACTCAGCCGAGGGGTTGGGGATGCTCTGCAGGGCGTTCTGCAACACCAGGGCCTGGTCGTGGGTGGCCTGATTTATCTGCAGAAGGGGGAGAGACATAGAAACTTTGCCACAGCAACCTCAAAGACATGACGTGCTTCTTTTTAATACTTTACCAGGAAAGAGAGACTTAAACAGCCACCATAACATAATGTGTGAGGCCATTTTGCTTCTTTTATGGACACGCAAGACACTACAGTTTCAGGCGGCTCAAGCCAATGGCCCTTATGAAAACGATCTAACCATAATACAGACTTAATCAGGGCTCCTAACCTTTCCAGGAAAATTGATCAGTGTCATGCATACTTCATAAGTATGCCGCAAAACCTCCAATTGGACGATGCGACCCATCAGCAACCAAAAAAAAAAATTTGAAAGTGGTAGGAGTCATGGAATCCTTCACCCTCACAAAGAACCTCAACTAACCCAAACTGACCCTTCTCTGCTGCTGTTTGCATAGCAAGTTGCAGACAAAGAACCAAGTGTGAGGCCACAGGAGGATTTGAGGACTGAAAGAGCTTCTGCCGAGACATTTTTCTGAGCGAGACACGTGAACTGTGTGTATATGTGTGAATATATGTGTGTGTGTGTGTGTGTGTGTGTTGGGGGTGGGGGGGTATAGGGATATAGAGGACTGGAGGGGAAAGTGTTTGTTGGGAGAGGAATTTTGCAGTGAAAAATGCCTCTGTACTGCATTTTTCACTTTACAGCTTGGATCCAGTCCAAGTCAAAAGACAAAAATCTCTTGAATTCCAGACGGCGAAGGCATCTCGCGCAAAGCGGGGTTTTCTAGTTTCGGCACAATACAGGGTCATGCACGGCGGCCAACACCGCTGTGTCACCCCGCTGTGTATGTTAAGGACACGTATTCTGCCAGACATCCAACACCCCTGACATTTCCAAGTCCAGAAGCGAGCGGAGAGAGGGAGGGAGATTAGGTGGTGGTGGTGGTGGTGGTGGGGGGGTTCGCTCAGGACCTTCTTAATGTGATTGATGAGTCCTGGAGAAGTGTCCTGGAGGGGGTGGCGGGGAAAAGGTCAGACGCTCAAACAGAAATAAGATTTCCTTCTGCACTGCAGTGCTGGTGTGAGAGTGTGTGTGTTTGTGTATGGTGCGAGAAGGGAAAGTGGGCATGCGTGCGTGGGTGTGTGAGGAGCAGACTGACGCTAAGGCTCATATTTCATTACTAAGGGAACTGTTACTTGTCTGTGTTTTTTTTTTTGCTACCTACTAAATCTCGCTTCTTAGGAAGTGTGGCATTGAACAGGATGACATTGCCTGCTGAATGTGTGAGCGGTGGGCCTCTTAACACTTCAATTTCTCTCCCCCTCCTCCCACCATCTCTCTCCATCTCAAAACTATAAATATGAATACCAACATCACCTGAAGCGCTGCAGTATCTCATTACTATTCAGGTAACAGTCATCACCAATGAGAGCACAGAAACCTTTGCACTCCCAAGCATAGAGACAGAAAATAAGGTGTGTGTGTGTGTGGTGTCCAAGTACGAGGGTGTGTATTTGTGTTGGTATACATTAGCATTCTTATGTGTGTGTGTGCTTACTGGAGAGACGGGCATGCTGCCCTCCACCACGGGCTGGCAGGCCTCGGCGACGGCCTTCACGTGGCCGAAGCCGACGGCGGTGAGCAGGAGCTTGGCGATCTTGAGGGCGTTGAGGTAGGCGCCTCGCCGCGTCTCCATGTCGGCGTTTGGCAGGAAGTTGTTGCGCGTGAGCATGCTGAGCACCAGTGGCAGGCCGCCACTCTTCAGGAAGTTGTACTGGAAGTCGCTGGCGTCCTCACCCAGTGTGTGACTGGCCGGCATCAGCAAAGCGTACACCACCTATGGGGAGGGGGGTTTGGATTAGAGCTAGACAGATGTTTCTATCTACAAATCTACAAGAGAAAACTACAAGACTGAAAGAACTACAAGCCTGAAAGAACTGGACAAATAAGACTTGGCTAGCCTGGGGTAGGTCATGCAACGAGGGCCTAACAACAAGCAAAGCCATCAACTTTGTTGCCCAGCTTTGGGCAGAATTATGGCAAGTCCAATGAAGAACTCCCACACCCCATTGAACAGCTGACATATTTAGCGGTCCACCCTTGAGAACAGATTGACAGCCAAAGCATTGCTCTGTTGCACACATATGGTCACAGACAGGGAGAATAATCTGAGCAGACCAGGAAAAAAGTGTGTGTGTGTGTGTGTTTGCATGTGTGTGTGAGAGAGACAGGTGGGCCATACAGCGGTGAGGCCCAGACTACAGATGACTAGCGTTGTTGCTGCTGCTGTTGCTGACGCGTGGAGCAAACAGGTACCTCTATCAAGTAGAGCACTTGAGAGGGCGACGGGCCAAAGAAGCGGGAGTCGAGCGTGGGACTGAGGCTGTTCTCCCCCAGCTTGGCATGATCCAGGCAGATCGCTCGCAGGTTCTCCATTGTAGTGTTATCTGAGGACATCAAAAGGGACCAGATTCAATAACTCTTCACAAAAATCACTGCAGAGATGGAAATGTAATCTCCAGCATAATGCCAAACTGTACTGACCTATTCAAACATGGAGAGTGATTTCTTTCTTTCGTTTTCTGTTTCCCTCTCTTGCTCCCTCTCTTTCTTTTACCCATCATATCAGACCCCCCTCCCTCTTTTCTCCCTCAGCACCCCGATTACCCCATTACACATTATTAGGCCATGCTTGTGCGTGTGTGTGTGTGCGTGCATGTAAGTGTGTGTGTTTGTGTATGTGTGTGTGTGTGTGTGTGTGTGTGTGTGTGTGTGTGTGTGTGTGTGTGTTAAAGAGCATATGTAGCAGGGTAGGCCGGCGTGGTGATGGTCGGTCATGGTCACCTGGGGGCATGAGCTTCATGAGAATGCGGGCGCCATCACGGAGGAGGGGCATGTTGAGGTTGCAGCCCAGATCAGCCACCTGCCAGAGGAAGGAGATGTAGCGCAGGTGCAGCGACATGATCTACAGCGGTGGGGGGAGAGAGAGATCGCAAGACAACAGAGAGACACAAATTAGAGACAGGAGGTGGGGGGGGGGTATAGCTGGAAAGGCTTTAAGTTTGAGCACAAAGAACAGAAACACTTCAATGCTTTCCACATACATAAAATGGTTCTTTGTTTGTTGTGTGGCATAAACAAGTTTAATGCTCAGGAGGTTTATCAAAGGGTGTGTGTGTGTGTGTGTGTGTGTGTGCGCGGGCGGAGAGAAATGTGACATAGAAAGAACGCCGATAAAGAAACGAAGCGCAAAAGACGCAATAGGAAAACCAAAACCGACTGCGAAAGAGCAAAACGGACAGATGCAGATCGCCGTGTCACTTTGCCATCTGTCCGCCAGACTACAGCAACAGTCAGCTATCACACCCTGTCCTGTCCCCTTCTGCTCCGCAACTCGTCAGACTCATCCAGTCCATCAAGTCCACCCCGGCACACGTCGGCCCTGCACACAGCCACTGCGCAGCACTGTACTCTAGAACAGGACAGGGTCATCAGGCGCGTGTTCATGCATGCACACGCACGCACGCACAACACACTCAATGGTGGTGCCGTAAGTGAAATATGCGCAGAGAGGGAGAGAAAGAAAAACGAAACCAAAAAAAAAAGTATCCGCTTCAGTGAGGCGAGCAGCTGCTAACACCATCACTGTCAAGCACCCAAGAGGATGGCAGGAAACAGGAGAGGAGAGAGGAGAGGAGAGGAGGGGAGAGGAGAGGAGAAGAGAGGAGAGGAGAAGAGAGGAGAGGAGAAGGGAGGAGAGGAGAAGGGAGGAGAGGAGAGAGAGGAGGAAAGGAGAGGAGAGGGAAAAAGAGAAAAGAGACGAGAGGCAGGAGTACAAGGATAAAGAGAGAACAACATGGAAAAGTAGGTCTTGGGAGGACTCAAGGAATGGGATGGCGTTTGGTTTTAGGAAGTGTGTGTATATGTGTTTGTATTTATGCGTGTGTGGGTGTGTGTCTCACCACTCCAGGCAGGCAGCTCTCCACCTCAGGGTTGGGCCCGTCGCTGTAGTGGTTACCGTGGTTCCCGGGCGAGCCAGTGGAGGAGTCGGAGGAGCTGTCGGGGCTGGAGGGCATGTTGGCGCTGACCTGTGTCAGCTTGGCCGTGATCAACTGGAGGGAGACAGACAGATGAACAAACATTCAGACTAGTTCATTCTGGTGTTCACCTCAGGAACGACACTTGTCTGGTTCTCACCGTTTTATCCTTGAGGTTGAGCTGGCCAATCAGCTTGCGATCATCATTTGGGTCGACCATCTCTCCGCCGATGTAGAGCTCGATCTTGGTGTGTGTGCTGTTGGCCTTGATGCGGTTGAGGATGCTGCGCCGCACCGAGCCAATGGTGTCGTTGGTGTGCGACCAGATGTCAAGGTCATCCACCTGCCGGCCTTGGTTGGGGAAGCGCACAATCAGTGTGATGTGCTTGCCCCGGAACGCTCTGTGATAGAGAGAGAAGGAGAGAAAGAGAGAGGGAAGAGAAAGAGAGGGAGACAAATAGAGGAAGAGAGAGAGAGAGAAGACAGAGGGAGAACAGTAAGAAGCTAACTACAAATATTTGTGGCCATCATACTTTGTAACACGTCTATATGCACGTGTGTGTGTATGCTTGTATAAATATCGGGTGCTGTGTGTGTTTGTGTGTGTGTGTGTGTGTTCTATGCACCTGGACATGGGCAGGATGGTGCGCTCCTCGTGGTAGTCACTGTCACATTCAGTGATGTACTCCCTCAGAACAGTGAGCACACGGACCATGCGGATAGCTTCCTGTCGAGCACAGTTAATGCTGTCCTTATCCCCGTCCAGCACGCACAGGGTGTCGTACGACGCCTTCAGACGGTCAAAACACGACTGGATGAAATCCTCATGGATCTCAACCTGCATAGAAATACAGAGGGGAGACCTTTCATGTTGTGCTTTTTTTGGGGGGGGGGATGCTCCTACATGAGGTTGCATTGGGCTCCCTTATTACCTCAAAGAGGAGGAAACAAACAGGTTACCTGATTGACTTGCAATTTTGGTCCGAGGTTTGTGTAGATCTCCTTGAGCAAATCTATTGCACGGCTGGCGATGTCATCACTTCCTTGAATCACAACCTATGGCCCGGAGAAAATAAATACACATTAAGAGCAGGAGCTAATTTTAAAAGACAAACAAGCAATGTCACAGAGGGGCTCCAATGTGATGAATAGGATCTCAGTCAGTGTTGATAGTTAAGCCATGACTCAGCACCAGAGAGCGAGAGTGCGACCGCGAGAGAGAGCACTAGAAAGAGACAGAATAAGACGTTGTCTCCCAACAGACTAAACTTAGCACAGCACAGTAGACTCATCAGCTGCTTCAGTCTGTGGCAAGACAAGCAGGCCATCAGGCCATGAGGGAGAGACTCAATGGAGATGATGTGCAGACAACAATCAGTGTAGTTACATGCACAGAGAAATCTGATTAAAGCATTAATAGGAGTATTTAGAATCTCTCAGTTTACATGCTTGAGGAAATCTGATTTCTTTAGCCCCGTTTACATAGACAGATAGATTTTCTGCCATTCTGATATTTCTGGGTCCTCTGTTTACATGCAGCAACATTCTATTTAAATTAGATGTTACTGGTCACATGACAAAGGCGCACATTTCGTAAAATCACCTCAAAATGGTAATTAAAGATATCTTTTCAGTGCAACAAGAAGGTAACCAAAGGAGGGTATCTCCTCACACATCTTACTGATGGCAGTGGTGATAATTGTATAATTGCATAATTGTAAGTTACAGTTTGTAGCTTAATTTGAGGAACCGAAAGCTAGCCTACTGGGAAAAAAAAAATCTACTTGCCTAAATCATCTAGTTTGACCTCTCCAGTATACCATATTGACTATATTAACACTGTTAACATGCCACATTTGTGATGGTAAGGAACATGGTGACAATTTCAGATAGCTCTATCTGTTTAATTGCTGATCTGTAGCTTGCATGGATTGTCATGGCATGTAGGGTACATAGGGCTAGTGTGTAATTGCTGTTGTCTAAAAAGTCTGGCTGATGTTACAAAAGTGATTGGCATCTCACTCACAAGGCTACACGATAATGCTTTTGTTTGGATTTTGGATGGATGTGTAGACTATTATTCAAATGAACTAAGTCAAAGGTAGACTACAGCAATGGTGTCAAAATCCCACAGTGCTCTGCACTCTGCTGGTCGGTGGTTCGGTTGTCACGTTCATGAACAGTGACAGGGGTAGGCTATCCAAGTTGATATAAAGTCAAACAGAACATTTTGTTGTATAGGCCTAGCAAAATTTTTCAACATTCTGCAATCCTAAACCTACCCTGGAGTGTCATGATTTAGCCTGCTTTAAAATAGACTGGGATACGACTGAATCTCCTGTTGTCCTGGAGATGACATATCCATTGCCTACAGTGATGTCCGTAGTTTAAATTCATGGAGTGAGTGATTATTTGCTATATGCAGTACTGATTCTGATCTAGGTTTAGATGCCATATACTGTCTTCCATCTGAATTCTGCACTTGAGAATAATAACGTAGGTGAAAACAACCTATAAACCGTCCTTTTCGCAGATCGTTCTATGGAATCTTGACACGTTTCCATTCATAAACTGAGATTTTAATCTGAATATTTGGTTACATGACAGAATAATCAGATTGGAATCAGATACTCCAGTTGATTTGATCAGATTTCTCTTATTTGTTTGCATGTAACTGCACTGATTAAGCCAGCATGGCCAGCCTGCTCTTGTGCAGTGGTGCTGCTGCCTGCTTAAAATGAAATCAGAGCTGAACAGATTAGCTCATTTAAAGCAAGAGGGTTAGGCCTAGATTTTTTAAAGGGATGAAAAGCTGCATTCATGTATGAAAAAACAACAAAGAGCTGCAGCCTTCTCCATTTTGGCCCCAATTCTACTCTATTCTATTCTCTTCAGGCTAATTGCGTAAAAGTCATATAATTGACTACAGGCGCAAAACTAATTAGAATTGGGATGAAGCTCGAATGGTCTGTGCTGTGTCAAGCGCGGCGTCTTTCCCTCTCTTGCCACTCCATTACATAAAGCGCGACTGATCACACAAGTCTGCATGCTGAGTGCCGCGCGAGGAAAAACACAAGCGTCACGACGACAGTTTAATGGGCTTCTGTTCCAACACGTCTTCCAATTAACGATTACTGGCTCGCACATTATGATCAGGCGAAAGGATGACAAAACCGCTGGAGTGAAGCACGGACTCCACTATCTCAATGCCGATCAGGCACGTTCATGTGTGTCTGCGTCTCTGTATGTGTGTGGTTTCTAAGTAGCAGAACACACTGACATCCCCGTCACTTTGTCTCAAAGGGGACCACATACAGCACCTCATAAACGCAGCAAAGTCTTTAAGACTGTCATTTGCATCTCTGTAGCTGAAGTATGAGGATGGGCTACAAGGTTTAGGCCACCACTGACCCACATATGCGGTATAACATTAAGCTTCGTACATATCACACAATCTCACTCCACATTCTCATTTAAAATAAAAGCTCACAACAACCAGTTAGGTCCTCGGACAACTTTGCTTTACGTGGCTTTGATTCTTCCCTTTCATGCTTGTGTAATCCTCATTAACAAGTCCTCCTGGTTTTTCCCCAGCCCTTGAACGGTCATCAGCGTTGCAGCAGGGCACCCAAGACACAGGGCAGAATCAGTGGCATTGTGTACAGTCACGCCTCATCTAAACTCGAGCCAACAGAGGCCTCTCATTCGCCCCCCTCTAATGTCATAGAATATTTTATACGGCAAGATTAAGACAATGTAGGTCACTCCAAAAAGCAGCCGCACACTTTAAGTGGGTCAGAGCTCTTTTTCAGCCGTACTGCGAACAGATCCGTTTTTCGAGGGCTGAGAAGTCACTCGGTCACCATGGTTACTTGACTGCAAAATGAGGAATTGCCCGTCTAAGGTTAACAAAATGAAATTGAACTTGCATGATGCAAACACAGGTGGAGATTAATCTATCAAAATCAGATGCCTTAAAATGGCTTTAAATGATTCTTTCACTTTCACTTCTCAAATCATGCAGTTATCAAGGTCCATAAACGTTTAGGGTCATATCACCTTATCAGTGGCCTTGTTTACTTTCACTCTAACACAACTGCTACATGCCACACCGTTGACATTACTACACTCATGATAGCTGTGGTACAACATAGAAAAAGTACCCCTGTACAGTCAACTGCATTCTGCAGTAAACTCCGCTTAACACTGCTGTGCACTGTGTTTATTCTATATCGCCTCTCCACAAACACTAACTGTTTTCTTTATACGTTAGCTTAAGAAGGACAGACTCCACAAAGCACTGGCAAATTTGTGTACATGTGTGATGTGTACAGTGCTTTTACAAATGTATGTTCTGATGGCTACAGTATAGGCCGTGCGGGCACCCAACTCACCCTCCAGAGGTAGTCCAGACCAATCAGCTCCAGGTCATCCATCATGTAGGCGCGGCGTTTGGCCACCAGCTTGCCTTCGCGGCAGTTGACAGCCTTGAAGAAGCGCTCAAAGCACTTCATACCATTCTCTGTGAGCAGCGATGGGTCCAGCTGCAGCACATTGTTCTCGAAAAAGTCCTTGTTGATGTCTGGATCGAGATCGGGTTCGTCGCCCATCAGCTTGGAGTACCACTTGAAGCAGGCCTCGCGGTCACACAGGAACACAGCGTTCTCCGCCAGGCACTTCCAAATCTGTTTGGCCTGTGGGGCACACAGCCACAGCTGCCCATCCTTCAGGAGGAACCTATGGAAGGGATGGAGGGGGAGAGAGGGGAAGAGAGCAAGACAAAGGGGTGAATGGAGGTATAGAAAAACAAGAGAACAAACAGAAGAACAGACACACAGATACAAATCAAAACAAAGGTGCAGACATGAGACAACATGCAGACAATAACCAAAGAGACACAGAGGGAGAGAAAGGGAGACAGAGGAATACAAAGGAACGAGTGTAGAATGCATATATGTGCATTTCTTCTGAGTTATTTTATTTTTAAGGTATTTCTTTTTCTTTTCTTTCACTTTTACTTTTCATATCCTACCAACACTGTTACCGAAAAATCTCTTCTCTTTTATTTATTTACTTATTCTCTCAGCTTTATTCTCTGTTCTGAGTGTTTTGTGTTAATGTGAGGTCTAGAAAATTGAACAAATAAACAATTGGAAAAAAGAAAAAAAAGAAGCAGACAAGCACAGTGATCCCAAACACTGTGGGCGTGGGTATTTGTGGGCCTCTGTGTCGATACCTCAAGAAGTTGAGTCTCTCCTGGACCTCCTGTACGTGGCTGTACCGGCTCCCGGGCCTCACTGTCTGCGGGTCGAAGTCGGTGTGTTCGGCTGCAAAGCGACACATCCACAGGGTCAGTCAGGATCACTAGCAACACACCTATCACTTCTCAAAGTGCTTAAGCATGGTTCAGTAAATCACTGATGATTATTTTGGCACTACACTGAATAACACATCAACCAGGGGCACGTTTCCCAAAACCACAGTTGCCAAATAAGTAAGCAACTTAGTTGGTTGGCAATGGGAAATTACATAGCAACCAGCAAAGTTGCTAACTGATTAGCAACTATGGTTTGGGGACACGCACCCTAGTGTTCCAGACGTCTTTATTGTGGTACGAGCTACGAGCACCAATGAGAATGCAGAGAGTGGGTCTGAGGGAGTGGGCGGGCCAGACACACCTTTGGCGAACTGCCTCATGCTCTCCATGTAGGCAGACAGGTTCTCAGCCACCAGGGTCACCAATGCGTGGTTGTGTTGCAGCTGGTTGATCAGGTCATGCCGATAGAACACATGAGGACTCCTCTGAGTTTGACTGTGAGGCGAGGATGGAGAAGGGGAGAGGGAGGGAAGGAAGGAGAGATTATGGGAGAACGAGAGAACAGAAAAAGAAAAGAGCACCAAAGATATCATGAGTTGGTTACTAAGGAGGAAAAAATAAATGAACATGTATGTGTGTGTGTGTGTGTGTGTGTGTGTGTGCGTGTGTGCAGGCGAAGAAAGGCTGAGAGCGGGCAGCGTTGGAGCCTCTGGAGTGAAATTATTTTGACCTCATGCTGTTCCTGCACCTTTTGAACTGTCAAGTTGGGTGGGGGGTGGGGGGTCTGATTTGAGAAAGGGCTCTCATTAGTGGTTGAGCATGACACAAATGTGCCATTAGACAGTATGAGCTCCTTATGGTGGCTCTGCACATGTGTTTGTGTGTGTGTGTGTGTGTGTGTACTGTGAATGTGTGTACACATAACTGTGAGTGCTTGGAAGTGTTTGGGGCTTGAAAGCATGGCACGGGCAGAAGGCAACTCGACATAAAAGCCCAAAACCCACAGTAGGCCATCCAGGCAAGAGCTCAACATGACCTGGAGTGACCTACTTTGGATGCTCTGCTCTTGGACACAAGGTCTGGTTTGGTCTCTGAATACAATCATGATGGTAAAAATCACTGTGGTGTTAAATGTTGGGAAAAGGTGAGTACAAGCAAAAACCCCAAAGGCCCAAACATTATTATGAAACAACATTGGCAGTGATCAGTGACAACAAGAGCTGCTGAGACAGGGCTGCAAAAGACAAGCTGGCTGAAGCATATATTTACAGTACTTTTCTTTAAAGTTTTTTTTTCTTCTTGGGGGTGGGGGGGGGGAGTAGGCAAAGAAATGATAAATTAAAAAAAAAAAAGAAAAAGAAAAAAAGAAGAAAAATAAATAAAAAAGCGACAGATCTGGGGATGAAATCTGAAAGCGTAATTAGGCTAGATTCAGGATCACAGAGGTGGGCCGAAGCGGCCATATTAGTTCTGCACTTACCCCTCTAAGTTCTTTTGTGTGTTAATATGTGTTTTCTTTCTGAAAAACAACAGGCATGTGTGCTATGTATTTGTCGGAGCTCTGGAGGTGATGATATAGCTCAAACAAACATGCTTGGTGTTAAAACTTGTACGGCACTAAAGTTATAGACTTTAAGTCGGGAACTCATCAAGCCACTAGCTTATCGGTTCCTTCCCACCAAAGTGGGAGTTAATGGAACTTCTGTTAGGAAATGATTTTATTAGTGATGCAAACATGCATCAAAGGAAAGGAACAAACAAATAAATAAGTGAATAAGCATGCTAAAGCTACACACCAAGATGCAAAAAAGTATAAAGAATCAGCATATTAATTCAGCCTGAAAGCATTCATCTACCCAACTACTAGCAGATGCAAAACCTGGTCAGTTGTTCAAAGCTTAAGAGATGGGATGAACCACACACCACCAGACATGACTGTATGTGTGCAACTTTGTGTGTGTGTTCTTTCATCATCTATACAACTATGCTCTCTAAATGAATTTACCGGCAGGTTTATTCTAAGAGGACAGCTGGGTTCTACAGACAAAGTTAGACAGTACCTCAGGTTCTGAGGGGCCTCTCCGAAAAGGCTGCAGATCTCACGGATCTGCTTCAGGGCCGGGATCACCCACTTGTCGTTGGTACGGAGCTCTTCAATGAAGCGGTCAATCCACTGGATCTTCTGAGTGTCGCGGTCCTGCAACGGCACAGATAGTGACAGCTCATTTGTAACACTGTGCAGATTCTTCACTCCAGACTTCAAGCCCATTGAATTCCATTATTCCCCTATTACAGTGCTATTATCTATATGCTATACTACCACACTGCTATCTAGGTATATACTATAGCATCAACTATTGTACTAAAAATGAAATGCAATCAAAAACACTTTCGTGTTTGTGCAAACAAGTGGATCAGAGGTGCAGCGCACTGGTCTACACTGTATCAGACTTTTTTCCCTCTGAGCTTTCTGCGTTATCTGCATGGTCAGGACTGGTTGGGGCTGGCGTACCTGTGAGCAGCTGTAGTCAAGGATCTTGATATGGGCACTCAGCGCCTGGTCCATGATGTCCACAGGCACATCATCACTGTGGGCCAGATTCCACAGCAGGTTCAGCACCTTGTGGGCCATCACGCCATCCTTGTCGTCCTCCGCCAGCCTGCGGATGAGTTCCAGAAGCTTCTCGCGCTGCTTTTTGCTTGCGTTGGTCCAGCTCGCCTGAGGGACACAATAGCACCGGTCTTAGCTCACTTCTGATCAAAGGCAAATCAGGTCCAGAATGAAGTATGAAAAAACAAAAAAAAAAAAAAAAAACAAAAAAAAAAACACACACACACACACACATCACAATATAGTAATATAAAAATTCAAAAGGTCAAATGATGGTACCCCCCGACAACAGGGCTATGAGCTGATTCACTCTAGACGATTCCTTTAAGTCACTCTGAGCCTGCCCTTGCAAACTTACCTTGAAACAGTCAAAAAGATGATCCAACTGCTCGGGAGAGAAGTCCCATGCCAGTTTGGCTAAGAGGTCATGGACATTCTTCACAATGGCCTCATGCTTTCCAGCCTGAGGACAAAGGAATCACGTAATCACCATCAGTACCAACAGACAAGCTGGTGATCCACCACTCACCACAATTACATAACAAATGCATAGTTGAACCACATGGGGTTAACCCATGGGAAGTGGTACAGCCAAACAAAACAGGCTTTGGCCTAATAACTATGTTGTCACTTCAACATGTTTGTCACTTGAAATACACTCCAGGATGAGCAAACCGAAGACTACAGCTTAGGCACTCAGATGCATGTTATTTTGGGGGAAGGCTTGAGGAGGTTACCTGGGCAGCCCAGATGTTGTCCAGGTCCTGCAGAGTGAGGGCTTTCTCCTTGATGACGAAGCGCAGGATCTTCTCCAGCTTCTCCACGTACTGGGGCTGGTGCAGACTGTCCCGAAGCACGATGGACAGGATGTTGTTCTGCTGAATCCACTCCTGAGAGCATGCACACACACAGACGGAGAGAAGAATAAAGATGACAGACAGATAAGAAAATGACCAAGAAGTGACCAACAGGCACACAACCAGCTGTGGACAGAGGGGATGTGTTCAGAATGGTAAAGTTGCTAAGTTGCAAAGACGCTTACCGCCATACGCTCAGCCGTCAGCCACTCCTCCTCCTCTGGATTGCCATGCCGATGAGTGTAGTACGACACGCTGGAGATCACCTTGTTTACTTCATTTAGTGCATTCATTTTGCCATTAAAAGATGATATTTGCAATAACCTGAGAGAACAAAGATCATACATTCAGGTCATATGTAATCAAACAGGTCTCCTTTGCAAATGATTACGGAGAAATTCGTCGTCTTACCTAAGAATCATTTTTAACCTAAAAATTTCTAAGTTTTTCACGGTCTCCTCCTGGCCTGGTAGCCGTGACGCCAGGTTCTTGAGCGACTTAATGATCATGGACAGGGCGTCATTTTTGGCTTCGTTCTTGGCCTCCTTCTTCAGTTCCTCATCCGTGAGGTTTTCCAGGAACTGGGGGACCATTTCTATGACGGGGAGGAAGTACTTCTTCACCGTGTGCAAAGTGAGAAACTCATAGCACTGCCCAAAAGGCCTGCAGAGAGAAAAAAAAAAACACACACACACACAGTTAGGCAACAACTTGTGAACTTAACTAGTTATGCAATTGACAGCATGCTGCTCAACATCTTTAAAACCATAAGAGAAAACAACACTAACAAATCGACCAGACGCCATTTTGATTCCCATGAGATTCTGTGCATGAGTGGGTGTGTGCATGTGTGACAAAAGCCTTACTTGATGAGTGCAGCGATGATCTGCACATTCAGAGCCTGGCCGCTCATAAAGCGATCATGCAGAATCTGGAACCCGTTTAATGTGCCAAATTTGTTTATTAAATCCACCAGCCAGCCCTGTAAAGGAGATGAAAGAAAACACACACAAACGCACACATGGTCATCATTTCATTCCACTGTAGGTGGAGAAACACTCTCACACACTCCTTTGTTTCCTATTCCATTCCTGTCTCCCTCTCTCCTGGTTAAAAGATAATTGCTCTCTCTCTCTCTCTCTCTCTCCTGTCTCCGTGTGTCTCTCTTTCTAGAGATAAACTCCCACATGTGTCTGAGTCAGAGAGAAGTAAAGATGGGAAGAGCTGGCCTTTCTAAATGAGAAGTTCATTCCATTAGAGCGAGGGAAGCATTTGTGTTCCCCTCTCCAAGGCTCGCCACCTCTGTTGACCCCTCTTCCCACACTGCATTTGGCAGGGAGATGATTTTTTTTTTTTGAGTGCGTCAAGGCTGAGAAGAAGAAAAAAATGACAGTCTGACTTCATTCATACAAACACTGGTTGGTGCTTCTTTTACTATTCATCCCGAGGATTTTAATGCACAATGATTCACATCCTCAAACGTCATTTTATAATATGTTAGTTGATGGGCTCACTCTACGGTGCTGATGCTGTGGGTCTTTCATGGCAGCAAAATCTGATTCTTTGTTTTGCCATGTTTCTATGGCAATGGCAAAAACAATCTTGGGAGGATTTTAATGTATCAACCAGGGCCTAATAATTCAGCTTGAGGCGCATGACAGTAGTCCCTTTTCCATCCTATATTGAATAAAATTTACTCTAAAGTCGAATTATTTTTAGCAACATAAAAAGCATAAAAACATTTTCCATTAACTTTGTGTGACAGAATTATATTGCTCTAAGGTAGATTTTTTTCCATCGCATATGTCGCACTGACTTTTTGATGCCCATCATATTAAAGTGAATCAGCTGTGATGGAGAAAGGGTACACTAAATACCATGAGGGAGGTTGAGGGACAATTTTAGTTCACTCAACAAGGCTCATACTGACAATGATCACTTAGCTGCCTTCCTCCACTAAAGACAAATTGAAGTATCAGCAAGCAATGGTCAACAAACCCAACAAAAATACTCAAAATTCCCTGATATCTCACCCATAGGGAAACATGGAATTACAACGTGCGGTAACCACAGGTGCCAAGTTGGAGGCACTTGGGCTTCTTTTCTGGAGCTTTTCAAGCAACTTATGGAACTGGATGAATAAGGGCTGCATAGTTCCTGTTAGTGTTGGCCTTGGACCTCTAAAAGTTCCTGAACCAAGACAAAGGAGGACTACTGGGGACAAGCTGAACTCACACACCAGACATTGATCCCTGCTCCTGACTGGAGACTTCCTATGGTAAAGATATTACTTCGCCACAGAGGCACCATGGGAAATGGAAACATTTCCACTGTGCACATTTCATCAACACCTTTAGCTTGGAAGTATGTAAAACAGATTTCTAGCTGTTGGTGAAGGTGAAGACAGTGCACTGGCTACCAGGCCACGCACCTTGGGAGAGCGGGGGTCCGGTGGGCGGGCGAAGAGTTCGTCCTCGGCCAGCTGGACGCCGGCAGGCACCGTCTCGGAGGGCCGCGTGCCGTTGTAGATGTGGAACTTGCAGTGCGGGTTGGTGGCCATGGCCAGCAGCTCAAGCAGGGGGAACCAGTCCTGGGAGAGCTTGGCCACACACAGCTCCACCAGACGGTGGGTGTTATTGATAATGCACCTCTGTGGGGAGAAAGGGAAACAACTACAGTGAGTGAATGAGGAAGAAAAAGGGGTGGAAAAATTACAGGTTTAGCGCTAAAAAGGGAGAAAAGAGGCACAGCAGACAGAAATAGAATATAGCAGCATATCCACAACACCACAACTAGAGAGAAACAAGCAAACAGGAAGAGGAAAATTACAGAAAAGGGAGGGAGAAAAATGATGAGGCAGATCAGACACACAGTGAGAGAGCGTGACAGAGGGAAGGAAGAAAGAAAGAGAAAGAGAGAGAGAGAGAGAGAGAGAGAGAATGAGTGTGAGTGAGTGAGTGAGTGAGTGAGAGAGAGAATGAGATTAAGCGATAATGTCACAGAGGAGAGATAGAGGGAGGGACAGACAGACACCGTCAGGGAGCCTGAACCAGGCTGAGACGGCCACAGCCACAGCCACAGCCACACCCCCTCCCCCAACCCCCTTTCCACCACCGCCTTTGCCACAGGAGGGGCATGACCTGACAGCCACGGGGTTATTGTTCCGTCACCCCATCGCAACGCTCCATCCTTGCCGCCCGGACCCACACAAACCCTCTTTGATTAGCGCCATGCAGCCCCAAGGAACAAGGCCGGAGCATTGATTCAGACACTCAGCAGCACAATAAAGGCCATGATTTATGTGAGGGGGGGAACTGGGTTCAGTGATGCGCCACACAGGACAGTTTTTTTTTTTTTTTAAAGGGAGGCAATGTTTTAACGCTGCCTCTAACGGCTTGGTGTTTCAAAGTGTTTTCAGTGCAGACCATACCAGTAATTATAATTTGTTCCTTGGCAATACTCACGTGGATCTCAAACTTCCATCCGCTGACTGCCTCATCTGTCAGTATCTTGGTGAAGGAGATAGTCAAGCCGTCTCGGAAAAACCTCTGGCATGCTTCGCACTTGACATCAAGTCCTGATGAGAAGAAATGGCAAGAACAATAAACGATAATGAGATTAACAAAAAAAAAGAAAGAAAAAGACAAACACAAACAGTCCAACAACAAACAACAGAGGAACCCATTAAGAAACTGACATTTGCAGGGAACGCTCAGATCACTTGAAGAGAGAGACACAGAGGCAGGGGCTGGCTGTTATCGGGCTCGCCAAATTACCAAAGCACATGGAGGCTTAGGAAATTCAGAAGGGCTGAACACATTAGGCCTTTGTTTTAATGGCTAATTTGGATCTAATTTTTAGAGCTAGTTCTTGCTAGTTCCAGAAAATGGCTGTGTGCAGCCGAAAAGCTGCAATAAGGGGAAGGGGGTGGGAGCTGTGACAAAGATCCTAGTGGCGAGAACACATGTTAAGTTCAATGCAAATTCACCCAAACAAGCATCAGTCAGGCTGCAGTACTAGGGGCAACTTCTGTTACCTTTTTTACTAAGATCTATAGC
Source organism: Tenualosa thibaudeaui (assembly GCA_027481765.1). Classification (NCBI taxonomy): domain Eukaryota; kingdom Metazoa; phylum Chordata; class Actinopteri; order Clupeiformes; family Clupeidae; genus Tenualosa; species Tenualosa thibaudeaui. The sequence goes on from JAIFZK010000071.1 coordinate 5,490,282, forward strand.
AGCTTCAAGAAGAACTTCTAATTCACCCTTTGGCAAAACTGGAACAACCCAGCGAGGTCTGCAAGAAAAAGAGAGAGATTTATGACAATCTCATGAGAGACAGACACACATACAGTTACATACGCACAAATACAAACACAAAGGTCTACACAGAAGCACACGTGCGTGTGCACACACACACACTCACACACACAGAGCAGTGCTTGTGTTTGAGTGCAAGTCCGCAAAGTCATTTTATGTCTGTCAGAATAATTATGCTGATGGATCTTGGACTGCTCATTGCAGAGCTGAGGCAGTGTGTAATTATTATTATTATTGTTATTATTATTATTATTATTATTAAGCATTAATTATTATTAAGCATTGTTTGTGTGTGTGTGTGTGTGTGTGTGTGTGTGTGTGTGAGTGTGTAAAGCAAGTCATTTTATGTCAAAATAACACTGCTAAGAGATACACCAAGAGGTGGAGCTGAGTCGCTGGGCACCTGTAGATCATACCATTCATCTTGTGTGTGTGTGTGTGTAATTATTATTATTAAGTATTAATAATAACGCTGATACACAGACACATTCTAAAGATGGAGCAAAGCCAGTGAAAAGGGGTGAGAACCTGCACTGTTTACCTGCCTATCACGTCATCCAGCTTAAGCTGGGAATACACCTGCCAAAGCTTCCTGTCTTGTTATGATTAGACCTGGTCCACAAACCTAATGCCTGAGTAATTGGATATTTTGTGTCGTTATCGGTACTGTAGTGACCCGTCTAGATAATATCAAACATGTTGGATTCAGTTGGAACTGTCTCAGCAATGGAACGAATCGCAACGTTTCCAATCTATCACCCAAACACACATGATGACAACTGCTGGAACACCACAACTGCTGTTGATTAACTTGGGCTCTCTATGATTTCTATAGATGTTCCATCATATCACAACTGGTGTAAATAATCGTGAGGTCTGTTCCTAGCTTAACAGTGACCCCATCTGTGTTTGTGTGTGTGTGTATCCATGCGCATGTTGACTAATTCAAACCAGAGCGACATGGAGGGTTGCTGACAGTGGAGCCGAGCCAGTGCAGCGAGGCGAGTGCTGTCATACCTGTTGATCATGTCATCCAGCTTGGCCAAGTCGGTGTGGGGGAAGGCCGGCTCCTCCTCCTCCAGCTGGGGAGGGCAGTCCCCCTGGCCCTGCTCATCAGGAGGGCTCACCGGAGAGTTCTCATTGGAGGAGTTAGGAGAGGACGTCTGCTGGAGAAACACACACACAAACACACGGAGGGGGGTGGGGAGAGAGAGAATGTGTGAATGATCAGGCAATTCACTGAAGACTCATGTGACAAGCTAACAGGAAGTGGCCTCGGTATCCTGCAGCGGAGCCTTGTGTTCCTCCTGTCTGCTCATGCATGGCATGCCTCTCTCCAGGCAGCGCAGCTTCAGTGTCACGCCGCCTAAGCTCCTGACTAGGGCACGTGTCAGCGGCCATTAATACCAAACGGTCTGACTGGTTTTAACAGTGTTTTCAAATGAGTTCAAGACCCATATGAACATCTAGGAAGGGGTGAAGGGCGAGGGGAAATAATATCTAAGTATGGGAAGACAACTAGGTAAGGGAACAACCAGGGCTCTTGATACTAGATTGCATAATGCCAAAAACATCTGTTTAAGTGATGGTTCTGTCAGTGGCAGGGATAGCTAAGCATTTGGGGAATGGGAGTGGTGGTGGTAGTGGTTGGGGGGGGGGGTTCAGGCCAAGCAAAGCATACAGATGGCTGAGACTGCTAAAACCAATTCTGAGTTTGCCTTTCCAAAAAAAAAATTGTAGAGTGTCAATCAGCAGCTTTCCAGACACACAAATTCATTAACTAGCATTTCCTCACTCATTCCGAATTACCAGGCAAGAAACTTTCAGATCTTTCTGCAAAATCTATTTGTGCATGGCTGTGTGTGTGTGTGTGTGTGTGTGTGTGTGTGTATACATTGGTGGTAATGGTGTGTGTGTGGATCTGATATGAGGTAGCAGACAGAAGAATGTGGCATGATGACAATCAGCTGTCCCGCTGTGCAGAGTGCAGACGGCATGGACAAGGGGAAGCAGCCACGGCACATTTCCTCACCACGCTTTGTGTCTTTATTCACACCCAGGGCTGGGAATGTGGGAGCCGGCACACAGGGAGGTGGGCTGGTACTGGTGTGTGTGTGTTACAGTGAGTGTGCACTGCATGCGTCATCACATTCACACTAGGCCATATTCATTTTTAACGTGGGGTTTTAGAACAAACAATCTTCGTCTGCACACGGGTCTTGATTTAGTTTCTGTGGAGGGTTCTCTGCAGCGTGCTCCTGACAGTACACGCCCATTTGTGCTGGGGAAGTAACAGCTTACTTACAGCATACGTCTACTTTTGCACTGTAGAGAGAGGCTTCAACTAAACAACAGAAGTCAGCAGAGACAACAGGGTTTTAGTATTTGATAGTAGTGTGGTAACAGATAATAAGATGGCTCATTTTTCATTGTTGCCATCCCCCATCTTCCCTGCAAGGATCAGGTGAACGTGTCACATGACAAGGGCATGACCAATTGGGTCTCGTCATTTTCACATGCTTGCGGATTCAGGTGTCCAGACGAAAGTGCAATTCCTGTTTTCAGACCAATCCGAGGCAGACAGTGATTTCAAATTGTAATACTGAAATCACTGGATTAATATGGACGAGGAGTGCAAATAGAATAAAGTTCACATGAATCTGCATGAATCTGGACTAAACCTGTGTGTGCTAGTGTGTGTGTGTGTGTGTGTGTGTGTGTGTGTGTAGGCAGTGAGCTAATTGCAGTGTAATTGTAACTGAACCACAGATGCATCTGTGTGAGCATATGTCCATGAAGACCTACCATCACAACATATGCACATATATAGATGTCTGTCTGAGCGTGGGTGTTTAAAATCCAAATCAAATCCTTCAAAAAGAGCATTTTAAAAAGTATGTTGTGGTCTGTGCGTGTCTTAATACTACATTGCATTTAAATGTACTGAGTAGGTAGGTGTGCGTGTGTGTGTGCATGTTGGGGGGGTGATTTTCTTCTCTGTGGCTTTCCTCAGGCGCGTGTTGGAAACAGTGGGTCTCTGAGGGTGCTAGCAGAGACATAGCGTTGGGAATCGTGGGGGTGTGGAGCTGGAGCTTCAGCGCAGTGCAAGAGCACAAGGAGAAGGAGAAGGAGGAGGAGAAGGAGGAGGAGGAGGAAGAGGAAAGAGTGGTGGTGGAGGGGGGTGAAAAAAGAAAAAGGGGTTGGGGAGGGGAAGGGGGGTTCCAGCTCCTTCTGCTTGGCTGACCTACATAGGCAGCTTGCTTCTCACATCGGTGCGCCACTCATCCCTGATGAGCAGAAGCATCTCTTTCTTTCTCTCCCTCAAACCCTCTCTCCTCCCCTCCACCTCCTCCTGTTCATCGATTCCCACACACTCTCCCCTCCCACACCACTGGCTTGGCAGGCAGGCTGGTGTGAGGTGTGAGCGGAACGTTGCCCGCCTGCTGCAGTTTCTCCCAGCAGCACAGGGCAGCACCTCTCTGGAACATAATTCAATTACAACTCTCTCTCCTTCTACCCCTTATTCCCTCTTCCTCTCTCGCTCCCTTTCCTCATGCGCTCTCCCTCTCCCATTCTCGCTGACTCACTCCCACACACTCTCCCCCTCCCCCTCTCTCCCTGACTATATCCTTTTTAATGTTTCATTCAGTAAAATACTGGAGACGTACACAAGCAACAAGCAAAACTACTCGGGCTGAACCAGAGTCACACATACATAGTGGTGAAAACACTGAGCTTCTCAGTGCCAATTGCCACTAATGTGACAATTCTAGATTGCCTTCGAGTCAAACAGAGCCCTTCTGACATGACCTCAGTCTGCTGGACGGTCTGGTGATTCTGGGGTCACAACGACAAAAACGATGACAACATTGTTGCCGACACATTTTCCTATTTAAAGGGAGAGAGAATTTCGCACAGTCAGGGCGTTATTGTTCTCTTGAGCGCCGCCGACCCAATCCCTATGAGTGACTGTCTACACAGCAAGGCCATTAGCCAGTAAACATGAAACCCAATGACTCACTTTGAAAGTGAAAGTGCACTTCGGCACAAGAGACGGCAACTGTGATGTAAGAAAAAGAATCAAAACGGAGAGCGCGCGAGAGAGAGAGAGAAAGAAAAGAGAAAAATTCATAACAGCTCTGAAGCACCTGAGCTACATCTCTAATGAAGTCAAGTCGAGGACAGCTGGATTTGTTGCAGCAATATTGCGCATGGCAGCCCCTGTTGAAAGGGTTTAGTGCTGAGGAGGAGGAACTGGGTCTGCAGGGTGTTTTCCATCTCAGCAAGTGTGTGGTCTCTTCCCGAGCTTCTGCTGCAGGTGAAATGACACCAATGCTACAAACGTTACAAGCAACCGAGCGCAAGCAGGAGGATGTCTGCTTTTTGCACGTGGCTGTGTACTCTTGAGCGGGGGGGGGGGGGGGGCATGTGCATGTTACTATGGATTTCTGTGCAATACCAGCATTGAAGCGAGTGTGTGTGTGTGTGTGTGTGTGTGTGTGTGTGTGCACGTACAGTACACAGTACACAGTACGCACAGTAAGCCTCTGAGCATACAGTAAGAACCAGGCGATTCACATACAGAATTACAGACCCACAACACATCTAAACATTAAAGCATATATTCCTGTTGGTGAAATAAAAATGAAGCCTACTAATGATACAATGTGTGTATTTTTCTTAGCCTCTCAGCTTATGTGTGCATGTGTGCTTTTCTCCCCTCAAGACGTCTCCAGGAGTGGCTCTACATTATTGCCTTAATAAACTGCTAATTACATGCAAATATAAATCTATGTACCTGTGTTAGCATTCTCACAATGAGGTGGCGTATGGTTTGTACATCTACAGTTCCTTTGTATTTGTGTGTATGGTACACACAGCCATACATATTTAGATAGTGTGTGTATGGTTATGGTATTTGGACACATGTGTGGCTGTGGTTGTATGTGCTGTCTCTATATGTGTACATGACATGTGTAAATATGTTTTAGTGTGTATATGCAAGTATGTATTTGGTTGCATGTACCGTATGTTTGTGTGTATGTCAATGCTACTGTGTGTGCGCGTGTGTGTCAGTCAGAGAGAGTGAGAGTGAGTGAGTGTGTGTGTGTGTTGTGGTGTTGCAGACCTGGTTCTGGGGCAGCGGGGGCTGGGACTGGCCGTCGGGGGCCTGGCCCTGGCCCTGACTCTCGTTGCCCCCCACCGGAGAGCCACGCGTCGTGGCCGTCATACTCGACACGGGGCAGATCTTTGCAATCTTGTCCACTTATGTGGCTGTTGCGCGGGGAGAAATCACAGCCTCCTCAAGACTGATGGACAAGCGGCATGCGCGGGAGAGGGAAAGCACCACCTGAGACACTGGAGGGATTGCAGAGACCATTGCATAACCTGCAGGGGGAGGGGGAGGAGCAGAGGAAGCAGGAGGTTAACATGACAACCAGTCTGCATTGTGATGATAGCTGTGCTACATTCACATCAATATTGTATTATCTCAGGCTAAATGCTCGTTGCCAAGACGACACCAAACCAGCTTGATCACTTTTTCAAATTTATTCAGCTGAGTGCTTCCCGTCACATGACTTTCGGACTGACCAACATATTAATGTAACAAGCATAATGTCATTCTATAAAAACTGCAATATCCTGCTGAGCAATATAAAGACAGGTAATCTACACCTGAGCGTATAAACAGCATGCTAGTTACAGACAGGAAAGTTGGCTTTTCAATTCTCTGCACATCTTGTGTCAAAACATGAGGAAATTATCAGCATAACATTTTGCAAAACAAACAGCCGTCAGTCTGTCCTGACACGACCTCCTTGTGACTTCTTCAGGGCCCTACTGGCTCTAGATGTCAGGTACTTGAACTTGCAGAACTTGCTAGACGTTCATGCAAGAGCAGTGTAACCTAACTTTCACTGCAGACATTTGCCAGCTAGTCAGTGTGCAAACCCCCTGCCTATCTGTCTGTCTGTCCGTCTGCCTGCCTGCCTGTCTGTCTGTCTGTCTGTCTCCAGCTGTCTCCTGCTAGAAGAGGTTTCACCAGTGGCTACGTACACCCAGCTAGCTTCCCCCACGGCCTGTGCTTGCTAGCACTCAAAGGGCACTACAGGAGATAAGAGAAGACGACACCAGAGATGACGGGGGGGTGGCGGGTTAAAAGAGAGGAGAACATTGAGAAGTTTATACGCCAGGAAAAGTGAAAGAAAAGAGTGTGTCAACTGGTTGACACTCCTAGAGAGAGACAGAAAGAGAAAGAGAGAGAGGAAAAAGAAAAAAGACCCCAAGCTGCAGACGGAAAGAATTCCACCCTGCAGCTGTGAGACGGCCAGGAAGTCCTTCTCCAATGGTTGCAGGAAAGCTACAGACGTTTAACATGTGCAATTTTTTTCTTTAAAAAAGGAGTCCGTTTAAAAACAACATACCACTGGCTGTACCGCTTTGCCCTGAAAGTATTTAAAGCAGCCAAGGGCCGACGTGAATGGAATACCCACCACTCTAAATAAATAAATAAATAAGGCTCACATTTCCTTAGACAAAGTTTCTCCCCATCTTGTTTTTGCTGTTGTTGTTTAACTATTTATTTTTAAATAGTCAGAGACAGCTGAAAGGAACATTCTGGCAAAGATCTACCAATACAGTGCAATTCCACTAGTTAACAAATGTGTCTGACATCCATTCACTTAACATATCATGCTCTGCTTGCATGAAGAATTCAGTGGAGTGGACAGAAGCCCAGGAAGCCGGACTGTGCATTAAGAGTAATGACGTGAACTTTTCAACCTTGGGCCTTTTTACCAAACTAAACACATTTGATGGGGAGAAAGAAGAGCAAACAAGCCAGAAACAAGCAAGTACTTTTTCCATTGCTTGCCATCCAGGCAGATCAAAGACATCCCAAAATGAATGAACGCTAGCGCTTGAAAACGAACAACCCACAATACACACACTGTTGGGATTTAAAACACCCACCAGGCTGTGATGCAATGGCAGGAGACGCACACACACACCCACACAGCTGAGGTGAGGGGGCTTGATGCAAATGTGTTCCTTGCAACTCCTCCCTCACACATTTTACCTCATTTCAGGAAGCAGAGTGTGTGTGTGTGCACATACAGAAAGAGACAGAGAGAATGACAGGCTGGCTGACAGACAGACAGACAGGCCAAGATGCTGCTGTATCTTGATGACATGTCTGAGGGAGCCGAGCTGATGATCCCCTGGGCTGAGCCTGTCTGACGGCACCCCGAACAGAGGATGTAGTGCTCGGCTGCCATACCCAGAATGCCTCTGGGAGGGGGGCGCCTGCAGCATATCACCACTCGAGCCGCGTCTGGCAGCTCGCCTGCGGGACCGAGGCCCATTCCGTCTGCCCTGACCTGATACCTCTATTTATCTTCAGTTTCCAACACACAAGAACACAGACGAAGAGCTACTGTGCAGTTCCTCTTCAGATGCTTATCACAAGGCCTTTTGCCTGTTTTAAATACACTAGCATCACTAATAACTCACACTCTACTTTAGATGATGTACATAGGCTTTTCAATACTTCTAAAAAGATAAAGGAAATGACAATGACAGAGAATGAGAGAGAGAGAGAAAGAGAAAACAGATTGAGGCCAAGGTTTAGTAAACGAGTTTCCTAAAGTCATGTGTACGCAGGACCACATTCCAGGCCAGAGCTGTGCAGTGTATATCCTCTGTACAGATAAGACTAGACTGAACTCTGGAACCATCAATCAGGATTTTATAGTACAGGGCAAACGGAGGAAGGGCTAATTTTGGATGTTTGTGGGGGCAGGCATCTGATTGGTGGCTACTACAGTCACCCCAAAAACCAAAAAAAAAACTACAATACCCCAACTCAACAGAGACATGGCAAAAAAAAAAAATTTCCCCACCTCAACAGAGACATGGCAAGTCAAGTCTGACTTTAGTTCTGATCCAGCACAATGGCAGCGCAAGACCACAAACTGACACTTGGTGATGAGCTCATTCATTTTCATCATCATTTCATCACTCTGTAGCTGCCATTTGATCTGGAAGCATTAGAAAGACGGTTTAACTTGCATTCATCATTCATCTCTCAGGACATTCTATTCTGACAATGAAATAACCTTTAGGCCTATGTTTTAGAGCAAAGTTCAATTTTTTTTGGACAGCAGGCTATGGTAGTAATGTTTGTGAACAGAAAGGTCACAAAGCTCCCATCAATACAGTCTCACTGTTGGATAATGTAGGTCAACAAAATGTAATTCAGAGAGATGGACGTGACTGCCCTTCAATAAGCTTGGAAAATAACATAAAGCTTAGGCAAGCTCATTCATTCAAAAGTAACATGGCCATGAGTAAACAACAGGATCTCAGATCAGATAACACCAAGACAGGGAATATGTGGCCACACCAAAGCTAAACCACACCAAATTTCAGACCCCTGATATAAGGGGATTCCCCTCACTAACCATGGGATCTCCTGGCAAGGAAGCATGACTAGTTTGACACTCTCTCTCCCTCCCTCACTCTTCTGACATCCACTGGAGGACTGTGCTCAATGCCACCACAGACGCTCTGGACCACGTTCAAATGCTATGTTTCAGTCAGCGGGACCCATGCCCAACCTCCGCCATCCATTTCTCCCTCCCTGCTGCATGCTTACTTCCAGATTCCCATGCACAGCAGTCATCTGCCTGTGCAAGCAGGCCCCTCCACATTTGTCCCTTATGGGCTCATTCATCAACCACTTTGTAGTGGTGGTGGCATGAGGAAGGGTATGCATTATGAACAATGTTGCAAATACATAAGGAAGGCGAAATGATTGTGCAGATATGGGGGAAAGGGAATGCAGTGATCTTTTGTTTAAACTGGGGGAAAGGGGGACCCAAAAAAGGGGACGAGAGATTGCGTCACCCCATATTTATTCACTGTAACATTTTACAATCTTTGGGGTGGTTGAGTTTAAAAATAAACCCTTCCAAATCCTTTAATTTCCTCAGCTGGGCATTTCAACATGTTGCACACGGAGGATGTCAATAACCTAACCTGAGGTTTGCAACACTCAGATCAATCAGGTCATTAGACCACTGTAACGTCACAGAAAACCCACAACAGCTGTTTCATGCCCTCTGTGCACATTCCCTTTTGGCACAGACAGACAAATACTTCCCAATCTGGTCTAACCAGATAGTTGCAGTGAGTGGCAGTGAGGGTATGGTTTGTGTTCAAGGCTTACATTGTTGTGAGAAGATTCTAGACTTTTTAAAATGTCTGAAATGCTATCAAGATGTAAAGCATAAAATGCAACTGAGAATAGTCTGCAGCCCTATGTCCCCTCAATAATGCAATGTGATGCATGCCAACCTCAGACATATTTTCTTCTTTTTTTCACTTGTAGATGTAAATGCAAGGCATCAATCCATTAGACGAATAACGAGGTCAAAGAAACCGACAAAGACGGCTGCAACAGCCAATTCTTAGGTATGCAATTTCAAAAGACCTTGTTTTGCAGTTGATACGTTGGCTCCTTTGTAATACTCCACTATGCAAAATCCGAAATAACTTGTTATTGAGTAATTAAACCAGGTCTCTTCCTGGTCGCTACAGGTGCCTTGCGTATTCAAGCATCTTTGCATGACGTCTTCGCTTTATGTATCCGAGTTCAGGTTACAAAAAGACAACTAAAACTTAAAATTCTAACATCCGAAAATCGTATCCCTGCTATCTTATTCGATATTTTATCAACATAACGTATGAGGAATAATCCACAATGAAATGAAACATAGCCTGTTACTGGTGTTTTCCCCCTAACAGCTGGCATCAAAGCCAAAATAACTTGAAATGTGAGGTCTAACCAAATGCGAGTACTTATTTATAGCAAATCGACAACCGCCCAGCACCCATATGACCAAGCAGTACTAAACATGCTCTGTTCCAAAAGAAACGTTTGAACGCGCATGAAATCATACGACATACTAAAGAAAGCAACCCTTGGTGAATACTAATTATACTGACAAGTGGATCAAGAGCGCAATATAAATGAAAGATCGATATTTACTAGTCCATTATCACGACGTAGCGTTAGCTAACCGTGTTTTGATATGACTTCCTAAGCATGACACTGCTTAAGCGTCAACTAATGTTCAAAAGACGGACATATTATTTATGTTATAAAAATCAATGTTAGCAATAAAGGGTTTGCAATGCAATTGGTACAGACAAATTAGGCTATCCAGACGTTGTTTACGCGATCGTTTAACTGTCTAGCTAACTGAATTAGCTGAACTTGCCCAACTATTAGCGCTGACTGGCGACGCTAGCTATTCAAAGATGACAGTATGTAATACTGCTCAATATTACATGAAAAACGACAAAATCAACGACAGCTAACACATCATTCATACACAGAAGCGTATTCTATGTCGCGATTGCTAGTTTTACGTTGGCTAGCTGACGTTAGTTATCGACAGCTAACGTTAACGTTACTTGATTTCTTACCTGGTCCAAATTGCTGTCAAAAACATTCGGATATTATTGAGTCCAAAATATGTTCAGCTAATTATAATACCCAATATTCAGTACATTGATTTCAATCTTGGTTCAATATATTTCCTTTAAAATGTCCACAAACCAACCTTTCAAGTCAATTCGCTGAATAATTGTCCAGTCCAAGGTGCCCAAGTTCCGACAAGCTACATAATGCTACCAAGTAAGTTAGCAAGCTTGCTAATGTCCTTTTGAGTGCTGCGAAAAAGCCAGGCTTTATCATGGGCGTTTCCGGTGGGTCGTACGTCAATAAATATTAGTAAAGAGTCGACTTTGCTGATCCAGAAAAAAATGATTGCACACTTCCGAGTACAATAATGCAAATCCAACGCGTCGCCCACCGTTAACTCAGAGCGCTAACTAGTAAATAGGCCTAACGCTGGATTCAGTTCAGGCCCGTTTCCTGATAAGCTATTGCTAGCTAGCCACAGAGCTAGCTTTATAGTTCCAATTACTTCAGCGAATATGATAATGCCAGCTCCGTCGCTAGCTTGCTATTGAGGTAATGGAGGAGTCTAGGGCTAACTAGGCTTGCAGTGATATCGTCCCGAATGTATCTAGTTAGGTAGTACCATTAACGTTAAACCAACGGCTGACATCGTTTACTCACTATTTTGGCTTTAAATGATGTGTTATTGGAGACGTTTTGTTCATTCAAGAATCTCAATAATGTCTGAAGAATGGGTCTACGAATGAGACACAACACAAACCTTTATCTGTAACGCGGATTGTGGTAACACTAGCTAGCACTTCCAGCTACCTAGCTACATAAGGAAGAGGCCGTCAGCCATTTTCACTCCAGTTTAGACATTAACCGGCTTCAACATATCGTTATATTTCCAGCAAAAGATCATATAAGCAAGAGGATAATGTTGTCACACTACGATGCGATGTCAATACAATGCACCAACAGTGACCAAGAAATCAAATTGTGGGCATCCCATATACACAACTTTTGATTATGAAAAGCTAGTGCTAGCTAACGTTAGATAAGTTGTGCAGTAAAGGGAATACAGCTAATGTTAGCTTGCCATGGAAAGTTAGCTGCACCACCGCTTTTTTCAACTATCGCTAGCTAGCGAGCTAGCCCAAACATTAGCAATACTAGCCACTTACCAGAAATTAGAAATGACTTCTCCTCTATTCACTAGCTACTCCAGTCTCCAATAACTCATTTGTCATGTATCTTATAAACGTCTCGTGTAACTGCTGTTTCGCATTACATAAAATGAATGTTGAGGCGATCTCAGTTCCTTGGATTTTTTTGTCTGCTCTTGGGTGTTTTTCCTGCGTCACCAGCAACGGCAGCCCCCCCAACTCTTCTATCCCCGATCTGTTGTCAGTTCAGTCCGAGCAAGTCAGTCACTGCATGGCAAACAGCGGAGCCTTGTTCAATATGGCGGCAGCAGCAGACCAACGATAGAATGTTACTAGCCAGGTAGCTCTAATTTGGCGAGGTTACACGCAGAGAAGAATTCATGCGACCTCAGCGTGCTTTCTGAAGTCCTCTAAGATCACTTAAGACTTCTCTTGTGACCAAGAACGTGTCAAAATCCTTCCACCGAAGAGGGAACAGTGCCTTAGTACGTGGCAAGCTAACTAGTAGCTTATTCCAGGTCTTTCATAAAAATCCATTCCAGGTTTTATGTTCCCCTGCTCAATTTGCTAGCTATGCAGATCGCTAAAAGCCGAACCCTTTCTATCGCCACCTGCTGTTAGGGGTGGATCTTGACCATGAACACAGCTTTCTTCTACAGCCCGTCTATACTATCTGCTTTCTGTTGGTATAATCTTGATTGTTGGCCCACCATGTAGGCTAAGTTCCTGTCCTGTTTTGTATTTGCAATGCATCTGTGAGCACTGCTGACATTAGTGACATCCTATAAGTTTAATAGGAAGTTTGCTAGAAAGAAATAGACTACGAAGTGCCTTAGTTTTTCACATTAGTTTTTATACGCGTGTGCTATATTTTAGGTGAACCAGACTTTATTATAATACTCGTACCTGTCAATTGCCTGCTAACAACATCTGATCCCAGTTGCCAAGTATTAGCCCATTTAGGAGATGTATGAGGGAGATGACCAGTTGCCTAGTGAATATTTTAACCTGAAGATCTGAAATGTAGCGACAATGATGTAAGGACAGCTCTTCCACAGAAAAACTAATGCTGACTCATTCACCAGCCATGTATAGCCTGTGTGGCCTGACCAGGATTAACCCCCCCTTTATACAGGCCACCTCCGCAGTGCTGCTCAGCACAATACTGTTACAGACACTAGTACGTTTTCAAGCACTTTCCCTTCACATTACCTTTGGCATGAACCCATTGACCTGTACTTTGTTGATATACAGGGTTAAAATGGCTACCATTTAAGATCATCTGCCACCCCTTCCATGCCAAAGAAAGCATGAAAGCTGCTTTAGAAATGTGTAGTCACTGTTTATTTAATGCTACATAAAACACACAGTTGCACTTGACATCAGTTGTCCACAGAAAATGTTTAGTTTGTTTATAACATTACATTATTATTAAATCTAATTATCCTATATAAGATGATGGATTTGAGGCAAGGAACAGCTAAATCACATACTATCTCAACAGAAAACAAGCAGGCATTTTAAATACAGTTTGATGTGATTGGCAGTTTTAAGATGAACGATATAGCCATAGGATCATGAAAAGTAAATTTGCTTTGCAAGTCTTGCTGTCCATAAGCCACTGCAGCCACCAAAATTTCCCAAAATCCAGGAACCAATCACAATCATTTACATTATCTAGAATAGGGTGGACTTTATGATTCAGTGAAGGCATCTGCAGTCTTTGCTATGGATGGACTATGGATGTGTATTTTCCTACAAACTGAGTAAAGTGCAATTACAACCATGAGGGGAAATATATTGCAGAAAAGAGCTTCTGCAGTAGGATGACTACAACAACAACAACAAAAAAACAATTCATGCATATTTGGTATTCTAACAGAAATTTGGAATACCAAATAATTAATTGCATGTTGTTATGTTATGCAGACTGGGGGCATTTATTCTTTTCTCAAAATAGAATCTCAACTTTACACATAGGACATATCACACTTTTCTTCTGAAAATGAAAATAAATAAAAAAAGAATTAAGAAAAAAAGAATTATTTTGTTTGTATCAGTGGTTTAATGCATAATAATACTGACAATATGATGACTTAAACATACTTATAGGCCTACATAACATTTCAGGGAACATGCAATACAAAAACGATGTCTTAATAACAAGTAAATAATCATCTGAGGAATTATTTAGGTGTAAGGTCTATAAGGTGCAAGCTCAACTGGTTAACTGTTAACAACAAACAGGCAAAAGACTAACCCTCATATCTTTTAGACAGAATTGACCAAAATCAAATTATTTGCCTTGTATGAAAATATGAGGTAAACTGGACCAATCTTTTAAATAGCCCATGTGACTGGACATGTACACAGATGGAGGGATGGGCAGACAGATTGACCCAATTACAATACCCTCTTTCCCCATCTGCAAGGATACAAAAACAGATCGCCCTGAGCAAATTACACACCTCTCTTGATTTGAATACAATGACAAATGACAGAATGCTGCCACTGACTGTGTATGTAGTAATAAACTTTTAATAACTGTAGATTGATGGATTGATGTGCCATGTTTACTTGTTGTTGGGCTGTTAAACGGTATACTGAATGCAAAACAACCATCAATGAACACAGATCCAAAAAGACTACTGATGATTAAAAGATATATAATCATAGACCATAAGGCCAGTGGCGCCTACAGGTGGGCAGCTGTACGCATAGTGCATACCTTGGGTTTTTTTTCTATGTATGCCTTTCCCATTATTTCTGTGAACACTCTGGTAATGCAACATGTGATTTGTTGTGCCAATAAAGCACATTTGAAATAAAATTTTAATTTGAGAGAGAGAGAAATGCATTTTCTTTGTGTGGGAAAATTACGGGCAGGGTTTAAATGAGGGAGGGAGACAAAGACTGCCGAGTTTGTTTGACCCAGAAAACGCATTGTTTACCACAGTTCATGAATTTTACCTTTTCTTCTGCTATGTAAGATTCCCTCCAATATTGCAAAACAGTGACAGACAGTTGTCGGTAGTTGGATCTTGTGCACGACAACAAGCCCAAAATGAGTAAACGAAGTCTGAAACTAAAGAGCTTGTTTCTAACATTTTCCAAAAAGTCTAAAAGCGCTTGTTACCATTAGTGTACTGGATGTTAGCTCTATTAGTTGCTTTGCAGGAATTGCCAGCACCTTCTGAATGGCCACAACCCAGCTCTGACTATGGTCATAACGCCATCACCCCTATGTCCCTCCCAGCGATGAGGCCCATGTGTGCGTAAGGTTCACTTCAGGGGTCGCGACCTGTTTTTTTGGTTTTGTGAATGTGAGCTGCCACATCTGGGTGAATCCTGTGTCATTTTCTTTATCAGAAGTTCATTTATAATTGTTTTTTTTTCAAGGGTGTTACATTAAAGTAATATTGATGTCAGGTTTCATTTTCACTTTAAAACTAACAAGCAATTTTGCAAATGCCAAATTGATGTATTCAGGGCGATTTTCAGCACCAGAAAACATTGCTGTATTAGATTAGATTAGATTAGATTCAACTTTATTGTCATTACTCATGTAGAAATACAGGTAACGAAATGTGGTTTGTCATCTAATCAGAAGTGCAAAGAGCAGCAATTGCAGTATATACAGTATATGCAATATGTACAGTTAAAGAGCAAATTATATTCAGATAAGAATAGTAATAATAAATAGGCAGAATAATAATTAGGCAGAAGAGCAATATACATGTAAGGTGAAGAGATAATGAGTGTAATATACAGATGTGCTATATAGATTCAATATAAAGGGCAATATACAGATGTGCTATAGAGATAATTATGTACAGATGTATTAAGTGTTAAGTATATACAGATGTACAGAAGTATATACAGATGTGCTATAGAGATAGTTATGTACAGATGTATTAAGTATATACAGATGTACAGATGTGCAGTCCAAGGGTTATAGCAGCAGAGTGCAGTGTGAGGTTCAGTGGGGGACATAGTTCAGTAGTGTGATGGCTGTGTGGAGGAAGCTGTTCCTGAACCTGGTGGTTTTAGTCTGGAGGCTCCTGTAGCGCCTTCTGGAGGGGAGGAGTTGGAATAGTTTGTTGGCAGGATGAGAGGTGTCCTTCAGAATGCTGCGTGCCCGCGAAGACATCTTTTCTTGTGGACATCCTCAATGGCTCAATGGCCTCAAGGGAAGTGGAGTCCCTGTGATTCTCTGAGCAGTTTTCACCACTCACTGCAGAGCCTTGCGACCAGCGACAGCAATTTCCATACCAAACTGTCACACAGTTAGTCAGGATGCTCTCGATCGCACAGAGGTAGAAATTGCTCAGGATGCCAGTGGACAGGTGGTTTTTCTTTAGTGTCCTTAGGAAGAAGAGGCGCTGGTGGGCCTTCTTGACCAGGCTTGAGGTGTTGGTCGACCAGGACAGGTCCTCGGAGATGTGGGTCCGCAGAAATTTGAAGCTGGTAACACATTCCACAGCCATACCATTGATGTGGATGGGGTCATGGGTGTTTCCCTTCTCTTTCCTGAAGTCCACGATGAGTTCCTTGGTCTTGCTGGTGTTCAAGAGGAGGTTGTTATCAGCACACCGTGCAGCCAGGTGCTTCTCTTCCCTGTAGTCAGACTCATCGTTGTCACTGATGAGTCCAATCACCGTGGCGTCATCTGCAAACTTGATGATGGAGTTGGATCCATACGCAGGCCTGCAGTCATGGGTGAAAAGGGACTAGAGGAATGGGGATAGCACACAGCCTTGTGGTGCACCGGTGCTCAGTGACAGGGTGGTGGACCGGTTCTGGCCTGACCTAACAAACTGGGGTCTGTTGGTCAGGAAGTCCATGATCCAGTTGCAGATGGGGTTGCTGATGCCAGGGTCGCCAAGTTTGCCGATTACTTGGAGGGGATGACTGTGTTGAATGCTGAGCTGAAGTCAACAAACAGCATTCTTGCATATGCTTGAAGCATGCTGGTACTGCTGCTTGGGCAAGGGACCTGTTGTCTGTGAAGACCCCTGCAAGCCCAGCACAGGCTCTCAGCACGCATCCAGGAGTTTTTAACCCTCATGGAAAACATTGTGTTACAACGGTTAAAACCATGCACATGTCATATCTTAACTTAAGAGGCAGAACCTCTTTCCATCTTGCATAGTTACAAAGGCTAGATGCACTGATATCCTTTAGCTTATCAGGTCACATGGTCATTTTTAAAGTGACTTGACAGATCTCATAAAACCATGCAAACAGTGGCAAAATGTAGATGTATAGCATAGGTAGTCTATACTGTTCTCGAGGGCCAAATGTCAATATCACATGTGTCTAGAACTGTTTAATCCAGGACTCATTACAGAACTGGACTCTAGGCTTTGCACTGAGATTTTTTCTTATTCATATTGCAGTTACATGTGTTCATTTATCTTGTGTCAACTTGTTGGAGGGTGAAGAACATGATAGTATTTAAGTTACAATTGAGACCAAAATGTTGTTTGTACTGACAGGCCTATCATAGGTCCCCTCAAACATATTTTTGTCACGCATGCGCAATTAAGTCATGCCGTAGATGTTGCTAGTTTTAGCTGTAGCAGTTTATGTTTATAGTTGTTCCTATTCAGCTACGGAGAACGCTTATTCCGCTCATTTTCTTCTTACCTTAATAATATAATGTCAGTACACACTTTGAGAGGAAGGTCACAGATATTCATCGGGTTGCCTATTTATCTAGATTACAGCAGAAAGGCCATTGGAACAGTATGGAGGCGTTTGTTTTAATCTAATAGACAGCATCAACAAACATAAACCTGGCTAATTTCATCCCAAAAATCTATATCACAGCTGATTTTAGGATCTCGTGCACTCCGAGTAGGACTTCCGTTTCCAAATTTTACGTTTTGCTCCTCCTATCTTTTTTCGTCCACGGACTAGTGGCGGCCACAATCACTTCCTGTAGCAGAGAGCAATGATGGCGGTCACAAGCTTACGGCTTCTTTTGATAGCAAGTCGATAAATAGAGGCTATTTACCGGCTTTTTCATGGAGGCGAAGAAATATTGCCTTCCTTTAAAAGCGGGACATAGTTAATTTGTCACTAGTCGTTCGAGTCTATAGTATCAGAGCCTCTTGACTCGTATTTTTGCATTGAAACGCTTTATCTCGTCTTGTTATTTTAAAATGGCTCCGGTGCAGATTGGCGCTGATGGCCAACTGGTCCCAGCCGGGGGTCCGACTACAGCACCACAGCCACCTCCCCCGGGTGCACCGGCAACCCAAGGTGTTCGACTTAGCCTTCTCATCGAATTCCTTCTGCAGAGGACCTACCATGAGATCAACCTTTTGGCCGAGCTGTAAGTAACATCTGCCGTGCCTTCGGTGAAGTTGGTTCACTTGAGGCTGTGCTCACATCCATTGAATATTGTTAGCTAGCTGTGAGTGAACGTTAGCTGGCTTGAATGTACTCTCCGCTAGCTAGTAAGCTAACTCACTCAAAATAGTTAAAACTAACGTTTTGGTGAGCTCCCCAAAACGTCACGATCCAGTGATTAGAGACTATACAAGTTGTTTTTGTGATATTGTTAGCGAAAGTTATTGCGTGACGTTTTTGATTAAAGCCCCTCGTTAACGTTGTGTTCATTGACTGAATGATAATGACATGCAGTGACCATGCAACAAAATGGCAAAAACTTACATGTTGATAATTTCTCATCTGTAAATTGCAGTGTACCGTCTGGCGCAGTGTGATAGTCATTAATGTGCCTCGTAACAGATGTGGCTAGGAATATTATGGCCCCATCTTGCATATTAGTCACTTATGGGTCTATTCATTTGGGGTCGTGAGATACATTACATGCGATGGTGGTAGAGCGCATTTGACTTGACCGATGAATGGAAACGGGCAATGTCTAATTTAAGGGTATGGTATCTTATGGCCAAGAACAGTGATTGCCAGTCATTTAGGATGTATTGAATATTTTTCATCATGGTCTGCTCTGTTGTGGCCTGATGTGCCAAGCTACAAGTAGCCCCACTGTCCGAGTTGTTCTAAAACACTGATTAATATATGAGAGAAGTGGCCTACACACGGATAATTATTTTCTGTGTTGTGTCAGGATTATGGAGTCATGAATGGATTATGGGTGGGAGTGTAGCGTGCATGTGAAATTTAGACCTATTCATATGTATTCATATTGGAAACGTCTTTGCCACATTAATGCTATGTGATGCAGGTCAATGCCTCTTATTCATCATTGAAGAATGTGTGTGGTCTTATGCGAACCAAGCCCAGAGCTAAATATTTGACTGGCCATTGTCTTGTCATATGTGAATTTGTTTTGTGTTTTATTTTGTGCAGTTTGCCAAGGAAAACAGACATGGAAAGGTGAGCCATGACTCTTACTGTCATTTATATGATGTAGCCTATATGTCCCTTTCTTTTGTATAGACTGCTTTTTTGTTGTTGTTGTTTATTTAACCTTTAATAACATTCTTGTTATTGCACACAGAAAAATAGAGATTGTACAGTTTGCAAGTCGTACCCGACAGCTGTTCGTCAGGCTTCTTGCTTTAGTAAAATGGGCCAGCAATGCTGGGAAAGTGGAGAAATGTGCGGTACGTAAAGCCTTGTTATTTCATTCCAGTATCTCACGCCTCGTGCCAGAGGATACAGATACAGGATATAGAGGATAGTTGCATGCCATTCTTGTTGTCACATCAGGTGAACCGGTCAAATGCTAAGACCTTTTTCTATGTCAACAGATGATCTCCAGCTTCCTGGATCAGCAGGCGTTTCTCTTCGTGGACACGGCAGATCGCTTGGCATCTCTGGCACGGGATGCACTGGTGCATGCCCGCCTGCCCAGCTTTGCCATACCCTTTGCCATTGATGTGCTAACCACAGGCTCTTACCCACGTCTGCCCACGTGCATCAGGGTGAGTGAGATTGCAGAAGGCGACATGCTCATCTGTCTTTGGTCTTTTTGGAAGCTTTCCCTCCATCTCTCTGCTGTCATAAATAACCATCAATTTTGGCACCTCTGTGTTACTAATGTAATGATTGTGAAGCTTTTCCTCCATGTCACTACTGTCATAAATGACCATAAATTTGGGAGCCTCTGTGCTACTAATGTAATGATTTGATACAATCATGTATCTAGTCACTAAATGAAAACCTTGGGGCATGTTGGATGGCACACCAGTTATTTTCCTAAGCAGCATATTTGATCTTTGATATGGAACGATTTGTAACAGGCTTTTGAGGTAATGTTCTCTCATTTGGTCTGTGATAGAGGTGCCATCGTATCACAATAAAAATGTGCAAAACCTTTATTAAAAACGTTAAAAAGCTGTGCATCTTGAACTCAATATGCAATACGCCAGTGTGTTTGTCAGTTTTATGAGTAGTTTTGCAAAGAGTCTAGGGCAGATAGACAGGCTTTGTTAAGGCACGCCTCACTAAGTCTATCTGAGCGGGAGTCGGCAGGTGTAGTTTGCTCTAATTCATGCTAATTAAGCTAATTAAAAAGTGCTGTTGTGACTCTCTGATGACTGACTCTTTGACAGAATGACAGAATTTTTTTCTCTGTCTGTGAATGACTCACAGTCTTTCTGTGTGTGTATGTCAGCCTCTCTCTCTCTCTGCCCTTCTCTGACATCTCCCTCACCATTTTCTTGCCAGTCTGTTCCTCCCACGGTGAAAGTTTTTATATTGTCTTTTGCAAGCTCTTGCTGTTGAATTAGTGCCTTTGTCTGAGTGTTCATAACCAAGCTTAATTCTTAATAGACTTCAAATGTTGTCTCTCTTTGTTGGTTTTCAGGACAAGATCATACCTCCAGACCCCATCACTAAGGTGGAGAAGCAGACCACCCTGAACCAGCTCAACCAGATTCTGCGGCATCGGCTTGTCACCACCGACTTGCCCCCTCAGCTTGCCAACCTTACTGTCGGTAGGTGCCTCATCTTCATCACTCTTCATCCTTCTCACATCTTTCATCATTGTTCAAGGTTAACGTGAAATCTAGATCTTATTTGAGTGCATTTACAACAGCGTATCTCTGTGTCTATAGCTAACGGTCGTGTGAAGTTCCGTGTAGAAGGGGAGTTTGAGGCCACACTGACGGTGATGGGAGACGACCCTGACATTCCCTGGAGGCTTCTCAAGCTGGAGATCTTGGTTGAGGACAAGGAGACCGGAGGTAAGTAGGAAAGCCTGTATATGCCCTTCTTTATGACCCAGTGATACATATCTAGTGCCATGAAAATCCCAATGGCCTAGATTGGCTGGCAACTTTATGAAATACATTTGTCAATAGACTGCATCTGTAGGAGTTTCTTCCAATCTCCACTTAAATACATCTCGGGATTGTGTCGGTGAATGTGTGTGGTAATTTTCGACCTGTTGCCCACTGCTGAACTAGGAGGGTCTCCTCTCCACACACTGGTACTGGTGGCCAAATTTTTTCATTCTTGTCAAATTATTGGAAATGTCACATGACACATTTTCTTTTTCCTATACTCTGTTCAGTTGGTGTTAGCTGCTGGTTTGCAAACCTGGTCTGTGGTATACCAAATTTTGTCGTTCTACTACCAACTAACAGCACTCAGTTACCTCAAATAACAGGGCTATGGGTTGATTCACGTTGGACCTTTCTTTTAACAGCAAGGGTGTAGTCAGACAAGATGCTAGACAGACTGTAGTACGACCACAGTTTCCCCCACCCCCACATGCTGAGTCAGAGAGAAATAGCAGGAGTGTGTGTGTGTAGCCACCTGTTAATTATCCAACATACAGCTGTATCTCCTGTCAACTTCAGACTTGTGCTGCTGCTCACATGCAGTACAGTGCTGCACACTGTGCTAGCATTCCTTCCTCAGCTGCTTTTAAAATCACTGACGACCACCACAGCAAAACTAGATGATAATAGATGTTCTGCATTGAGTGTGTGTGTGTGTATGTGTCCACCCTTGGGAGGTGGATAGTGGCTGACAAACGGCACAGTAATTTCGATCAGCTCTGATAACTAGAGCACTGAAGAGAAGAAGCTGCTGGTCACAGGGCTATTAGGGAGACGGCTGCTTTAATATTTATGCTTGATTAATGAGCCGAGCTGTAGTCGTGTCCCGCCGGCCAGTGTGGCAGATATCCAGCACCCACTGTCTTCTAGCCAGACCCTTTTCATCATCGAAATATCAGCTGGTCGCCGCCAACCCCCACACACTAACACAGACACACACCCACTCACTCACACACTTACACCCTCAGACAATCTCGGAAGACATAGAGATGTGTGTTATGTGATTGAATGTTATCCATTTATGCGTTGTGTGATGCCACTGTTTGGTTGTAGTGATGCATTTTCTGTGGAGTTCGCTTTATGATTGTCCATGCCCATGCGTCCACTTGTACTTTCTCTTATAGCTCTGTCTTTATGTGCTTTTGTTTTCTCTTGTCTTTCAGATGGCAAGACGCTTGTGCACAGCTTACAGGTGAATTACATTCATGAATTGGTGCAGTCCCGTCTGTTTGCTGATGACAAGCCCCTGCAGGACATGTACAACTGCTTGCGTATCCTTTTTACTTTACTGTGTGTGTGTGTGTGTGTGTAGATGAGCTGTGTATGTATCTGCCTGTATCTGGGTGTGTGGGTGTGTAAAAGACAGGTAGGGTAAATGAAACTCTTGTGCGAATGAGAGATACAGAGAGAGAGAGAAAGTGCCAAAAGGAGAGAGAGGCTGGTAAACTAACTGAAATCGGATAGAGACACAGTTGTCCAGTGGAGCAACTAGAGACTTGTCATTGAGAGAGAGAGACAGAGGGCCAGTGACTACTGCACAGCAGGATCAGTTACTGTTGGGTACTGACCCACCCTGTCTTCCTCGGCTTCAACCGCAGGAGCCACGTTCCCCCCAGCGTAGATTTCTCCCTTCTGATCTCTGCTACAATCAGCACTAATAGAGAGTCAAAGGTGATGCGTCTTAGACCTCTTGGGACTTGCCAGTGCAGTACATGAGATGGTCATGGAACAGCCTCCGTGGTGGCAGAAAGACAGAGACAGAGAGTGTGTGTGTGCGCAAAACGATTATCATGAACCGGTTATAATTGCTGAGATAGGTCACCATACAGCAGCATTCTAGTGACAAAAGTGGGGTTTCCTGGGTTTGGAGACAGCGTCCGCTAGTGCAGTATTGAGTGCTGTAGAAGTAAAGCTGATCACCCAAATGGCCCTGAGGCTTGTTTTAAGGGGACACGGAGGAATGCTTGTTTGCAACGTTTATTGATGCTCCTCAGACATTGAGCTGCAGTTAGTTACCTGAGAACTGTGTGGATAGGGGATTGAGGGTCTGCAGTTTTAGTGGCAAGGTTGATGAATGAGAATCCTCTACCCGTTCCCCTTCTCCTGGTTGTTTAATTAAAAGCTCTGATGCTCCTTTTCTGGTGCTGGTATGTGAATCCTGATGAGACGCTGCCGTTGTTGTTTTTCACTGCTCTGCACCTGCCCTGTGCCCCCAGGGACATGGAGATGCTTAAATGACTTTAGCAGCGGAAAGGAGAAAAGCCTCCTTACCACCAACCCCCCTACTTTGGTCTTGTGCTCGCAACGAATGGATTTTGCTCAGTGTTGTAAGTGTTGAAAGGCTCCCCCTCCACTTTGGATCAGGGAACAGGACAGAGAGCACTTTCCTGCTTGTGTTAGTTCCAGCAGTCATCAGTACATTGTTAGCGGTGATGTTTTCTGAAGGTTGTGTTTTCCCAAGTTTCGTTACTGTCATTGTCCTGTCCTTTGTCTTGCCCCTCTGATTGAGATGCCAGTGGCAGGTCCATCAGGTCCGCTCTTCCGCAGTACCCTCCTTGACCTGGGCCGCTCAGACTCGTTCTGCCTGTCGCTCCAGCTCGAGGTGCTCCACTCACAGACGCTCATGCTCGTGCGAGAGCGCTGGGGAGACCTGGTGCAGGTGGAGCGCTACGTCCCCGCCAAGTACCTCATCCTCTCCGTCTGGAAGTAAGGAACTACAGCATCACAACCATCACTAACTGCCAAACAAGCAGAAAACCTCTAGCTCACACTGACCTAACTTGGAATATTACTTCTATTGTTTATGTATTGATGTTTTTGTATTTCAAGAACTGTCAAATATGAGTTTTATCTGTAATAACTCTTTTATTAAGAGCTATATGAAGAGGATGAATCAAATCATTCTCTTTCAGTGTGAAATGTGTGAGCATAGTTTGTATATGTATTCTAAGATGATGTCGACCATTCGTTACTAAGCTTATTTCTTTCTCTCCCCCTGCCTGTCCGCAGTCAACAGATCCTGGGACGAAAGACGGGCACCGCTTCAGTTCACAAGGTCCACATTAAGATCGACGAGAGTGACGGATCCAAGCCATTACAGATATCCCATGAGCCCCCTCTGCCCGCCTGCGACTCCAAATTAATGGAGAGAGCCATGAAGGTGAGTGCACAAATCATCTCAATGACTCAACAATGGCACAGATCATCACAATGACTCAACAATGCCACAGCTGACAACAAGACCTTCAGCCAGCTTTGGCAAAAAAAATGTTTGAAGACAGGTTTTTTTTTGTGTGTGTGTTAGCTGGTTTGCCTCGGCAGCTTATTGAGCATAGTCAGATTTAGATGACGGGAGCAGTGAGTGTTTTGATGCTTTGTGAATGTCACCTTGGATTTCATAATCAAGTTCATGAATCAGAAAATGCAGAGGCACTCTGTTTGTAAACTACAAGTCAACAGATTTGCATTTAGATTTGATTTGTATTGAACCTGGAGGCTTGACTTAGGTAAGGATTATTGCTGAAGATGAAGATTCTCAACTCTGAACACCTTGCAGTGTTCAAGCAGGTGTATAAGGAAGGTGGTGTTAATGTTGGATTCCAGTACACTTTGTGCCACCTGTTTAAAGTGATGTGGACGTTTTTACGTCCCACCTGTTTCTCCAGATTGATCATCTCTCAGTGGAGAAGCTTTTGATTGACAGTGTGCACGCACGCTCTCATCAGAAGCTCCAGGAACTGAAAGCCATACTGAAGGGAAATAACCCCAGTGACAACTGTGAGTCCTCTTTACACACACACACACACACACAAACACAAACACCACTTTCACATGTAGACAGAGGTATACATGCAGACAATTTGTACTTCTGCAATCTGCAATGTGAACACAGATCTCACAGTTTTAGTCATATGAACCTACAGAGCACAAATGGCAATGTCTTGGTATAAGCACTCTATTGGATGATCATTTGGATTTTTACACATATCCATAGATACTCCATCCATAATCACACAAACACAGACATATCAGTGTTGAATGGGCTTATATCAACTTGAGTCAAGTTTTGGCCTGTGGTCACAAAACACCAGCAGAATGTGAATCTAAAGTATTTGCTGAATAGACATGGAAGAATTGAGTGATGATTGTGTTTTGGTTGATGTGTGTGTCCCTTAGCGTTCATCGAGACGGCACTGCCCACACTTGTCATCCCTATCCTGGAGCCCTGTGGGAGATCAGAGTGTCTCCACATATTTGTTGATTTGCACTCCGGAATGTTCCAGCCAATGCTCTACGGACTTGGTAAGTAGGCGCAATTTAGTCAATTAAACTTAAAGTAATACATAAATAAATAAATACCACATCAGAGGTTGTGTTTGTTCACCATTTACCACAGACACTAGCAAATTGTAAATTTTATGAAATGCACCGCTATTAATAATGTTTCTGAGAATAGATGTTTCTGGAAGGATTTTAGTCACACGTGTATTTAATTACATACAGCTTGACACAGATAGTTCTTGAACATATTAGCATTTACTGATTACGTCTCTGAATTGGTCTTCTCCCCTCCAGATCAGTCCATGCTGGATGACATTGAGAAGACCATCAACGATGACATGAAGCGCATCCTCACATGGCTTCAGCAGCTCAAGTAAATGGACAGACAGACAGACGCACAAACACACAGAAAAACAGACAGACAGACAGACACACAGACCTTATTTCACTGTCCAATATTTTGCGTTTCTACCTGAGCAAAAAGGTGTGTAGTCATCCAACATAGGGAGAAGACTAAATGGGAAGAAGGCTAAATTCAAGCGTGTTCTTTGAACACTCCTGTCCTCATCCAAATGGTGTTATTATTGAATCCACAGACCTAATGACTTGCAGGTATTTTATTCTGAAGTGCCCATTTGTCACCTTCTCATTTCTTGCCTGTTTCAAAGTTCGTTAGTGTGTGAAATTCTTCTGGGGCACTGACATTTCCAAATTGCCGACAGCCTAAGAATAGACAGATTGAACCAGCGTGACCTCAGTGGTCCTGACAGGTGGTAATCTAAAGTCTAGAGCCTACACAAGCCCATATTATAATGTGAGAGCTTCTCACTGAAATTGAGACGTTATTGCAAAGGTGCAAACAACCTTTCCTCAGGCCCATAAGGCAACTGTGTGTGTGTGTGTGTGCGTGTGCATGTGTGTGTGTTCTTGCATGCACATATTAGCAGCTGTGTTAATGATGGAGAATATGTGTAATCCCAGTCTTTACACTTCGATGCTTAAGTGTTAATTAAATTTGCCTGTAATCAATACTAATACCTTGAATGTGTATTAACAAAAGTCTGTGTGTATGTGCCTGCACACTCAGGTTCTGGTTGGGAGAACAGAGGTGTAGGCAGTCTGTGAAGCACCTCCCCACCCTCTGCTCAGACACACTCCACCTATCAAACGCCACCACTCATCCAGCAGGCAGCCTATCGAAACACAAACTCTTCATCAAGATGACCCGCCTTCCTCAGTATTACATAGTAAGCACAACATCTTCCCCAGCATCTCAGAAATGAGTAACGCACATCACAAGCAAGAAATTAATGCCAATTTGTTGCCGATATGTTGTTCACACAAACAAACTATTTGAATACTTTGAGTTCTCTCTATAAGGTGTTTCAGTATCAATAACATCAACAACAGTCTTAGTTTTATTCCAATGTCCGACATCAACTGCCTTAAGTGTCTCTAATGATGAACATGATGATAATGTCTTCAGTGCTCGAGCTGAGATATGAGAACTCCCATGAGCTCCTGCTCTCTGCTGCCCCTCTCAGGTGGTGGAGATGTTTGATGTGCCAGGCTGTCCCACGGAGCTAGAGTACAAGTATTACTTCCTGTCGGTGGGCCAGGAGGAGAGCAGCGAGGACGGGCTACCCTGTGCCCAGCTGCTGCAGCAGTTCAAGCCCAACCTGGAGGAGCTGGCACAGGACCTCTCCTCCAGCAGGGCACTGCGGCCAGGCACCAAGAGGAAAGTAAGTGGCTCAGAGGCTTTACCACACACACACACACACACACACACTCTTTACCATGGCATTCTCAGGCTTGCTGCTGTGAAGATTATTTGAGAATATGTATATCAATAGCACAAAGCAATAACCCATTAGACATGCCATTAAAGAGAGAACATTTAATTTTACATGCCCTCTCAGTGTCAACAGCATCATCTTTATTTGACCCCAAGGGCCAACATACTTCTAAAGGCTTGCTGTGAAACTTATTTGAACAGAGCTAGCCGTAAACAAACTGTTGTTGTGAGGGTGTTAATCTTTGATAAGATCTGCAATTGTTAACTGTCCACTGAGCTGCTAATGCCTCCCTTTATAGCCCTAAAAGAGATCTGTGCTGTAAGATGAAAAGAGATCTGTGCTATAGATTCTCCTACACTGTCATCAGTCTTCTCTGCACCCCTCTGGCGTTTTTAAATGTTTTGGTGCAATAAAAGAGACTAAGTGTGTGTGTGTGTGTGTGTGTGTGTGTGTGTGTGTGTGTGTGTGTGTGTGTGTGTGTGTGCACAGCTGTCGGGGGAGCAGGGAGCCATCGAGCCCAAGAAGCCTAAGCGCTCGGGGGAGATGTGTGCCTTCAACAAGGAGCTGGCCCACCTGGTGGCTATGTGTGACACCAACATGCCTCTCATTGGTCTGCGCTGTGAGGTAATGTGTGTGTGTGTGTGTGTGCGTGTGTGTGTGTGTGTGCGCGTTCCATCCATTAAAACTTATCCAAGATATAGCCTATACAAATCTTTCTCACATAGTAAAAGAGCCCATAAATCATATTATAATTCTAATTAATGTCATTCAAATGTTTACATTTGCACTTATGCATTTAATGGATGCTTTTATCCAAAGCGACTTACAAAAAGAGGATCAACATTCAGGCTACAACGCAATTAAAAAACCTTACTAAGAGTACAATTTGCTAACAGGAAATTGGCAGGATATGATATTGAGAGTGTGATAGAAGTACAATAGAAAGAGAGTGTGTTGGGGGGGGGCATTCAAGCTAATGTCATTCAGAATCAAAGCTAATTTTGGGCATTGGTGCATTTTTATACATGTATGGTTTCCAGTGATTAATATGCCCACTAAGATGCCCTGTGTGTTGGCTCTACTGAGTGTTTCCTGTGTTCTGTTCTCCCAGCTGACCAACATGGAGGTTCCTCATCAGGGTGTCCAGGTGGAGGGAGACGGCTGCAGTCACGCCATCCGCATCCTCAAGTGAGTCTCAGAGCCACAGGACAGAACAGACGCATTTCAGTCACACAGTGTTGCTAAACACAACAGATGCCTCTTGAATCAGAAGATGCAATATACAAACACCTGAAAATAATTAGAACAAGCTTAAAAACTTTCACATGCATACATACAACTGAAGGTTTGAAAGCTGCAGTCACCCAAATGTCCATCTAAAAATGTTGTCGTGTTTAAACAAATTGTTCTGTTCCGTGCTCTTCTGCAGGGTTCCTCCTAGTAAAGGAGTGTGCGAAGAGACCCGGAAGGCTCTGGAACGCTCTCTGCTTGACTGCACCTTCCGACTGCAGGGCCGTAACAACCGCACCTGGGTGGCCGAGCTTGTCTTCTCCAACTGCCCGCTGACCAGCACCTCCAGCAAGGAGCAGAGTAAGCATCAACCTATTTATCCCACCGGCTGCTTCCAGTTTATTCCACTTTTAACCATTCAACCAACAAACATTAACAAACAATTCAGAAATGCCAGAAAGGGCTGTGGCATGCATGATTGCTTTGCCAGGCAACTCAAGCAGCTGTCAAAATTGGCATTTTACATTTCCCTGTAACAGCTCACAGCTAAATAATTGAGTACGCAGAAAAGTAGTCACACCTATTTGAAAGGGTTTTTACTGCTGTTTGTTCTCTCAGTGTTCTTGCATAGTTATCAAGCCACAGGATATGACATCACAGACGGAACGGATTTGAGCTTTTTTATTGTGTGTGTGTGTGTGTGTCACTGGCTATCCTGTGTTTCTAGCATTGTTGCCTCCCATTCGTCTTATTCTTCTATCGACTGAGTTTTTCCTGTGAAAAACCCAAATGCTAATAGAAGTGTTTCTCAGGCGCTCATATCTCCAGTAGGCATGTAAACCATGGCAGAAAGCTAATGGTTTGACTATAGAACTTCCATTCAAACAGTCCTTTAAGAAGGGGGCTCCTCCTTTTGGTTTGACAAAGCCTCTCTGCAAAGCGTGCAACTACATAAAGACAGTGTATGTAGTGTCTTTGACCAGGTGTTCACATGGTCAATGTGAACCATGGTTCTCATCATGGTGTTTCTCATCAAATCCAAGGTCTGTGGGTCACAGGCTCTCAATGCCTGTGGGACATCCTGCTCTGCCTGAAGAATGGTTTGAATATAGGTATTGGTGTGTTCATGCATGTGTGTTTTTTCTGTGTGTTTGTGTTTGTCTGTAGCGTCAACACGACACGTCTACCTGACCTATGAGAACCCGCTGTCGGAGCCGGTGGGGGGGCGTAAAGTGGTGGAGATGTTCCTGAATGACTGGAACAGCATCAGTCAGCTCTATGAGTGTGTTCTGGAGTTCTCACGGTGTCTATCAGGTGTGTGTGTGTTTAGGAAGTTATAAGTGTGTTGGAAGTTCCCAGGCTAATTGTAATATGTATACCAGTTTTTTGTGTGAGTGTGTGAGCATATGTGTGTTTAAATGTGTTTGCTTGTTTATACATGTGTGTCGATGTCACCACTCTCCTGTGTGTGTGTGTGTGTGGCGCTGCGGGGTCCTCTGTGTATCGCGCTCCATGAACACTGAGAGCATAGAAATCAGATTTACACCCCGGCACAACAGCAGTGCTCTAATATAACCCATCACCCAAAGATTTTCATTTTCTATGGTTCGTTAAGTTCAGCGCTGCAACAAGACAAACATCGCTAACGAGAGAGGCACACTAATGGGATCTAAGCTGCATTATGCAACCCACCCTCCCACAAAATTCATATTAAGAATATCATCACGATATGTAGGGTAATACGACACTACATGAAAAACCTAAGTGTAGGTTACATGAAAAACCTAAGTGTAGGTTACATGAAAAACCTTTGTGTATAATTTGTCTTGTAGAAATACGTCATATAGTTAAAGGGGTTTAATTACCCTGGATTAATCTATTGAATAAGCAATGTTAATTTAATCCATCATGTTTCAGTATAAACAACTCTGAACAAATGAAGTACTATGCGGGGATAAAATGTGTGTGTGCGTGTGCGTGTGTGTGTGTGTGTGTGTGCGTGTGTAAACAGTAAAGATCATATTGGCATCTTGTCCTGACTTTCTGTGGCTGTTATCCTGCAGAAATGCCCTCCTACCTGAGTCTGTTCTCAGAGATCCGACTGTACAACTACCGTAAGCTGGTCCTATGCTATGGCAACACTAAGGGAAGCTCGGTGAGTCGATTTCGGGAGTACAACAGACACACACACAGACACTTATTTTGAAACCGAGAAGCATTTCACACCAACAAGCCCACCAAGAGGCATTTCACACCATCTCTGTTTGAACATGTATTATCTCTTGTGCGAAAGCTAGTTTTACCCACACAAGCAACTGGGACAAACACACACACAGCACACACAGAGCAGCTGAGCTGTTGTACTGAGGCCTGAACACATGTCAGAGGAAGTCAGAGGAAGGTTCCAGAAGTAAGCACAGAGGCGTCTTTATGGGTGAGGCGGACAGGAAAGAGATACTCTACAAAGCCTCCTCTGTGCTTGTCCCATTCCTACTGAGAAACACACACACACACACACACATTTAGCAGTAGCCTGTCCAATAAGAACGAATGGTTTTCATTTGGGCGTCTTTGCAGCTCGGTGCATATTATTTTCATAAACATGAAGAGACTCTTAAGGGAAAATTCAGGGGTTGATTATTAGTACTGATCATAATTAGGTTTTCAGCATTTGATTAAGCAGTTCAGCAGCCTTCATGAACCCTCTCTCTGTGGGCTGCAGTTATTAGGCCTTTCTCTCTGTCTTTCTGTCTTGCTTTCCTGCTGTCTATTTGCCTTCTATCTGTCTTTCTTTCTCCCTTTCTCATTCTCATGGTCTCACTCCCTTGTTCTATTCCTCCCTCCTTCTTCCCATGCTGACTGCGGTTCTTCCTTCTTCACTATTTCTGTTCCATCAGGTGACGATCCAGTGGAACTCGAGCACCCACCGTTTCCACCTCTCACTGGGCACCGTCGGACCCAACTCAGGCTGCAGCAACTGCCACAACATCATCCTGCACCAGCTGCAGGAGATGTTCAACAAGATACCCAACGTGGTGCAGCTCCTGCAGGTACCTCCAGTCACACACACACACACACACACACACACACCCCTCTCCTCCCATCCCACCCACCCCAGCGTGGTAGACAACTGGTCACTGCTTTTGTTTACGTGCACCGTCTTTCAAAACGTTACATCATTGCATGATAAACTGGGGCTGCCAAGACGGGGAGAACAAAGTGCGTTATTTCGCTCTGCATTCTGTTAAGAGTATGCAAGGAGCCCCTCTGAACATTGACTGACATTGGTGGAAATCACTGGTGATGAAAGATAAATGTTTAAAGTTTGTTTCTTGCTTAAAATTCTTTTGCCATTTATTGAAGCTTCCCTTGTAATTTCATGAAACAGCTTCAATGTCAAAGGTGTAAAAGTACATGATCTTCAGTAGAGCTTACGGCAAACATATTCTTCACTCTCTCTTCACTCTTTCTGTGTATTTATCCATTTTTATTTGTTTGTTTGGCTTGTGTTTGTTTATATTTGTGCTCCCTCCTGTAATTGGCACCTCGCAGGTGCTGTTTGACACGCAGGGTCCACTGAACGCCATTAACAAGCTTCCCACGGTGCCCATGCTGGGCCTGACGCAACGCACCAACACGGCCTACCAGTGCTTCTCCATCCTGCCCCAGTCGCCCACCCACATCCGCCTGGCCTTCCGCAACATGTACTGCATCGACATCTACTGCCGCAGCCGTGGAGTGGTGGCCATCCGCGACGGAGCCTACAGCCTCTTCGACAACACCAAAATTGTGGAGGGCTTCTACCCGGCGCCAGGGCTAAAGGTGCTTGAGAGTGCCGACGGCTTGTCGCGTTCATTTTGTTTTGTTGTTTTTATTTGTTTTGATGGTGTATCTCGGATGGTAGACTGGT